>WWET01001777.1:168289-179981 GCA_011038615.1 Limnodynastes dumerilii | reverse complement strand
GCAAATTTATTTATTTTTGTCCCTCTTTCCAATTCTCAAATGTTGGGAGGTATGCTTCATTAGGAACCCTGATGGTGGGGATAGATTTGTGTGGCGGCACACCCAGCAGGTCACAATCCCTGGAAGGCAGCCTCAGGTGTAGCTAAGCACTATTAACTAGACAGGAGTGAAGAGATCAACAGTATTTATTAGTGCACACAAGATAATACAGGAAACAGGTGAATAGTGAACTATGAGCACCAATAAGAATACAATAACACAGGTAACAAGACTGGATAAACCACAGGCTATAAACACTACAGAGTATATACAAACAGGAATCAGAGGGAACACAAAGCAGGAGTAAGTGGAAACATTAGATGCTGGGCAACAGAGGTAAACTGTATACACAAATACAAGAGTACATAAATACAAACAGAAGTCCAGACAACAGAGCAGGTTATATGCAAGAATACAAGAAACAACCAAAAGCAAGGATTCAAGGAACATAAATGCATACAGACACAATGCAGCTGGTATACAAAGCACAGGATGATAACAGGCAGACGATCAGAGAGTACACACACAGGAACTCAGGATAACAACTACTAATGACCAGTAAACACTTATTAATTATCTTCTACCTATTTGTGCAGGTAGAAGATAATTAATTAATTCAAAGTACAACAACAGCCTTTACGTACTTTGGCTGTTTTATGCTTTCCAAACCCTACCTTAACTTTTCAAAGCCTCCGAAGTGTAATTACGGATGTCGTATGGCTGGCACGCCCCTTCGTTCGTAGTTACGCTGTTGATAGTAGTCTGGTACGTACGTTCAGAGTTACGTGCCGTAACATCTGCCGAGTGCATGCTCAGTACATACAAAATAGTGTTTTTAAATACACTTGAGAATGTTGTTCGAGATCTGGGTCAATGTCCATAAAGCCCACAATAGTCCAAGATTGCCCCTAGGGGGCGAGACAGGATATTGCATATCCACAAGATGTGTCACCTGTGGGACCCCTGAAATAGTAACAGATTCTAAATTATTATTCAGAATATTGAATTTTGAGTTAAATTCCCTAAAGTTTTCTTGGATATTTTTGCCCACTGCTGCAATATATTACAATTTTAAAAAGAGACGTGTTACATTTTCAAAAATAATAGGAGTTTTACTATTTAACAATCGTTTCTTTATATATTTCTGTCATATTTTTATCTTTTACGTGTGATATTCCTCTCGCCCAGCTCCTCATTTCCTTAACCTGGTTCATGTTCATGAGTTTCAACTTGTTGTTTATGTTTGTAACTGACACAGAGCTTTCTTTAGCTGTATTAAGTAAGAGATCAATGGAGGGAAATATGTCTTTCATTAAAACATCACAGTAACAGATGTGCCAATGGCTTTTACAGTGGTAAACAAAGAAGATTAAACAGATGATTTGTATTACATTACATTACTACTGACAATAAAAGAGAGTATGTATTTTTTATGATCATCACAAAAAAGTAGACATTAAAAGGGTGATATGCAATTGGATAAAACATTTATGTGTATTATGAATATTTCAGAAGAGGTCACATGACATTTTGGTACCATCATTTATTTTGTAAGTTGTGCTGAGTATTCTTTTTGGATGAATACAGACATTAAGTAATATTATCTAAACTGCCACATTACCCAGTATATGACCTTTAATATATTACTGTACAGCTGGGGGATCCCATTCCCTCCTGTAAATAAGTATACTGTTTCTATAATGACAAGAGAGATATTTTCAAACATTGAAGGTCATTCACGCAGCCTGAAATATCGGCCGCACTTTGCAAAAACCTTTGCACATACAGAGTGGCTTATTTTGTTTAAATGCACCTAACTTTCCACAAATGCACATTGTTTTTCAAAATTAGAGATGAGCGCCGACGTGATTTGGTTTCAGTTTTGGCAAAACCATCGTTTTGCTTTTTGATCTGTATTTTTGTTTTTATTAAATTGCTTTTAAAAAACCAGATTGAATCAAGAAATTTTTATATATTTTTCTCCTATATTTTCATTAACAACAATAACATTTTAGAAAGTATAGTGACACCATCCAATTAAACACTCCAATATATATCAGAAAAATAGATGCAATTATAAACAGAGTGGATTTGGGTGCTGAGCAGTGGCAAAGTAGGTGTGCGACAGATAAGTGGCCCTTTTTTCAAGGTTCCCTCATTGAACACCAAATTTGTTAATACATCAATTACATTAATTTGCATTTATTTTTTTAGATGGTCAATCCCACGTTATCACAGGTTATAAACAGACCTCTCGGCTGTCATATTTCTCATTCTGTGCCGAAAACTCATTTTAAAAGGAGCTGTAGCGTTAACTGGATCTCCTACAGATGAAGAACCTGGATATTAGTAAGTATTACTGTTTTTTTTAAATTATTTATTAAATCTTATTGGACCTGTCCATTTCTATTTATTGTATCGATGCACTACAGGCTGCAGCAGGCCCTAGGTGTCAGTGCATACTGGCATTTGTGGCTCCCCAGGTGTAGTATACAAGCGCCAGCATGCCCAAGCTATTATCGTAGCCTGGGATTTCTGGGACCTGTAATGCACCAACAAAAAATAATGTTTTTAATGTATTGCTAAAATATATATTTTTTTTTTATCTCACTGTATTTATTTGGGGTGGGGTTTCTTTATTTACTTGGATGGAGAGCCTTATACAGAATCCAAATCCATGAGATCTGACATTTTAGACAAAATGCTGTTTTGCCTTGATTTGGAATCCCAATATGGCGGGAGGAACCAAGGCATCCAAATATAAGTTATTTTTTTCTTTAGTCTTTTTACTAGTAGAACTTAAAGAACCAAATTAAAATGACATAAAACTGATGCAAAATCAAGTATTGGCTGGCTTTTCCTGTGGCCACAGGAGGCACTTTCTCCTGTAACAGTCACAGAAATGTCACACAAGACCAGTTCTGTGTTAAAATAACTGCAGCATGTTTTATTGCACATAGACAATCATTCAAAACCAAATCAACTAAAGAAATATTGGCCTGTCCGGTCTCTTGCTAATACATGATATTACTCCCTGACTACGGTGGCAGAACCTTATAGTAATGCAACCAGCTTTGTTATCTCTCCATAGGTCTCCTGTATCCGTGACCCAGATCATAAGAGACACAGGCTATTTAACCTGACAGCCTTTTTTAACACCCTTACAGAGGTGTTGCCTCAATCAGCCTGCTCACAGATTGGAAGAACTAATGGCCTGAGATGGGTCTGGTGGATGGAGCCTAACCTCTCTCTCCTGTCCACCCCAGAAACCTTTAACCGGCTTTAACTTATGCCGGAAAAGCTTTGCACAGTGTCTAAAACAGAAACACAACAGTGCGTATGTTGGTTATCATTCTTAATTCTGTATCTGGCCCCATATTCCCATTTTACTCCAAAAGATTTATGATTTATGATTTAGAGTATAGAGTTTTAGTGGGGAGAGGGTCCTTGCCCTTAATTTCTCCTGTGTTAGCGTTTATATCTGCCCTGGTTTTCCTAGCTACTAATAAATATAACAAACTGAAACAATAATTATTTTAGGCTTTAGTTTGACTTCAATTTGCAACATTTTTTTGTTTTTCTTGTAGTCTTAAAAGCCTTCATTAGAAATACTAAACAATAGTATTGCAATAAAACCTAAAGTTCAAAGAACCAAGCCCAAGCAACAACAGCCTCTGTCAAATCCCATTTACATCCTTTGAAGTGCTCCACCTTGCCAATCCCAGCCTTAGAAACCACAATGGATAGATTTGCCTATGTTTTAATCTCATATTATTACTACAGAAGTCATAAATTAGAAAAAAAGACTGAGATATAAAACACTGTTTTCTTGTAACATAGAACAATTATTCTGGGTGTATATTTACTTCTACCATAGATTCAACCTAGGTCATTATTTAGTTTAATGGATGGGCAAAATGTCAATTTCAAAATCAACAAAGATTTCACAAAACTCTGATGAAAAGAGTATAATAATGGAATTACTGTGTAAACAATCTATAAGTATAAAGACCTTTATTATAAAGTAAGTTTGTATAGCATAAACACTATTTAGTTTTCATTTCCCAAAATAAGAAGTTATCTATAAAACCAATGCTTGGATTAAAACAAACTATTAGTACAAAAATGTATATACAATATATTATTGGTTATGAATTATTAATACCTATTGTACCCTGTGGGTCATAAATTATTGAGAGAACATATTATATGTAGCACTGGAGATTTTGAGCGGAGTGGTATAATGTTCCACCTTGGAGTTTAGAGGTTGTGTTTTTATTCTTACTACCTACTACAGTACATACTGTCATTATAAAATGTTAACCAAGCATTGTGGATTTTGAAAATCATATTAATAGTTCCCATACTGTAACATGATCTTCTGCATTGCAGCTGGATATTCAGACAATTTATATACACACACAAACACACACACAGCACTTGATTCAGAGATTGAAAATAAGGGCTGGATCCAGAATTAAGAAGGAGCTTGAAATTAAAAGAGGAAAGTTACACCTGGGCAAAACCATGTTGATTTTAGGGGGAGTCAAGTTAATTGTATTCTTTGCATGCAGGGATATATCTTTGAATTGCTTACTGCACACAGATACTGACCAGCTCTACTATTACACTGTTATTTAGACTTGGGATAGGAAACATCACCTCTCAACTCTAATACTGTTTGCAACAGATGAAATATGACTCCCCTGCAATCAACATGGTTTAGCCCAGGATTAACTTTCCTCTCTTAATTTTAAGTTTCTTCTTAAGTCTGGATGCAGCTCTAAGAGAGGAAAGTTACTCCTGGGCAAAACCATGTTGATTTCAGGGAAAGTCAAGTTATTTGTATTCTTTGCATACAGGGAAATATCTTTGAATTGCTTTCTACACACAGATTTACTATTACACTATTATTTATACTTGGGCTGGGAAATACCAACATCTCTAATACTGTTTATGAAAATATGAAATATGACTCCCCTGCAATCAACTTGGTTTTGCCCAGGGGTAAATTTCTTCTCTTATTTTCAATCTCTGAATCAGGTCCACAGAAGTTAAATTAGACGGACTCAGTCTTTGACCTGCTTATTGTAAAACCAGCAACCAATTTGCTAAGGTGGAAAGGTTCCCTAGGTCCAAGTAACCCCACACAGTCAGGTTAATCCAATGTGATTGATAGTCTTACAATGAGATTGTAATCTGTCCTGTCAATAGGTGAGAAATACCAACGACAATGCATCAAAATAAAATCTAATATGATCACATATAATGTAGCCAGTTATCAAAGTTATACATTCACATGAAAACACTTGTAATATCCAGTAATTTGTTATTCTACAGTAACCCCTTAGCAATAAATTCCTGCCTATTAACAGCTTTCACTGATCTGTCATATTGACAATATACATGATTTTCACGATTCAAGGTTTAAGTTAAAATTATTCTTCGCTCTAAAATATTTGCTGTGTGCTCCCTTTTTTTATCAACTGCTAGGGACAGCTCGCCAAAATACAAGGTAAAGTGACAATTCTAGTTAAATAAAATGTTTAACAATTTTAGCACCTTTCTAAAATAAGCGAGAATAATAAATGACATTAAATATTCTTATTATTGTTGGTGCTTTTGTATAATGTAACTTATTTGGTCTGTAAAATGGCAAAAAAAACAAAAAAACAACAAAAACAAAACACAACCTTTAAAAATGATATATTGGAGTCATCTCGAATGATTTGGTAGCAGCTTGTTGGTAATCCAGGTAATATGGTTTGTGCCATAAGCAGCAGCTTTCTTTTCACAGGAGTAAAATTGTGCACATGAGCTCATGAGATAGCAATCATGAACTCTGAAAAATTGTGACTCAAGAAGAATGTAATTGTGTCCCTTCTGAAAGACAGACTTGTCTCGCACCCTCCAGTCATGTCATTCCACTTATGCACCTTGCATGTGACATAACCTTATTAACTCTGGATCGGTCCTATGTCCACAAGTATGGAAACACAAGTTAAAATCTATGTACTGGAGTAAATACTACACCCTGGCCAAACAGAGGAACAGAATACAAGTAAAGAGGTATAATGTAGCACAGCTAAAAATGAACCACATCATTCTAGGTGCTGATCACTTTCAAGCCACCAAAATAATGTAAAGAAAAAGAAAAAAACAGCAGGGGCTTTTGATGATTATGGAGCGGATTCAGAACCCCCGCATGCTTTCCGTATGTGCAAGGGATCTATTTATCTGCACGAGCGAAGGGAGTGAACTCCCTCTGTCACTCCCCTCTCGTTGGTAACTATTGTGACTTACGCTGCCATAAGGCGTCAGACCACTGATCCGCGCATAAGTGGGTGTTAACACCCACACTGTACATTTTACTTGACAGGTGGAGAGGAAGAACAGACCCTTACAACGGAATATGCACATAACATCTGGAGGGCCACTTTGCATGCGTATAGTGGCCTAACGAACAGACCTGTGGATCCGGTCCTATATTACTAAGCTATCCCTCTATAAAGCCTTCAATTAAAATTAACCTGCAGTGATCAGGTGTCCGGTAGAGCAAAAAATTCTCAAATGACAGGTCCTAAGTATGGTTCTGCATAAAAAATGAAGGAATGTTATATTTATATTCCTAGCTTAATGAAATGACATATCCCCATGGAAAGTGATCGGGATAGCTACCTGTAGATATAAAAAATTTCATTTTTATTAAAACAAAGTCTTAAGCTGGCCATACACTAGAGCGATTATCGTCCCAATCTTCGAATTATCGTGGATTGGTCGAATTATCGCTGTAGTGTATGGTGCCGATTATTGTCAGAAACGGACGATAATCAAAAACACAAGTATGGAAACAGAAGTTAAAATCTATGTACTGGAGTAAATACTACACCCTGGCCAAACAGAGGAACAGAATACAAGTAAAGAGGTATAATGTAGCACAGCTAAAAATGAACCACATCATTCTAGGTGCTGATCACTTTCAAGACACCAAAATAATGTAAAGAAAAAGAAAAAAACTGCTCCATTTTGATGATTATGGAGCGGATTCAGAACCCCGCATGCTTTCCGTATGTGCAAGGGATCTATTTATCTGCACGAGCGAAGGGAGTGAACTCCCTCTGTCACTCCCCTCTCGTTGGTAACTATTGTGACTTACGCTGCCATAAGGCGTCAGACCACTGATCCGCGCATAAGTGGGTGTTAACACCCACACTGTACATTTTACTTGACAGGTGGAGAGGAAGAACAGACCCTTACAACGGAATATGCACATAACATCTGGAGGGCCACTTTGCATGCGTATAGTGGCCTAACGAACAGACCTGTGGATCCGGTCCTATATTACTAAGCTATCCCTCTATAAAGCCTTCAATTAAAATTAGCCTGCAGTGATCAGGTGTCCGGTAGAGCAAAAAATTCTAGTATGGTTCTGCATAAAAAAATGAAGGAATTTTATATTTATATTCCTAGCTTAATGAAATGACATATCACCCCATGGAAAGTGATCGGGATAGCTACCTCTAGATATAAAAAATAACATTTTTATTAAAACAAAGTCTTACTTATTTAAAAGTTATGTCTCAAGTTTTGTGTGTCACCTCCATAATGTGACATTTCTGTTATTATTGTGTAGTGTTATTTAAGACTTGCTATATTTACTGTGTTCTACACTGGTGGAAAAAGCCCAGGTTGATTTTTTTTCATTTAATGAGGTCTGACAGGACTTGACAGGGTAAAATAATACAGGAGAATTAGGTAAAATCAAGTCCTATCCATCCTCTGGTGACGTTTCTACAGTACATGAGCACGACTTTCACACAGGCCAAAAACAAAAGGCTTGTGGTATAGCCACATTGTATCCTGTAAAGCAGCTTCCATCTCCTAAAATAGCTTTCCTATGGCGCTTTATACTGCTGTGTGGTATTTTCTAACACAATGTGGCTGTAGTGTTTGACTTTTGATTTAACAGATTACAAATGTTTGACATCAATATTTGTGTTATAGATAACTTGTGTATCAGTTAAATCTAAAAACACCACAACACCTATAATGAAGGGTTTTTTGTTTGTTTTTTTTGCTATTCCTTATTTTTTTTAAATGAATCTGCACTACTATTTATTAGTTCAAAAAGCAAAATATTACAGCATGTTCACTAAATAACTAAAATGATTTTATTACACACATGAAGGGGAAAGATGTTCTTTTCCTTGCAGATAGTAGTTTGTCCAATCTAAGTATAATGATAATGTGGTATCATTTCTCAGACGCCCCTGGAGTTCAAATCAAGAGATTAGCAGTAAAAGTAAAGATGACTACACACTATACAATAATTTACATTATTAGATGATTGTGAGTTTATCAGGACAATTATGGCATTGTGTATGGCATGGATGGGTTACTGGAACATTATCAAATGGTCCAAAAATGCTCCTACACAATAATCAGATCATTCTAGATACCTATTAGGATCAGGACACTGGGCAGATAACCTTGTTCATTGGGCAGTGTCTGTGCTCTATTCAATTTTCTTGGCAACTACAGCATTATGTTGCTATTAACCACATTGGAACATACTGGCACCCAACTTTTGGGATGGATTTAATTGAGCGTGAACACGTGGCTTTAGAGGGGTAACACTGGCACCTGCACTGAGGGTGTGCTTGCTGGAGAGGATTAGAGCTTATGCAGGTCCCAAGTTTCTCCTGCTACTTGTTCAAAAACTGCTGCAGTCTTTCAGTCACTCCGATTCTTGAGCATTTAGTTGGAAAGCTTCGGCTGGTCGTCAGGACCGTCATCAGAACTAGTACTATCCAGTATTAAAAATGACACACAGTAGCTTCCCCCATCATTTATAATAATGGTTATTTATGTCATTTACTGCTGGGTAAAATTATCCACAGGATTTATCTAGTGTAAAAAAATTAGACAGCAGTTTCTCTCAATAGATTTTTTTTTTACTTACCTTGGGCTGGATCCAGACTTAAGTACCGTAAGTGCTTGAAATTAGTTACTCCTGGGCTAAACCATGTTGATTGCAGGGGAATTATAAACTTTGCATGCAGGGATATATCTTTGAATTGCTTACTACACACAGATACTGACCAGCTTTACTATCACACTGTTATTTAGACTTGGGATAGGAAACATCACCTCTCAACTCTAATACTGTTTACAACAGATGAAATATGTAGCTCCTCTATGTTGATTCTGTTGCCTGTGAGAACCAGGAAATCTTATATGTCTTGTGAGATTAATGAGATCAATTTCACAAGCCTTGAACTCAACCTGGGACTCTGTTACTGCCTGTATCCCCCTTGTGGTTATTGAATCCATCTTCTTTGGCCTTCACCACTTTTCAGGCAGCTTGGAAATGTTGGCTTAAAGTTTATGTAAAAATTTAAGAAAATCAATGACGTTTTGTTGATTAAAATGTGTACATTTGGACTGTGCAGACTTAAGCTGGGTATAAACTAGACGTTTAGACATTATAGTATGATAGTTTAGTGTGTATACTGGACTGATTTGTCAAATCTAAATCAAAACTGTCCAGAGACCCTGCCAGTAGAAGATATTTGTTAGTTTGCAGCAACAATGTGACTGACACTGTGCACATCAGGTTCAGAAGATTGGGCAGTGTCTACATGCTATACGGTACAGAATAACACCAGCAGACAAAATGGTCTGGTAGCAGGGGAAATTGTGTTCTTATTCTGCATTCTGTTTGAATTAGACAAATACCATTCAAGAAAATCGCCCAGTGGTCTAATATGAAAATTGGTTTTATTGCATACTCTATTATTAAAGTCAGGGGTGTTTTAAGAAGTGAAGGGGCCCTTGTGAAGGATTTGTACATGGGCCCCAAACCCCTAATGCCTCCACCCCCCCCTGCCTCCACCCCCCCTTCCACCAACGGTATCCCCTGAGTTCCCCCTCCTGCGGCACCCCTCCCCCGCCCATAGGAAATAAAATAAAAACATAGACAGAAAAAGGGTTCATCTAAGGACATAGATTTTGATGTAGAGTGTCTGCCACTTGGCTCCCTGTTCTGAGGGGGCCCCTGCACTGCATACCCTGCATCCATGAAAAATATGCCAATGATTTAAGTGTCCTTTATTGCGCTCACATAGAGATAGACATAAGCTAATTTGATTTCCTATCCTGCAGGATTTAATACTCACAGAACTCTCAAAACCAGCCTACATTGTAAAATTTACTTGGCCCCCTGCTCATCTTATGGACTTTAAATGGGCAGAAGGCATGAGCTGCCCTGTCAGATATCTGAATTCTAACATCTCGCACACACATGCTCAGATGTTACCGTTAGTCTTACTTACACAACAGGCTTGCATAAGTAAGCCTTACCGTACGGGGGTCTAAATCTGGCCTATAGAAAAGATGGATCACAGCAATGAGCAGTGTGATCTATAGTTTTTCCATTCAGTGTACAAAATACATACTTTTTTGTAATCCAGCTCAGTAAATTAGGAAACAAGATAATATTTAAAGGAAGAATATCCTTCATATACCTCTTCAGAACCACAGGTTAATTTATTATCTGTCATTAAATGTTGTGTTTTCTGCTCTATATGCCTATACTGCTATATAAGTGCAATGTTTTCACTGAACACCCGGAGGATATCAGACGATCTAATTGGTCTGGAGAGATTGTCACATTGTATTACATAACTAAACAGCTATTCATCTATCCGTGTCCAAGATCATCCTACTTTGAAATCATGACCTTTATAATACTGTAGGTTAGCCTTCATAGATACTTGCACTGGAAATATAATGTTTAAACTTTCTTCATATTTTTCCTTGTTGATGTTATATAGAACTTTCAGCTCTATTTACTAAAGCTTTAAAAAGTTCATTTTTGGAGTTATGAAGTTATAACTCCAAAGATTAACTTTTTGCTATTTACAACAGCTGCACCGCCATGGAAATCACCAGTTTCCATGGCCATGCGGCAAAACTTCACCTGTCCTCGCCAGCCCGTTGTTTTCAATGGGGCTGGCTATTTACTAACCCTCAGAACAGAGTTTTATATTCTCCTCTGACAGTTAAAATAACGCCGTTTCAGACTGGCGTTCAGACTTCTCTTCCAGCAATCTCCCCATAAAACCCCATTTTTCTCCCCGTAATAGCTGTTATTAGGGGGAGAAAAAGGGGTATATGTATGGGTAGACCGCTGGAATATACGTAAATACCATTGGGCCTGATCCAGAACAAAGCTTCGGAGCGAATTTACGTGTGGCAGAGACGTAAAATCGCCTTTTGGTAAGAACTGTGTATGCGCACCATAGAAAATACGCTCAATAGCGTAGCGTAATTGTGAGCGTATGGGCCATTCACGTATGTGTCACATAAATACTTACGTGTGGGCGTACCAATTTTACGTGCGTCCAAAATACGTCTGAAATACGTGAAGTAGGCGGGGGGTTGTATTTAAAGTGTACAGTGTGGGCGTGCTTAGCTGTGTAAATTCGTCTAGGCTATACGTACGTGTGTGTATGACTGTGGTTACGTTGGAAAAAGTTATGGTAGGGTTTGGAAAGTGTATCTTGACAAAATACGTACGTGCAAGGGGTGTGCCAAGGGGAGTGTAACGAATTTACGCGCACGAAAATACGCTCCGTGAATAAACGTACGG
>WWET01001777.1:145602-160424 GCA_011038615.1 Limnodynastes dumerilii | reverse complement strand
ATCCTTCAGCTGGCGTAAGGAAGGGGCCATACGCCCGCACAGGGGGAGTGTCGGGCCAGAGCACCGATGTTACGCTGAGCGATAAAGCGCTCAGTGTAACATCGTAGCTCTGGATAAGGCCCAATATGTGTTTAGACCAGAGCTCGAAGTGATTGGGTATACAGTGGTATTCCATACCGCCACTTCCTCCACTGATGTAAGTCAGAAGGTGTACATCTCCATTTACTATGTTTCCATACCAACACTTTTAAATTTCCACTTTGACCACTGGTTTGGATGTTAGGATTACCAATGTATTTGTGAAATTCTGTGTATGTAATACTGTTCATAGAAAATTGACGCTATTTATGAAGAATAAAAATGTTATATAACCTCACCTTAACTATGTTTTTTTTTTAATTCAGAGTTTGAGTAAGGGCAAAACAGGTGTACAGCTCAGCTAAAGCATTGCAATACAAGGAGTGCTAATTCATTTTATTTATTTTGAATGCAGGGAAAATATTTTACTTTTGCACATAGAACTCACATACTGTATAACTTTATGTATAGTCTGTAATATAGAGTTAAGCTGCTAGGAAACTTCACCGCTCAATACTAATTCTGTTAGATACAGTTTAAATTTGCCCTCACGTTGTTGCAACATGGTTTTGTTTATGTTTACACTTGCTCATAATTTACAGGTGTAAGTGAGCTCTATATCAGCCTCACTGTGTTTAAACCTTTGTAAGCTTCAAACACAAGGACATACTCACAGAACACAACGGGAGATAAATAGGAGGTAGTCTGACTGGACTCTGAGCACCTGGAATAGGAGTTTTCTGTGTGTGTTTATGAGTGTGTGTGAAGCAGACTCTAGGGACCTCTCTTGTGTTGCAAACCTATTACTTTTCACCTCTCTCCTGATCTCAGAGAACATTTTAGAAATAGATTCTATTCTCTATCTGCGCTGAAGACTCTCTGCTTTTCTACACTTAGCTATATAACATGCTTTATCTGGCAGCCCAAAGAGGCCTTCTCACATACCCTCCAACATTTTTTTATGGAAAATCTGTACACCCAGGGGGTGTCCATAAAGGGGGTGTGACTTATCCAGTGAAGGGGCGGGGCTTTAATCTGCTCTCATTTGCATGAATGATAAGGTGTAAAATCCCTCAGGAGAGGGTCTTGTCACTTTAGCAGAGCTGTAGGAGTCTGTCCCCACAGCTCTGCTATAGTGATCAGATGCTGCCGGACTGGAAGGTGAGTATAGGGGGGAGGGAACTGCCGGACTAGAATCCGGTACAAGAGCCCTTTTAGCTACAGACCATTAAAATAGTTGGATGGTATGCTCTCACGATAATGCCACAAACAATTGAGATCTCTCTTCACATGCCAAAAGTAACGTCATAATAATGGTGTCACAAGCACCCATACAGGCATGATGACCATTCCCCCTCCAGTACAGTTATGTTCGCCACCCATGTGTAGAAGGATGAGAGGGCGACATTTTGCTCATTCATGGATTTTTGATTGTGCTGGATAAGTGTACCATGCACTGGATCCAAACTTCTGACAAGTAGGCATTTTCTGTGCTTGATTTAGACTTCTGACACATCCAAAGGAGGGGGGATTGGTTGCACTGCCTCCAGTTTGTCACCTGTGGTCAGTAGTCCATGAATGCAGTAGGGGCCTACTATCGGGCCCTCACTTGCTCTGCATTCGGATTCCAAATGGAACCCAATCGGATGTGCTTCTCCCCCTATACAGAGACATGTCAGAGTCCTTGAGAATTCCCTGTGGTGGTGGTGGTGTGTGTGTGTGTACAGGAGATCCCAATTCTCTAGACGTTTATGTCATTCTCTGATACAACCCAGGCATGAATGAGTTAATCCCCCCTGTCACTGTTAACCAAGGACTAGACCCCTGTTCCCTTTATGCCACTACGCTAAGAGCTGTATAATACTATGCTGGAGTCTGTTCATCTGGATGAGAAATGAGTAATAATAGTCATTACTACGTATATCAGCCCCTTTAAGTGAACATTGATTAAAAAAAGGCCCCATGGATAATACTCAGGGTGTGTAAGTAGAGACTGTCGCTGTGTCTTGCACTGTAATTGCAGTAAGATCTCCCATTGGACCAATGCATCCATCCTCTGGGAGTTTTACAGATCACATCAGCTTGTAAACAGTAGTATACTATAGTATACAATTATACACAGTACAGTATACTATACACTAGTACAAAGTAGTATACAGTAGTACATAGTAGGACACAGTAGCATATTATACAGTAGTACACAGTGTAGTACACTATACAGTAATACACAGTAGTATACTATAAATTAATACTCAGTAGTATACTGTACTATACTATACAGTAGTACACAGTAGTAAACTATACACTAGTACTCAGTAGTATACTGTACTATACTATACAGTAGTATGCTATACTATACACTAGTACACAGTAGTATACTGTACTATACAGGAGTATACAGTAGTACACAGTGTAGCTGCTGGAGTTTACCACTGGTAGCCTCGCCTAACACCACGGATCCGATAGTAAATCGCGATCTACCTTACCGAAGCTAATATAAATAGTGTTCCGCTGGTATGCTCTGTATTTTCATGGTGGTGCAATCGGTTGCAAAAACTACCGTGGCTTTTCCTTTCTAGACCTCACTTGCGAGGAGTTCTCTAATGTAAGGGATTAACATGAAGCCTTAGGCAGCCTGTGGGAGAGGTGTGTTAGGTACCATCGCATCTCCCTCCCCCTTTTGTTGGCCCCACCTCTAGTCCGAGCTGCCTGATCATAGAGAGAGACTACGAACGTCGTGTTCCCCCCCTGTAGGGTCCCTGTTGCAAGTGCTGAAGCTTGCGGGACACCTTGGCATTGTGGCTGCAGGCAGGGCTAAGATGCACATCCTTTGCTAGCACTCCGTCTGACAGCAGGACAACACGCCGAACTTGGGATAACATCGTTACAGGCACATGCGCTGTCTTTCTGCTCACTTTCGCAAGCCACTGGAAACTACTTGGAAGTGGATCTGCTCGCAAGCTAGCGGACTGTGTATTGCGCCCACTGGCAGAAAGCTGTGGCAGGCGATCAGAAGCCAGGGAGGGGGGCGAGGGCTTGTTGTGAACGCGAGAAGAGCTGGGGGGAGAGCCCTGGAGAGTTGCCGGGGAGCGATGACTCCACTCCGGTTCCCTAGCACTGCAGCACCCGCACTCACACTCGTGGCTCTGCTTCTTAGCTGGCACGTTGGATTCTCCTTGGCAGGTAATTCCTTAAAATTTTCCACTATCCACTATCGATTGCAGAAGTAGAGAAGAATATTTGTGTTCCAACGAGAAAGGCTACAGACAATAATATATCTACTAAAGTGCAGTAGTCACACTAAATTCTCCTAACAACTAAAAATGTATCAGTGTTGGCCTAACAGCCAATCCATTGCTTGGGTAAAGAAACCCATTTTGTGTGGGTATTTCTGATTATGAGTACCTGTAAAGCATCATGCAGCGATCTACGATAAAAGTTACTGCAGATAACCTCTCATCATTCATATGTACACTGAAGACCTATGTGATTTCTTGCCATCCATATTCTACACTGTATTTGTTTTCTATTGTCCTCTCGTGTTAGTGGCTTTATAAACGTTGGCGTTGAAAATAACTTTGTTGTGTGTACATACCTAAGACACTCAAAACTGAAGGCTGTTTTAATTAACGTGTATTATTAGAGCCAGCAAAAAGTTTTGTGCTTTATTTCTCATTTCTTTGCTCTGTGGATATTAGATGAAAGGTAGCAATCAGTGAAGGAGTTGACTGAAAGGTGCCTCCAATGTTCTCATCCCAGGTGTCTGATGAAATGTTCTATGTTGTGTAGTCTTTTTAACTTTTTTTTAGGTGTTATCCTGTTTTTCTTAATTCACAAACTCCTCTCTGCAGAGATCCTAATTTTACATCATTATGTTTGTCTGAATGAATAAAGTTGCTATGTGGTGGGAAAACAGTAATTGAACTAATTATGTTATTTGCTCTTTACATTGCTGGTTCCTGCAGGGCTCTGCACTATCTGGTCATGTGGAAAGAAAAGATGATCAGGTCCCACTGTGGTTATTCTGGAGTGTGGCAGGCCTTTCTTTACCAATGACTTGACATGTGTCCTTTAGTCCATGGGGTATTGTCGCAACATAGATACACATTTACAGTATTTGTGATGGGTGATTTGTACCTAAGACATGATTGCCTTTCTGATTATTTGGTCTATATGATAAGAAGGCTACAATACATTTAATATTCTTTCTAAGATGATACTGTGAATAAGTGTATTTCCTCATTTTCACCTTAGTTTTCCTCTTTAGTGTTAAGGAATCGACTTTTGGAACTTAGCAGTTTTTTTTTGCTGTTGCATCAGTGAGAACATTTTAGAGCAGAAAATGTTCTTATGCCAAGGGGATAATAAAATCACTCGCTTGCACTGACAGAGACTTGTCTACAACTGCTAGCTTAAAGCAGCTAGTACTGCAAACTG
Source organism: Limnodynastes dumerilii (assembly GCA_011038615.1). Taxonomy (NCBI): domain Eukaryota; kingdom Metazoa; phylum Chordata; class Amphibia; order Anura; family Limnodynastidae; genus Limnodynastes; species Limnodynastes dumerilii. Next base: position 155,909 of record WWET01001777.1, on the reverse strand, counting down.
TTCACATAAAGCGAACTGGACCTGCTTCTTATCTGTGGTACTAATGGCTTGGATTGGTTGGATTATCATTTGTTTGTCTTTGTTTTCTCCACCAGTCTTTTGAATCTTAATGTACTTGAATTACTGATTACAAAATAAACAGACATTGATGTAAAACAACACACATAGTCAGGTTTGCTTTCTATATGCTAAAGTAGGTTATTTACATAAAATGCAAATAGGAAATGTGCCCCACATTAAGTTACTCTATGCATGCTGTTACTGTTGACTGAAAGTCTGTGGAACACACTGGGATTCTGCTCCGGTAATCCTGCAGCATTTTCATAAGCCTATGGAAATATCTACAAGTTCCAACAATGCAAATCATTGACATGGATATAAAGCTTCCACATCCATAATGCTTTTTACTGTGTAGGGAGTTATGGCACTCTGTAGAAAATGGATGTCTAGTAATGGATAATAATTACATGTACTAAGTTTTTTTTTTTTTTGTGTTGTAGGCTGTTCTTTGCAATGATAAAAACATTAGACATCTAAGCAAAAAATATGATTACCTTGAAGTTATACTTATGAAGAACTGAGTTCCGTAAATTTGTTTCCCATTTCCTTGGGTTCATTATAAAGCACTAATATTTTGAAATCATATTGCAATAAGCTTGTGTACGTTGCAGCATGTTATGGATTGTGCTTGATGCAGTTTTTTTTTCAGCATGTTATATATGCCATGCTAGATTCCATATTTGTTCAGTAGCTGGAAAGCTGACAACAAGAGCATTATTTATTGATGCATTTTTTATAGTTTTAAGGATTTTTGCGTGTGTTTATTATTTTAATAAGTTGTAGTTTTTGGATGCTAAAGTGCCAGTATTTTAATTACTGATTAAAATGGACATGCTTACCCACATGGTCCAGATGGTTCTGTACTTTTTTTCTAGTATTTCCAGGAAGCATGGCTTTATATCATTCACATTGTGCAAATTAAGAGTTTACAACACTGTCATCTACCACTGTAATATCAGTGATAGTATTACACAGTACATTTTAATTATTTTCAATACACACACTCCTTGTGGATGGTGGGTATTGAGAAACCCCCCAAAAAAATATATATTTTTAAAGTTGTATATGTAGTTATATGTATATGTTAAATGTATTTTTTTTATTGATTAGTTGTCATAACAATTATACAAACATTGCCTGATACTAGTGATAGTGGTGATAAGAAGAATGGACACAGGTAGCCCTGGACTGATTAGCACTCACAGATGGGTTTTGCTGCTGAGATTGAGATCTCCCAATTATGTGGGACTGTTTACTTTAGTTTGCAGTCTGTTCAGGCAGAGATCCTTGTCACACCCATTGTAAGAAATGCAAGATAATAAGTTTGTCTCCTACTGTTTAGATCTCTGTAACAATGTCAACACAATTATTGTGATTCCTTGTGACTGCTATGGTGCATTAACTGAGGGTTAATGTAATTGCCACTTTCTGAAACTAGTTGTTCAGCTTGAAGGAACAGTCAGATTCCAAGTCCTGTCAGTGTGTGCATTGGCTGGTCAGTGCCTCCAAAGATGATGGAGCGTATAAGTCAGCCACATTTTTCATCTTGCTGCTGCCTATTGTGGTGCATGATATACAAGGGTTTCTAACATTGTAGTGAGCAAACTTAGCCAATAGGCATCTCATGTGGGACACATGTGCCCTGATTTCAGTGAGAGACGTTAGGGGCTCCACTTTTTAACTTGCTAGGTCTTTATGACAGGTTATGTTTTGTATTTAGATCAGATGACTCAACTGTTTTCAATGTGTATGGGTAATGGATTTGTCTTAAAACTGTTACTTCCATATACAATTTCAGTGAAATATTCCAAATGGATTCACGAAACCTATGTTAACACGCATTTACTAGTTCTCTTATAAAGCAGATATACCATAGAATAGACTGATAGCAAATACACAATAGTTAGATGTAATTTTTCATCATTCAAAATATACTACTAAGGTCGCATCCGTTTATTAAAAAAATTTAATTTATAGTTTACATGGCTTTAAGTAATCTATTCAAGTATTAAAACTTTAGCAGCAAACTACCGAAAGTGAGTAGCTTCTGATTTTCCCCATTTTACTTTTTTTTTTATTATGTTTATTTAAAGGTTTTTCATATATAGACAAACAACAAATAAATACGAACAATTCCGCAAATCAGCCCCCCAAACACTCCCTGAGGTGCCCTAAAGTGAATTACAAAGCTTCCCCGTTTTACATTTGACAAGTAAGAAGACTATCACTAACCTTCACTTTAACAGTTTGCTATAATTCCCCCTATGCATGTGCTTTGCTGGAGTAAGTCTTGGTTACACTGCTTAAGTTTAATGGAAAAATCTAACTGCAAATGCCAAAGATAATTAGGAAAAACAAAGATTAAAAAAGAAAATACAAAAATTTACTAAACATAAAATCTATCACTATTGGAAACCAATATCCCAAAATATTGCTGCATTGGAGGTGAGCACAGGTCAATCTGTTGTTCATACAAAAATTGTACCATTTAAAATGATAATTACACAAAATAACCTGTTCAAACTGTTGTTGCTTAAGCAGTCTGATTCTGTCAGTCTAACTTGATTTAATATACTTTGCGTGATTAATTTTTAAATGAGGCAATTCTATTGATGTAGAGCTATAGGCGCTTGTATTCCCCATTTTAGATTTGACAAGTAAGAAGACTATCACTAACCTTCACTTTAACGGTTTGCTATAATTCCCCCTATGCATGTGCTTTGCTGGAGTAGGCCTTGGTTACACTGCTTAAGTTTAATGGAAAAATCTAACTGTAAATGCCAAAGATAATTAGGAAAAACAAAGATTAAAAAAAAAAAATACAAAAATGTACTAAACTTAAAAAAAATCTATCACTATTGGAAACCAATATCCCAAAATATTGCTGCATTGGAAGTGAGCACAGGTTAATCTGTTGTTCATACAAAAATTGTACCATTTAAAATGATAATTACACAAAATAACCTGTTCAAACTGTTGTTGCTTTTGCAGTCTGATTCTCAGTCTAACTTGATTTAATATACTTTGCGTGATTAATTTTTAAATGAGGCAATTCTATTGATGTAGAGCTATAGGCGCTTGTACCTATTTTTTAGGCATTATCCGCTCTGCGCATGTGCAGAAGGGAGCGAGTACGGAAAGTCGGATGCAAGGCTATCCATTGCATGGTATTTAAATTGAAAGCAGGCTCTTCAGTGCTTCTGCTAGGTGCAGTAGTAGCCCGAAGTCCCTGCGCTTTTCTCCAAAATTTGGCAGCTTAGGAAATGGTGTAAGTGTAAGGAGCAGACCATTTTCTATCAATAAATATTCCTATTTGTAATATAGACAATGGCTAAAAAAAACTGCACTTATTGAGAGATTTTGTACAGTACAAGAAAAAAATACATGTTTTTACATGCACTTATATTTAAGTCTATAACATGTTTCATTTTCAGTAATAGACTGATATCATACCTCTGGTGACACTCAGGTTATATTTAGACAAATTGCATTGATATAAACTTATACCTGTGTGGCCAGTACTAGCTGACATTGGTTGATTTTTACACAACTGGGATCTTAATAAAACTCTTGATACTTATATAAAAGTAATTATTTTGAACTCCTATGGAACAATAGCTATGCAATGTTCTTGGAGAATCAATGGCAGGTTTAATTGATGATTCATTAATGTCACATTAGAGAATCTTAATGAAGTCTTAGACATTAACCAGTATGATGATGGTGTGTTTTCTGAGCCCTGTAAAATATTTGTGTACTTACTTACAGCCAACATCACCTATAACCGTCCTGGTGCTATATGCACGGTGCTTTTCAGAAACTATTACTAGGTTTTAACATCGTTTCTGTACAACAATAGTCACAATATTTTGGTCTTAGTTAAATGTAAAAAATCACCAAGCAATAATTGATCAACAATTGTGTGTTTAATTATACTAATGGTTCATCTAACATTAAGATTTATGATGTGTTTGTGTTAGGGCCTAATTTATTATTGGGGCACGTATAATTTAAATGGAAATCTAAACAATGTGACCATTAACTAGCTAATAGAAATGAATGTAAAGAAATGAATCATTACACATTTACAGGATATTCCCTTTGCCTAGCATGTAACAGGGACCCGTGGGTGTGGTTCACCACTTTGAATGATCTGACTTCTGACAGAACACTTTGTGGCAATGAAAGGCCATCTACTGTCAGTGTTTGGCAGTCTGCTCTTAGAAGACTTGCCACCCATGATGGCACAATCTCCGAAGACTGCAACATCGACAAGTACGTTTTCTTATCCCTAACCAGATCATGTAACTTGTCAAAATAAGACCATTCAACATAGTACCTGTTCCAGAATTACATTTTTCACTATAAAAAGATAGAAAAATAAACATAAAATAAGCCAGGCTTACCTTGGCTGGAGCGTCTAGAGCAGTGCTCCTCAACCTTTTCTCACCTTTGGCACACCTAAGCCCTTCCGAGAATTCCGCGGCACACCAAAAGCAAAATATACACAAAAAAAGCAGGAATTGTTAAGTACATACACGGATTACATTTAATTGTTATTTTTTATTTGATAAATTAAAAAATCACGGCTAATAACTAAATTTTTCTTATAACTAATTTAACTATGTTAGCCCCCATCATGTGTCTGCAGCCTCCCCAGTAGTTCCCATTCATGTGTCTCCAGCCTCCCTAGTAGTCCCCATTCATGTGTCTGCAGCCTCCACAGTATCACCAATCATGTGTCTCCAGCTCTCCAGTATTCTGCATTCATGTATCTGCAGCGTCCCCATTATCCCTTTATTTCCTTAAGGCAAGGTCTTCCAGTGCTTTTTCCCCGGTTGGAGGCATTGCACCGTGGCACACTTAGCAACATCCCGTGGCACACTGGTGTGCCATGGCACACTGGTTGAGGAGCACTGTTCTAAAGTATTGAGATAGGCCTGGTTGCTGGAGCCCACTTGTACCTTCAAGAACTCTTAATCGGCTTTTAGCATAGCCAAAGTTACTTTGCACCCTGGGTTTAAACTATACAATAACAAACAGCAATGTCCCTGGGGTTTTAAAACACCTTGGCTAGAGAAATACACACACACATACACACGCGTGTGTGTATGTTATCGAAGTGTGTGTCTTTTCAGTATCTTTTTTTTTTTTTTTCCCAGACATGATGCTGTATCACAGCACCATCAACAGGAAAGCTACTTGGCCACATACATTGTTTTTGGAATCAGTCTTTAAGCAGCCACCTCTTGACCTGGAAAACAAATGATTAAAGCAGTTCAGACCGGAAAACTGATATTGTCTTTATACAATTTCCTGATTATGTTATAGCTGTCACAGCTCCAAATTCTTTAAAATAATCTTTAAAATTTAATTTAAATCCCCTATTTTTATTGAGACAGATTTTATTTAAAGAAAATCATTTATATAATTTTAAGGAGCAGATTCAGATGAGACAATGATGGGATTAGGTGCAAAGTGTGTATGTTCCCCTCTAATACAGTAAATAAATATCTCAGATTTTATGGGGTTTAAGATAAAATCTGTTCTGCTAATTTACACAATTTGCCATTCTGGAGACACATCGCACTTAACTGCCCCTAAGTGGCTTAAGCTCTTTTCTAAAATAGTTCCAAAATAAATATGTTTAAAACATAAGCGATATTACTGGTTTTTCGTGAACTAAAAGGCTTCGTTTTCTTGCATATTGAGATAGTCCACAGGATGTCTGCCTCCACTATACTTCCTTCAGTCAATACACCTAAAACTATATCTTATTGGAAACTGCGTAAATTAAAAGAAACAAAACATTATTTTTCCCTGGTTACGTTATTTTTAAGTGTGTTCCAGAAAAAAACAAGACAAAATTTCTCAAACTTGTCAAGTCTAATAACGTGCAAATAACACTTCATAAAGGAGCATGCATTAAGAGTTTTCTTTGTGAGCCGTCAAAGATCATAATTTATTGCTATACAAGGCAGCAAGGGATGGTCCTTTTTCAACATCATCACATTCTCACTACTGCATTTAGCATCAACCATTCACACTGAGCACAAATATTTTACTTTATAGCACAAGTCTCCATTACCTAATTGTAAAACTGCTGACTTGTAGCAATCATTAGTTACTTCCTTAGTGCCACACTTTCCTCACCAATTATAATAATAATAATGTTTTTATTTTTCTTATTATTATTAATGATCTTGGGTCTTTTCATGCATTATTATTCCTCACAATCCCTGACTCAATGTAAGAGGAATTTAACATAAAAAGACATAATCATAAACCAGCTATTTATTTATTTACATAGGTTCCTTAGAGACAAAAAGCTGCACTTTATATAACATAATGAAGTGTTAATAGTATGAATATATGAATAGTGCTGCAAGCAGTTCAGATGGCTAACCTGAGACTGGTCACATTCCAAAGTTAACTAGTTTATAAAACCACTTTATTATAAAGTGTAGTGAAGGAGAATAGCAATTAAACCACTTCGAAGTTATCTAACGGTAATTTCAAACACACTTTTAGTGATAATGGGCCTGATCCAGACCTACGATGTAACGCTGAGCGTACTAACGATCCTGCCCCATCGTATTTACACCCCCTTACGCCGGCTGAAGGCTACCCTAACTTCAGCCGGCGTAAGGGAGTGTAAATATGCTGGAATGGCGGCGTTAGTACGATAGCGCCGCCCTCCCAGCCACATTACCCTCCCCCCGCCTATCTGCACTAACCTCAGCGTAGTAACGCTGGGGGACGCCCCCTCCAGCGTTTCTACGCAGAAGCTACGGACCATGGATCGGGCGTTTCCGTAGTAACACCGGGCAGATGCTTTTAAGCCGATCTTATGCTGCTGGCTGGCGTTTGACCGCCAATCAGCGTAGGTCTGGATCAGGCCCAGTGGGCCTGATCCAGACTTAATAACGATAGAAATATTTACACATGCATCTTGCGTAAATCTGGCTGTGGGGCAATGCGCATTCGGGCGGTAGATGTTGCTCATCGTAAATGTAATGCATTAAGTACGACCAGAGGAATGCACGGAAAAGTTAAGGTAGGAATCTAACCACGTAAGTCAGCTAAGTTACGTAAATGAGAGAGGAGTGCGTAACTTAGATACACTTGCGTACGTAAGAGTATCTTAAGTCTGGATCAGGCCCAATTAAGATTCCCATTCCTTTTTGTAGGTGGCCATGGAGCAGGAAGCTTGTGTTCATCATTTTCAGAGCAAAAAGGGTAAACTTAAAGAATAATTCTGGCTACAGAGTGTACTGAAAACTTTGACATTTATTTTGCTTCTCCTTGGTTATGCATGGCACTGATAGCAAGACACTGAATAATGCTCCATGATTAGATCTATGGTTAGACCCAATGAACCAAAGTGATGTCATTTTATCCCTCCCTGCGAAACGGACTCACAAGTGTGTTATTAAAACAACAGGTTTAACGCCACATATGACATCAAGTGCCATAGATAGAGCTTCTGCAGTGGTATTATTTGTCTATCAATTCTCAGTTTTGTCTTTTTATTTTCAAGTTTTTTGGTTTTTTTTATTGATTTGATTTTAAATGTTTTGTACCATGATTCTGAGTAATAGGACTGTCCCCAGTGGCTTGTTTTCTGGATACACTTTTTCTCTTTTAACTGAAAGACACTTCTTATTTTTCTGACACTTGGTATATACTGACATGACCTTGAGTGTATGGATTTATTGGAGTAACTATTTTTACTGCTGACTCAATAGAGGTACCTTACACAAAGAGACATGACACAAAAATTGTTTACAGCCTTGTACTTTATTGAGTTATGGGGGCACGCGTTCACATTTTATGTAAACAACTCAGAAAATCTGTTATCAATTTTAAAAAAAATCTGATTTGATTTGTATATACGGACAAAAGCTAAATTGTAATAATAATGTACTTGTGTTAATCAATTCTTAAAAAAAAAAAAAAAATAGGTCCTGTCTTTGCCCTGTTAAGGGTTTCTTTTAGTTAGTTACAAGGTGAAAACAGTGATGGTCTGGAAGCAATTCACCTTCTGCACTTTGGACCAAAGTATAACTTTGGTTACTTTTCGGCAGACGATGTACAAGAAAGATCTGTAACTTGTGGGGGCAGAAGCCTCTCGGATTTGTTACAATGCAGAGTACAACCATGATGAGTTCATTACAGCAGATGTTACAACTATAAAGTCAGGGGTCCCTGCTGTTCCCTCATCCCCCACATCCTTTGGGTGACAGCAGTGGTAAAGTGAGTAAAAACATTTGTTGAAGTGGTGATGTAAATCACAATGGACACTGTTCTCTCCGGCTATTTTATGTTCTCCCAACCCCTTTCCTCCTCCTTAGAGTTCTGTCTTTGTTTGCCGCGGAGTACACTTCATTTTAACAGTACTGAATCCTATAGAAGCTCATATGGGATGCTCAGATACAAAAGGTCTTTTTTTTTTTTTTTAGCCTTTCTTTAGCTATGTGGATTTAATGTACTGTTAACTAAGGAAAAAGAGATGTGTTTTTTTTGTCTTCATCTTGTCAGTTATTCATTTTTGTTTTTTGTTTTTTTTTTTCATTTTGTGACTAGTCGCAGTCAAAAAATCTGTTATTTTATTATTGCTTCTGTAGTATAAAACTTGCTACAAACAAAACAATAACTGGTGTTTGGCCTAATAATCATGCACTATATGGCAACGACCAGTTTGTTGGAACAATGACAAAGTGTTTGAAGAATAAAAATTGGATACTTCAGTGTGACTGTTTTATTAGGATGGGTGCAGAGCTGAAGAAAACCGTGTAGTTAGCTTATGATGTTCCTGGCTATCGGAGTGCTAAGCACTATAGTCTTCACAACATGATCCATGCTGCAAAAATTATTTTATGCTGTGATATTTTGGTTGTAAATAAATAAATAAATGTTTGTCTATTGTTAAAATAAATGCACTTTTTTGTTCTACCTGTCCAAACCCTGGTTGCCGAGGAATAAAATGTATATTTATTGCATTTGTTTCTCCTTCATCTGAGGATTATGGGTAATGAAAGGCACATGGACTCTCTTAGCACACCATTTCATGTGTCCACCTAAATTAACATGACATTTATAAAAACCATTACCTGTTGTTTACCGTTGCTTTAAAAGAATATCAAATATCACGGATTAAAATGTCTGTCTAACAAACTTACTTACTGACTCATCTTGCAAACTACTTTGACAGTCAAAGGTTAACAAAATTGTGCTGTAACTGCAATAAGAAAATGTCTTGGCTTTATTTTATAATATGGGTCTGTCCCATGATGAGAGGGCCGCTTTTGACATGTTTTTAGCATATTGCCATATTTTATTGGGAGATGTTTTGAACCTGGGTGCACCCCTATCACACCATCACCACACTGTGAGTGGTTATTCTACAAGTTACACAAAGCTGTAGAACACCTACACTAGAGGTGTGACCAGGGGTCCATATCCTTAGTAATAGACTAGGGGCCATTGTCCATGTAGGAGAGAATCCATTGCATTCATTGTTACTGACAAATACACTAACAAAACATTACTGCACACAAAGCATTCTGGTCATCCATGGCCATATCCTCCTGTTTATTTGGATATATTTTGTTATCATTTGTTATGATATCACAGAAACAGCGGGCTGAACAACGCTTTCATATTATGTTTTGGCAAATTTAAAAAAAAAAAAAAAAAAAAAAAAAAAAAAAACCAGAAAAGACGTTTTTGCCAACCATGTTTATTTATCCCCCCACCCCAGCAAGCATCAGCCCACGTGTGTTTAAGGAGGAACAGTTTGTTTAAGCCCTTGTAAGAAAAAAAAAAACTGCCCATAAAGTGTAAAATCAAACAAAAGTCTATTAACAGAGAGTTGCCCAAGCAGAGACCTCTTGGCCTGCTAAGCCTGACAATAGCGCTGGATGTGGACAGAAAAAGTGATTAATTGGGCATTTGGGCAGCCCCCCCTTTGGAGTGAAAGCAGCAAGTGAGACAATTACTATGACTCTGTGATTAGCACTTGTGCCTCACAGCAATGATGTCATCAGTTTGATTCCAGGACTAGGCCTTATCTGAGTTGTTTGGTTCAGTGTCTGTGTGGGTTTCCTCCGGAAGCTTCAGTTCCCTCACATAATTGTGGCTGACTAAATTAGGCTGCAGGTCGGCGGTATGATCGGTCCTCTATCACTAGTTATCAGGGACGGCCTTAGGTTTTAGGTTTTGCTGGGCCCTAGGTGACCCCCCCT
>WWET01001777.1:131380-145534 GCA_011038615.1 Limnodynastes dumerilii | reverse complement strand
TTTTTTTTTTTTTTTGCAAGCCAGGCTTGCATGTGTGAAATGAAGGGCCTCAGCAGCCGGTACAGTGCCGCCAGGTTTATCATCAGCGTGAAAACGGCACTGTGTTGCCATAGCAACACATACACAATGCCTGGACGCAGCAGTCCGGGCATTGTGTATGTGACAATAGTGTCCAGGAAGTGAAGGCCCCGCGGCATGATGAACCTGACGGCACTGTACTAGCTGCTGCGGCCCCTAGCTGCTGCGGGGCCTTTACTTCACACATGCAAGTCTGGCAGGTGATGGTCCGGAATAGGCGCAGGGCCCTAGGCGGCTGCCTATGCCAGTTTTGATCTGGCTCACAAATTGATTGCTTCTGCCTTGAGAAGAAGCAATTATCGGTCATCACAGGAATGAACAGTGATATCTGAATGGTGAGCATTTATACTACCCTAAACTTTATCATAATCCTTACCCTAACCCTCTCCTTCTCACAGCCTGACCTCAAGACTCCCTTCCCCATAGCCTAACCCTAAGACTCCCCTTCCCACAGCCTGACCCTAAGACTTCCTTCTCTGCAGCCTAACCCTAAAACTCCCCATAGACTCCTACTCCCCTGTCCGATCTGTGAGACGGGTCTGTGGTGGTGGTTTCCAAATAAGCATATAAATAAGCATTAACAATAAATTAAGTCTTTGTAAGCAGTGACATTTAGTATGATCCTTGCACTAAAGATGTTCATTCACTGCATGGTTATCCAGCAACTGGATACATGCTTTGATAACTGATTGATCATGTTGGTGCTGGTTATACACTTATCTGTAACTGATAATGGTGTTGGTCTGTTTGCATAGAGCTGACAACCTGTGGCAAAAATGAAAGCATAGCTCAGTCAGAAGATCTGTCTGAGGTTTCGTCTATGTGTACGTTGCCTTCTGCTTTTAGAATGTTTGTTCAGGACCTGGGAGCATTTTGGAGTGTGACCAGATAATCTGGCCTCACACTATGCTTTAGTTGGATTGATCTGCCAATTAGTTTAATTAAATTTTAAGCAGGGTACACACTGATGGTTTTTAGTGGCAATCCAACAATTTTTTCAAATCTGTAATAATGATTCTAGCACCAACCTGCTTACTGAAGCACCCTTACACACTGCTCACTAGTTTCCTGTGGATTGTTTCACAAACTGTTTAATCAAATACATCTTTGCTACAATGATATGTTAGCCCACAAGGTGGCGCTATGCAGAAATATGATTGGGAATCATTGCAGTGATTGTATGTCGGTACACATTGACGTTTTCTACAGATATCGGACATTGTTGATCTAAAATATGAGGAACTCCCAAAAATCTGATTAAATGATCAGATGCTGTTTCAGATGATTCTGCAGCCTCATTGGACAGTACACACTGGTAAGATGTCTGCTGAAAAATCCCCAGTGTGTACCCAACTTAAGTCAAGAACATTTTTCGTTACGCCAATAATTAAATGCACTCCTCTGCTTATGAGATCGTTCAGTTTTCCTAATTAATATGACTATCAGTAGGCCACGCCTGTTAAAACCAATGGAGATGGATATATTTATCTACCATTGTGTCCATTATGCAATAGCCTCGGCTATTTGAGCGTTAGGCCAAGAGCTGGGGACGTCGTAAAGTGTGTTGTCAGCCTATTTCAGTCATGCTTGATATATCCAACTAATGCCATTTTCTAGCCTTTTATCAGTCCTGGCACTGCATGATAATTTAGTGTATTTTATTATTTGTGTGATCGTCATGATTATCATACAGTCTGTGGCTTGATGTTACTGCCATTCTCTTTCTATATTGGCAGCCCTGACACAGCAGTTCAGTTAGAATCACTCTGCTGGATCCTGTGATACAGTTTGAGCTGAATAGCATTAAAGATGACCGGCAAAGGTTCTGGATATATGTAGCTTCTGAGACCCTGCTAAATAGTGACTGGTGGGGCTCCAAGGGATGAGTGATCATCAATCAATCCGGTCATGTTAATAAACTTCAGGAACTATTTTGCCACAAGCCATGTTTCTGATGTTCTATTATGTGACATAAACCTATTAACATCAAAGGAATTTCTTTGGTCTGTTCCCTGCAAAGCGATATGATGAACCCCACAGTAGTTTGCAGGGGATGTGCGGTGGTTTTAGTGCCATCACATGCTGTGAGATGGTGACAAGTGGAGTTCTTAAAGAACTATCCACTGCCCCCACCCAGACAGTCTTTGTTACTCCAAGCACACACACTGAGCTGGAAAGTTGAGAAGGGGCGGATGAATTGTTACATTGAAAGAACCATGAAAAATCATGCTTAATGCTTGTTAGATCCATCTGCCTCCAGGGATATCACCTCTGCTCCCCTGCCAGGCCACCAAATAAGAAATTTTTAAGTTCACCACTATAAAAGTAGCATTTTAAGCACACAATATATTAACACTACAGATTTGTTCAGCGTGTTGGTACTGGCAGCTTCTTACAGGATGAGATAGAAAATGTCTAATCTTTTCTCTAATGTATGGGGGTCTCTTTCTGTATGATAAAGCTCTGTTTACTTCTCCTCCTAATGCACTGATTAACAAATCAGGGCATCTCCATCAGACCTCCCAGCCTTTGTTGTGGCTATGATTTGGTCATTTTTAGTATAACTACTAAATGACTTAAACATTCCTCCTCTTAACATGCCCGGTGATAGCCAGCGCTGGGCAGAGAGCCATCTTTACTTTTGTTTTGTCTGCTGTAGTGTTTCAGCTCAATATGGAACATCATTTTATTTCATTCTCATGGTGTAACAACATATAAACAAGTTAATTTCACTATATATTAAATCCATATATACAGCATAATACTCTTTTCATTGTATTCATTTATTCTGTAAGGCAGAATAAACAGCATTTAGTTGTTTACCTAAAAATAAAAAGTTCAGTGCCAAAACCTTGGCAGTAAGTTGTGCATGGCGTACCAAGCAACTTTTACATTAAGTAATAAACCTTTTGGAATGCCTTATGCAGCTAAAGCCGTAGACCCACTCCCTCCACTAAGCTTACCACTAAGCTTATTTAGGAAACTCATTCAGCTTGAAGTATGCTAAACAAGCAAACAAAATTGTGTAAGGAGAAAACAATGACAGGGGGAACAGTAAAGGAAAAGTGCAGCATGTGGTTTTAAATTAGGTTCATATTCATAAGTCCTAGGGCTAGTAGTAGGTTCTGTGCTTTGTATGTTCCTACACATAGTGTAAGTGCAGTGTTGCTGGGAATTAAATACACAAGCACATAAAGGGTTTGAGGGTAAAATAGGTAGGCGGGCATTCTGCATTTGGTAAACCCATCTCTAATATATACTGGCACTTTTGTCTTTCTAAATTGGAGAAGCGATAATATTTTGTAATACCCCGTTCAGATTGCCTCAAAACACCGGCTTTTTTGATGAAAAATCCGGCTGTAGTAAAAAAAAAAGGCTTCTAAACTCAATCTGAACGGTCCATTTACAAAAAGCCGGCTACTGAAAGCCAGTGTTCAGAGCCTGCTAAAAAGAAGGGTTTTAGTCGGCTCTGAACACCGGCTTTCCGTAGCCGGCTTAGCGCGTTCAGACTGAGTTAAAAAGCCGGCTTTTTCACTGCAGATGGCTTTTTCATCAAAAAAGCCGGTGTTTTCAGCTCAATCTGAATGCTGCATTTTTAACAGCCCCAAAATTTTCCCCAGCTCTACACCCTGGCTAAAAACCCAGCTTTTTCAGCTTGGGCAATCTGAACATGGTATTAGACACATTATTTACTGAGCTGTATTGAAAGGATGTTTGTTAAATATTGTGTCCATGCATGGGTCTCAATCCAGACGTTTCCGCTTGCGGGTGGGATTTGGACATCTATTGTGCTAGGTGAGTGGGGGAAAGTTTTTAAATTGTATAGTGAGGGTGCATTAAGTTCAATCTACTGTTCCCAGACCTCTGTGCAGTCTCCATTTTAAATTAGAGCGGGGTGGAATTCTTAAGCCTGTGCAATTGAGGCGAGTAGCGTCCCCTCACATGTAAGGCTGGATTCAGCGGGGATTCAATATTTTATCTCCATTGCTACTGTGCTGAGAGCTCGGAAGTCCAGTTCAACGTTGTTAATAACTTATGTGTGAAAATGTAACTTGCCTCTTTTATTTATTTAAGGTATAGATTGGATGAGTGGAACTGGACATTTAACATGTTAGTAGATCTTGCAGTCCATTGTGACAACCATATTCCATCCACTGCCAAAACAAGGCGACGGGTAGGCTAATGTCTTTAGAACAAAGCAGCCATCTTGTCTCACCAGAATTTATATTGTCCCGTTCATAATGCACAAAACATTGTTCTTAGGACTTAGGAACAATTGGACTTAGGATCACTCAGCATCCTGCTATCCATCTTCTGTCGCTATGACGAGAGCACAAGCCACAGCAGGGTCCTGGATCCGGCCCATTGTTATTAATCATGTTTAAACCCACAACACTGTGCTAAACACTAAACTGCACTGATACAGAGTGATACTTCATCACACCTCTTATTATACGTTATTTATGCACTCAATATAACAATACTATTAAGAAATGATAGGAGAGCATACAGTTTTTCATTTCTAGTACTAGCAGTGCTTGAGAATTTCATCTGCATTTGTATCCAGAGGTTTTGTTTGATTCTTTTAAGATCTTTTCAATGAGGAGTTTAATAAAAGCACAGACACAGTTTGGCCACATAAGGTGCTTACTGTAATTCCAGCTTAGCAGAGTGTCAGCAAGTCCAGGGCAGGTTAAGAGAGCATGCAGAGAATGTGTGTACATGCATGTGCAGAGCCAGCTACACAGAGCTGCTCTAAAGGACCAGTCTAGCATTGTAAATCACTGGTGACTTGTAATGTGCCTCTGTATTTTTGTTGTACAATTATGATTAAGTTTTTTTATTTTTTTATATCTTAAAGGGGTCAAACTCTTGATGTGTTTTGGATTGGTGGTGTTACATTTAGGATGCTGTCTTAAACAATTGCACAGTGTATAGGTTGCCACCTCGAACAGCCCTTTTGAAAGAGCCGTTTTCTACCAGCCCACAGTGAAGTGCCTGGGAAATCGATTGCTTCTGCCTTGCTGAGGAGAAGCAATTGAGGATTCCCAGGATGAAGATGCAGCAGTAAAAGTATCCCGTCTCCTAATTCTTACCCTAACTTTGACCCTCATCTCCCCACAGCCTGACAATGGACCGGATTCTCACTTCCGAAATTGTCTTCATACGAGCGTAGTTATAAGTGCGCGAGCTACTATGCATGCCTAGTAACTTTAACGCTATCTACGTAACCATTGCGTACATGCAGTCTGTAAAGACCACATGCATACCATCTACATAACGCAATGGTTACACAGATAGCGTAAAAGAGATACTACGCATGTGTAGTAGCTTGGCACTTATAAATACGCTCGTATGAAGAAAATTTCAGAAGTGAGAATCCGGTCCCATAACACTCCCTTCCCCGCAGCCTGACCCTAAGACTCCTTGGCAAGACATCATGCTTTTTAATAAACATCCATGAGCCGGATCCAGAATTGAGCAGATTCCGTACTATCCAGAATTCTATACATGCAAGGGCAATGCCCTCGTATGTATGGCTCTTCTGCATGCAAAACCCTACCTTAAATATTCTGCATGTGGGAGGGAACGTAGGGATGTGCAGTAAATACTGCGGAAGGTGCAGCTGCTCAGTATCCATGCAGTAACCACAAGCAAAGAAGTTTCCTTGTATGAACCAAATTAATTTCCGTTCATTTAAATGAAAATCAACATGGTTTTGCCGGGGTGTAGCTTTTCTTGTGATTCTCTCTTATTTTCAGTCTCTGCATCTGTTTCAATAAACCATATTGGAATATGTACATTTTTTGACCACTGTCTAAACAATAGTTGTTTTAGACTGACTACATTTTAAGAATTTTTTTTGACACATGACTACTTAGATATTGTCTATAGCCTTAGCCAAACAGAACACTTTATGCATCACCAAGTTCAGCTCTTAAGCAAGATTTCTCCTTGGTAACTTGAGCTAAGTGTTAATTACAGCTACAATGAAAGCTTTGCCTGCTGCTTGCTCCTGAGAACTAGTTGAGCCTGAGGCTACATGTCCGTTTAAGCTTTCTTGCTTTTTAGTCAAGAGGAGAACAATCCCATCTTTTTCAGCATGTTTTTGGTTTTCTATAAGTACTATATGAAGCTAAAGGGGAATAGGATTTTTGCAAGGAATACATGTATTCCCAGTGCAATACAAATCTCTTCCAATGCTTTGCTCTGGTTACTTACTGGCATTACAATAAAGACCAGTGACACCACATGGCATATGTTATAAGCTCGAGTTGGCAAATTCTTACCAGATTTTGGCAGCAACATTTTAGAGGTAAAACTGTCCAAGATTTAACAGGTTTTATTTATTTTTATTATTTATTTATTTATTTTAAACTATTGCCAAAAACAGTAATTTTACTGTCACTTATCTAAACCCCATTTGATACTTGGTACTAAACCATATTTATGGGGTGTATTGATCTGCTGTGATTGCTTTTGTACATCTGTATTTTTATTTGTTTCTATTTATTTCCATGCTAGATGTGAACAGGTTAGACAGTCATAAATCCATTTCAACAGACCTTACTTTTAGGTTAGGTATAGTTGCTACTGAAGCGTTTTTTTTTTTTTGTTTTTTTTTAAGGGTACTGAAGCGTTTTTTTCTTTTTTTTTTTTTTAAGGGGCAATAAAAGCAGATGAGAAATTGAGACAAGTTTCTTTAAATTTTGATGATTATCGGCTAAAAAATAGTGTCGTATATGGTGCCGATATCGTTTGGGGCTCTAGCTGAAAAATTGTGAAGATTTTCAATAATCACTCTAGTGCAGTGGTTTCCAAACCTGTCCTCATGGCTCCCCAACAGTACATGTTTTCCAGATTTCCTTGCTGGAGCACAGGTGTGTCAGAAGATAATAAAAAATTCTAGGTGAAAATGATACATATACCATTAGTCATGAGCATTCAACAATTGGTGGATACACTCAAGACACACGATGGCATGGAGAAAGAGGTAGCATCAAACTTCAAGGTGTTCCAAAGGGCCAGATACTGCAATAGATGGGAATCGGCGCACATTGCACTGATTCCTGTCTTTGCATAAAGTTGAATATGCCACTTTTTAATCTGGTTCTGTGGGTATAGGTAACCTGAATGTGCTTGTATGCTACCCAATCTGTACCCAATCCACTTTATCCAAACTTCCCACAGCTTTCAACATCAGGTCTGGGTTACGCTCACAAGTAAGTGGACGGTGTTACAGTGTATAGACTTTTCTTGCCCATTTTCTGTTTGCATGAATCAGAAAGTTAGGGTGTAGTAACTGGATGTCTTTGTCCACATACGGAGCGATTAGCGGAGCACCCATAAGGATGTCTGGAATTGGCAGAAGTTATTATGGAATAGAATACATATGATAATCAAAGGTCCACAGGCATTGAAACAGGAAATGTCTCTTTTCCAATATTAGAAGGAAAGGAAAAACTACAATGCAGGTATAAAACCAGTGCTGGCTGACTTTTTTTTTTTTTCCAGTTTTTTTTGGGATATACCACTATCATAGAGTTCTATAGAGTGAAGAGATCCTAGAGTGTCTGAGAGTTTCAAAATCTAGTAATAGGTAAAGATATTGGACATACTGTTAGTTAGAGAGCAATATCATTTATAAATGTCTGATCATCTCAAGGCAAAGAATATTTCAAGCAATAAAACAATTTAAACTAAATTTAACTATTTAAACTAAGAATATTTCAAAAAATAAAACCAATTAAAGGATAATGAAAATACATCTAAGATTTGTAGTGATATTTTTAAGAATATTTCTAGCTTACTTTTAGGTTAGGTATAGTTGCTACAGAAGCGTTTTTTTTCTTGGTTTTTTTAAGGGGCAATAAAAGTAGATGAGAAATTGAGACAAGTTTCTTTAATTTTTGATGATTATCGGCTGAAAAATAGTGTCGTGTATGGCGCCGATATCGTTTGGGACTCTAGCTGAAAAATTGTGAAGATTTTCAATAATCACTCTAGTGCAGTGGTTTCCAAACCTGTCCTCAAGGCTCCCAACAGTACATGTTTTCCAGATTTCCTCGCTGGAGCACAGGTGTGTTCATTATTGACTGTTTAGAAGATCAACAGGTGGCATAATTATATACCTTGTTCTGTAGGGAGATCTGGAAAACATGCACTGTTGGGGGAGCATTGAGGACTGTTAGGAAACCTATGCTTTATTGTATGGCCAGCTTTAGTGAAGGTTGTATTAGGTTAAGCTGCTGGCAAAGTGACTGCAGAAACTGGCTTGGGTATAGTGCAGAGACTCTGAATAACCACATGCCTGTACATTACAAGCAGAATGATGGACACATCCTACACACTTTTATTTATGTACTCTTAGTCAATGAGCTCAGTCATGCAGACCTTATTTAATCAGTTTCTTCCACTTCAAGAGTTTTACTGTGGTTCCCCTGTCTGTAGAATCTCTCCAGCATTACGTCTGCCCTTTCAACATGCAACTATTTTAGTAGCACTGCAAGTTTGGGATTTATGAAAATGAGAAGCGCTCAGCAGTTTAGCAACGCCTGTGGTATTTTAATAGCCATCCGATTTTGGGTCAAAAGCCTGGCAGTGAAAAAAACACATTAGTGACTGCATAAGCTGGTTTTCTGTTTATTTTGCTGATTTCCTTCTGAAAGTCATATTATACTACTCTAATGGAGCTGCAGTCAAACAGATGCTTTCTTTGAGATGATCATACTGGCCTTTTAGGAATTACAAAAAATAAACATAAAAATACGTTGAATGGTATGGCTTGAGAGGGGCTTTTGTTTAAATGAAGGAAGAGGAGATGTGTTTAGCTGATGAGAGCTGTTTAATGTCTTGAGGTCATACAGCGCCCATCTGTAAGGTATGCCCCATTGAGAGATTTGTAGACAGACTGAAATGATGTATATTGTGAAATCTAACCCAAACATTTTTGTTGTCTACAAAATATAAAACTTCACAAGAGCAGCTGGACAGTGTTAGGAGCTGTGTGTTTCTTTATGTGAAAGAGTGCATTAACTTGTGCGGTCTTTATAGACATTGCTATTTTGCAAATGGGTATGATGCTTCAAAACATTCAAAAAATAAAAGGACGCCAGGCCTAGGAGGGCGGGTAGTGTGGTGAGGTTCAGTTCTATTTCAACACAGTGCAATGAATTGAGGTAGTATGCGGCCTCAGCATTTTATAACTTGGTGGTTGGCAGGGAGCCTTTTCATACTGGGGGGCAGAGAGGGAGGGGTGACGGCCCAAGCTTAGGGTGCTATAAGACCTAGCACTGGCCTAGATATATATGGCTAATTAGGATGTGTGTTTGCTATGCTACACAAAAGTTATAACAAACTTTGGCATTCCAGCTACACATTTAGGGCTTAAGGATGCAAACTTTATCTTTTCTATATGCTTAGCCAAGCAAATACTCTAAATACAATCACAGTTAGAAATTTTGATTTAAGTATATTGTCCATTTGGCAGCTGTAGTCTCTCCCAATAAATGTGACCTCCCTATTTGGATTGTGCAATAATATAGTGTTATGAATTTTTGCCCTGCAGAGAACATAATATGAAAGTGTGTGTTTAAGTCATCACCCTCTCTTCCCTGTTGTGAATTTTACTGAGACAACCTTTATTTTCCCAGTGCAAAATTATTTTAACCTTGTGTTCCAGGAGAAAGCATGTCTTCTGCTCTCCCCTGCGTCTCCTCCCCCATTGTGGCTTTCATTTATCTTTGTTTATTGTGAGCTCTTTCTCTCAAAATGTAGTGCTTCTTGCTTTGATTCAACATTCCTCCTGACAGGCAGATAAGAATCCACGTCTGGCGCCTGGGACTCAGAGCTGCTACCTGATTATCAGCAGACACCCTGGTATGAATGCCCCGGGCTGCTCTGTAGGGAGGAAGAGACTTTTTGTGAAATGATGATGGCTGGCCCCTATCCTTGCATCCGAAGTCTGATCAGTGGCTGTGTTCCCCATCCCAGAAATGTTTGTCTTGCCAGGGCTTTGTAAGTTACACCAAGGCACTAATTTCAGATCTGATTCTAAGTAAATAGATGAACTTTTTAACCATGTATGTATTTTAAAAGCCATTGCTTTTTATATTGGTTACTTAATTTATCATCTCCGCTGCTCATAAACGGGATGCGTGTTACTTTGTTGTCTCGAAGCCTGACCATAGAACCAACATTTATTTTGATATGATAACTAATAATTGGGTTTGAATATGATGCTTTCTTAAGAATGACATGCTTCAAATGCCCTCCGTTTAACGAATGTCTGATTCAGTTATATTGTCAAATGATTCAGACATTTGATCATATTTAATTATTTTTTCTGCCAACACGTTACAATTTCAATTAATTGAATCCGATCTCCAAATCAGATTATAACAGCCTGGTGTTGCTTTTGTGTTCCAACTCATTATCATATTTGCCCTTCTTAAGTAGTATGGACCTAAACCTCAGATCTGAAGTTTAACGGATGTGTGAGGATCCTCGTTCACAAGTCTGCAGTGCCCATGCTTTTGGGCGATTACATTGCTAATCAAGTGTACAATCTTAAAAAAGGAATCAAACATCTGAAGGTCTGATGCTGATTTAGTTTTTGCATTTTAAATCTAATTTATTGATTGCTGTTTTAATGTACTTTTATGGGTTTTTATTTCCATTGTAATAAAATAAAGAGCTATAGAAACCAGGGCTTGTGCTAGGTTGTCACCGTCCCATGCAAACTTAAAATTTTCACTCTCCTGTTTGCCAATGTAATATTATAGTAGTCGTCATAAAACACAAACTTGTAGTCACAATAAAAGAAAGCAAAGCATAGTTACTAGTATGTAATATAGACAGTGTCCTAGTCTCTCACTTCACTGTGTATTATATACTAGATCCTCGTGACACTGTCCTTTGCATGCAGAAAGTTCCTGCTATCGGCTGAAGGGTTTGCTATCAGCTGCTCTGTGTAACTGCAGCAGCCTAATCCTTCTTCAAGCCATGCGCTGCAGCAGAGGAGCAGGGGAATGAGCGCCTTTCCAGCCTGGTGCTGGTCTGCGCTGCAAAACCCTGCAGAGCACGTAATGCTTTCCCTGATACAGACCCCAACCTCCTTTCTTTATTAATGCACCCTCCTAGCTCTTTGACGATACTGCAGACCTCTAAATTGTGACTCTTGCACCTCTTGCTGAAAAGCAGGCATATCTTTGCAGCAGTGGCATAACTAGCGTGGTTGCTGGAAGGGCCGTATTAATCCCTGGCCGGGCCCCTAGGCTTTCATGTATTTCACGCTTATATTGCAGTACATACAGTGCCTTGCAAAAGTATTCATTTTTCATGTTTTGTTGCCTCACAACCTGGAATTAAAATGGATTGTTTGCATCATCTCATTCACAGAACATGGCTACAACTTTGAAGATGTTTGTTTTTTTTTTATTGTGAAGCAAACAACAAATAGGACAAAATAACAGAAAAGTTTAGCATACGTTTCTATTCACCCTCTAAAGTTAGTACTTTGTAGAGCCACTTTTTGCGGCAATTGCAGCTGCAAGTCTATTTGATTACGTCTTTATGAGATTGCCACTGGGATTTTTGCCCATTCCTCAAGGCAAAACTGCTCCATCTCCTTCATGTCGGATGGTTTCTGCTTGTAAACAGCAATCTTCAAGTCTGACCTCAGATTCTCAATTGGATTGAGATCTGGGCTTTGACTAGGCCATTCCAACACATTTAAATGTTTCCCCTTAAACCACTCGAGTGTTGCTTTAGCAGTATGCTGGAAGGTGAACCTCCGTCCCAGTCTCAAATCACAGGCAGACTGAAACAGGTTTTTCTCAAGAATATCCCTGTATTTAGCACCATCCATCTTTCCCTCGACTCAAAACAGTTTCCCAGTTCCTGCTGCTGCTGCAAAACATCCCCACAGCATGATGCTGCCACCACCATGCTTTACTGTGGTGATGGTGTTCTTGGGGTGATGGGATGTGCTGGGTTTGCACCAGACATAGCATTTTCCTTGGTGGACGAAAAGTTAAATTTTAGTCTTCTCTGATCAGAGCACCTTCCTCCATACATTTGTGGAGTCCTCCACATGCCTTTTGGCAAACTCAAAACGTGCCTTCTTAATTTCAACACTTAAGTAATGTCTAATGTAATGTCTTTTTTCTGGCCACTCTTCCATAAAGCCCAGCTCTATGGAGTGTACGGCTTATTGTGGTCCCGTGCGCAGATACACCAGTCTCTGCTGTGTAACTCTGCAGCTCCTTCAGGGTGACCTTTGATCTCTGTGCTGCCTCTCTGATTAATACCCTCCTTGCCCGGTCTGTGAGTTTTGGTGGCTGGTCCTCTCTTGGCAGGTTTCTTGTGGTACCATGTTCTTTCCGTTTGAAGATGATGAATTTAATGGTGCTCCGGAGGATCATCAAAGATTTGGATATTTTTGTATAACCCAACCCTGTACTTTTCAACCACTTTGTCCCTGACAGTTTAGAGAGCTCCTTGGTCTTCATGGTGTGATGCTTCTTACTTAGTGGTGTTGCAGCCTCTGGGGCCTTTCAGAGAAGGTGTGTTATACTCACAGATCATGTGACACAGGTGGACTTCATTTCACTAATTATGTGACTTCAGAAGGTAATTGGTTGCACCATTACTTTTGAGGGGCTTCATAGCAAAGGGGCTGAATACATATGCACGTGACAATTTTCAGATTTTTATTTAAAAAAAATCTTTTTAATATATAATTTTCTCATTTCACTTCACCAACTTGGACTATTTTGTGCAGATCCATCACATAAAATTCAGAGTAAAAAAAAAAAATTAATTAGAGGTTGTAATGTAACAAAATCGGTAAAAAGCCAAGGGGGTGAATACTTTAGCAAGGCACTGTAGCCCTATAATAAATTTGAGGGTCTTCTGAGAAATTCACACTTTTTCAAAAAATTATTTTATAGAGCCTTTAAAAAGAATTCACTGGCCCCCTATTCCCTGTTGTGTCCCTAGGTTACAGCCTAGTGAGCCTTATGAATAACTTGGCCTTGGGTGCAGGTACTACAATGCACAGAGGAGACGGAGCAGGCAATGACCCTACCCCTTCTGGAGTGTTCTAATGCCCTTGCTATGGTGGTTCGTTCAGAACTGCCCTGTTTTGCATCATTGCAATTTATATGCTTTGTTTTGAATTGTCATAAGACACACACTGATAATTCACATCTAAGAGAATATATACATGAAATGATTATGTGCCCTCAACACTGCCTAGTTGTGATACTGGCCTCATAAAAGACATACCACTGATGCTGACTTGTTTATAGTTAGCCTGTAAATATAATACTCTACTGTGGAAGATGACTAATAGGATGAAGTAGGTAGTAATTTTTCAAACACCTGGTAGATGGTATATAATTAAGAACATTATAAATTGTATTGCTTTGTCCTTACACTATTGAAATAATTGCTTTTCTAGGCTTGGTAGAATTTGTTATAGTTTTAAAGAACTTCTTAAAACTTAACACATAATTTTGTCAAATACACTGAAATAGGCTACGGTGTATTGTTATTGCATGGAAATTTTCAAGACAAGCATTTGTACAAAAACTTTTCTGGCACAAATTTTATTTTAAAAAAAATTAAAAAAATGAAATTGCTTAATTCTACAAAGTTCTATCTTACTAATAAACTCAGCGATGGATTATGTTACAGATCCCTCTTCTAGTACATATTGTATTTGTGGGGTTTATGTTATTGACTACTCTTGTAGCTAGTGACCAGGGCCCTCTTACCCATCCACTGTTATGATTGTTTAAATTGTAAAGCGCTAATATGATGGCGCTACATAAAAATCTGCTAATAAATAAATACTAAAAACTAACCGTGGCTCGTTTAACCATGCTGGGTAACCTTATTCATTGGGAATGGCAGAAGAGAGGAAGGAAGGGTGATGTGCATGAAGGGCCGCCATCAGGGGGAAGACAGCTGGGACTACTGTCCTGGG
The DNA here is from genome assembly GCA_011038615.1 of Limnodynastes dumerilii. Lineage (NCBI taxonomy): Eukaryota > Metazoa > Chordata > Amphibia > Anura > Limnodynastidae > Limnodynastes > Limnodynastes dumerilii. Next base: position 131,463 of record WWET01001777.1, on the reverse strand, counting down.
CCCACATCTGATGATGTCCTGCCATCATTTCAGGGATAATAAACTTTCCTGCGCACCGGTCAGATGGTAGGGGGGCGCCTATG
>WWET01001777.1:91871-118757 GCA_011038615.1 Limnodynastes dumerilii | reverse complement strand
ACACATTTACCCGCTAATGATGGAGGGCCCTATCAGCTCTGGCCCCGGGACAGTAGTCCCGGCTGCGCCACCCTGATGGCGGCCCTGTCTGTGGTACAGTATTAGTCCTTACTGGTCAGCTGTGGCAGGCTGCAGGACTGTGACTCTCACACACGTGCACTGATCCACTAAATGCTGGAAGGGACTGTGCTTTCTCTGCTGCTTTCTGAGATACACACAAAATTACAGTCTCTACTCTATGCTGCAGCCAGCTGTTTGCTTGTGTTTTTTTAGCTGCTTTGTGGTGGTGGTGAGGGAGGGAGATCTGGGCACAGTAAATAAAGCAGGCCTGTACATATGACAGGACTATGTAGTAGTAGTAGTGATGCTGCTCCCCAGTCATCCGACCATCCTAATCATTCCTCATAATGATGTAACAGGGAAAATTGTCATGGTGGTGGATTACCTATGTGCAGCAATGTCATCCTGACTATAAGAACTGTCTTTCCTGGATGAGTGATATCCATGATTACTATGGAGTAATTTGATAATTTGCTCGCTGTCCAGAATAATCCCAGCCTGGTGGTAGCAATGCATTGCAATACATTGGTTGTTCAATGCTGTCTAATACCATATTTGGGTGGCAGCATTTTGAACCGGAACCAGACTTCCAAAAGAGGGTGTTTTCTGATTTATAGTATCAGAAAATGGCTGTTTGTGAATTTACTGCTGTTTCGGTATGGATCTGCTATTGGATCCCTGCTGATCTTCTATCGGATCCCTGCTGGCGCTGCGCATGGAGCTCTGAGCACAGTGTGGGCAGTAGTCTGGATCTGATCCTGTCTGTCTGTTTGCGAGAAAGAAACAGAGTATTGTGGATTTTATGGTTTCGAGTTGGCTATTTTTGAAGTCTATTCATTATTAGGTTTATCTGCTATGTCCACATACGTGACAGACCATATTATAAGCTCCCAGTAATTACACACCCATTTGGACATTAATCCTGTGGCCTAGCAGTCCTGGGGCCAGATTTACTAAATTGCGGGTTTGAAAAAGTGCAGATGTTGCCCATAGCAACCAATCAGATTCTAGCTGACATTCTCTAAAATGTAATAGTAAAATGAGATTTAGAATCTGATTGGTTGCCATGGGCAACATCTCCACTTTTGCAAACCCGCAGATTAGTAAATATAGCCCCAATTACTTAAATCGGTTAGATTATTGGTAATTTGTAAATTGGTCATTTGTATGTTACACTGTATGGGGTGTTGGGATTGATCTTCCCTTCAGACATATGAGAGGACGCAATGGAGCAGTAGTTCTGGGTTTACAAAGGATTGTGGCATGATCATATGATTTGTTGCATTACTTTCCCGTACCATGCATTACTAGTAATTACTTATCTAGTGTCTAATTTTTATTAAATTCAGGTTTATGTCCATGTATTACCTTATTTTTTTTTTGTCATTTTAAGTCTTCTGTTGTTGCAGCAGCCTGTCAAAAGAAGCTACTAAGGTACCTGCACTCTCGTTATTTCCAACCACAAGCATCTATGCATTATAATACAACTTGAGCTGTTGGATAGCTTATGACATAATAGACCATGTGGCGTTTAGGTGGAAGGAACCCATGAATGTTAAGTGTGTTTTCCCTCTTGAGATAAGTGAATCCTTGTGTCAGCACATATATATAATCTCTGGCTGGTGGAAAGGTATTTAAGGTTGTAATTAGTTAGAAAAACTGTGCAGGATAATACTGAGCGCACAGGAGAGTATCTGTGAAAAGCAATTTACTTGCTTTTTGCCGTTTCATCAGCTTTTATGAGTAAGAAAAAAAACAATTTCAAAATATAATACTACAACACTTCAACTGCTAACAATTGTATGGTAATAATCATTATGTACTGGTAATGATAATTGAAAAGACTTGCCTAATAATTCAACTAATGGTTTATATAATCAGTTATTTTATATTCAGGTAATTTATGTTTAGTCTGTTATGTTAGGGGTAATATAATGGGGAGAATATTTTATCTACATAATATGTATAATTAGGTAAATAACCTTGATATTGACTGAACATTCTAATAGCACTATCAATATAATTTCATTGAGGTTTCACAAACTCTAAAAAAATAAAAAATGGGTATTTATTGTAAAGGTAGATTTTTCAGAAGCTATTTTTATTTAAAGCAATTTGTTTGGTGAAATAAATGAATTATAAAATAGTGATGCCTAACAGAATCTTTAGGAAAAGTAGGGGTAGTTTATATTAAGCTTAATAACCAATTGAAATGGTTGCAGTGACCAATAGTTTAGGAAGAGCTTCAACTTAAGTTTTTCGCAGTAATGCTTCATTTATGCACTATTCCAAATTTTATAAGTGAAGGGGCTAAGGGCTAGATGTACTAACTGTGGAAATGGAAGAAGTGGAGGTGTTGACCATAGCAATCAATGATGTTCTAGCTTTCTCAATTACATACTAGAATCTGGTTGCTATGGGCAACATCTCAACTTTTTCCTTTTTTTGCACATTTGAGTAAATCTACCCCTAGAGCTAGCCACACACTAGAGCGATTATCGTTCCCAGCATGTGATGGCCGATATTTGGGACGATTTTCTCCTAAGAAATAGTCCCAATATCGGCACCATACAAACAGCAGAGGCTGGGAGCGATAACCTCTGAATGAAATCATGCAGCTAGCCTATTTGCTAGCTGCAGTCTCAGTTTGATTGGTTCGGACTCCTGTCAATCTTGAGAGGAGTCCCATGCAGCCAGCATATTGGCTGACTGAACAAAAAATGTATCAAGTCAATTTTACAGACTGTGAGAGGTTCTGCAGCGCTGTGTAGAACCTCTCACACTGAGAGGCTGCACAGCACTGTGTCCTCTCTATGCAGAACCTCTCACACTGACAGCTGTCAGTGTGAGAGGTTCTGCAGCTAGCTCATAGTAGTGTGTGGCACCTCCACCTCCTGCCTGCAGTTTCCCAGTCTGTCTGACTCAGGAGGTGGAGGTACAAGGTCCAAAAATCGGACTTGCCCACCCACTACAAGATATCGCCCCCTTGGGACGATAATTAATCGAGAATTCCCTTCGATCAGATTATCGTCCCAGAGCCTGTCTGGGGCGATAATCTAAGTTTTTACAAATCTATCTGTACCACTCACTAGAGCCAATTTTGGCCCAATCCATGATGATTGTAGGATCGGGCCGATAATCACTCTAGTGTAGTGTATGGCCAGCTTAAGAGCTGGATTAAATGACGCGTGATTCTCATACAGCAGATCTTTTCCCATGAGGCTATTGACAGACTGGTTTGTGGCAATTGTTAAGATCCTAAACATATAAAACAAGGTTTGTGCATTATATCCTATGGATGTTGCTTTTCACACAGTACAGTGTAGACAACCATTTTCCATCTACTGTATACAAATTACTGGTGAACATGCAGCCTATATTCGATTGCCTGAATTTTATTAAGTAATTGCTTAGCCAATGAAATAGCTGATTGTTAATATCTTAATGATGTCTATGGTCGTTGCTTTACAAGATATATAACTAAATAAATGCTAAACTATGTTTTATGTTGTTTATAAGAAGAGAAATGTGAGTTCCTTTTGATGATTAAACTTGTAAATTTCCTAAGCAACTAGAGCAAGATTACTTCATAATGGTTTGCACAATTTATTACTTTGATTTATGCATTTCTGCTAAGCAAAGGAAGATTATATTGTTCCAAAGGGATCTATAATATCTCCAAAATAAATTTTTAAGGAAAGCTTCTTCCCTGCAGATTAAATATATAAATATATAGATGAATTAATGCAAAATATTTATATTTGTTGTTTTACCAAGTTTATCATTTAATTATGAGACCTTTTTCCTGTGTGTAGTTGTGTTTTAATCTAAGCAAACATTTGACTTTGTTTTCTACTTTTATATTGTAAAAAGTATACTGCTTCATTATAGTTGTTGGATCACAGCTGCAATGCTAAAGGTGCCACACATTAAACTAACGCTTAACAATTTTTGTGGCATTCTGATATAGAATAATGTATAGCAGATACCAGGCCTGTACCCATCTTGCAAATTGAAATATTCAAAACTGGCATGAAAATGCCTATATGAAGCTTACGGCACCTAATGATACACACCTCTAAGCAGTTATTTGTTAAATTAAAATGTAGTTGCTATTGCTTATCTTAATATATAGTGTATTTGTTTTCTGTTCTGTCTTGTTGTTGTTTTTTTTTGTTTTGTTTAAGCAACTCCTCACATTCAAAACCATTAAAAGAAATTATTAATGTATGTTTTGAGTGTGTGTGGGTCTGCGACTAGAACGGGTGTGAAGCTCAGGTCCGAACGGCCAATTTTCGAATCGACCGTTTCCTCCCCAGCCAGTTGCGAACTGGCTGGGATTTTGATTGAACCCTAACCCTCCCCTCTCACTACCCTAACTCTCCATCTCCTGCAGCCTGACCCTGACCCTCCCTCCCTTACAGCCTGACCCTAACCCTCTCTACCCCGCACAGAGAGTTTACTCACCTGTTCCAGGTCCAGCGACAGCAGCGGCGGAGGGATATCGCAAATTGCGAAAGAGAATGGGGGAAGTATGCTGAACGGCATACTCACCTATTCATTTAAAAAAAGTGTAAATAGGTAAGTAACTAAAAAAAGGAAAACAGCGCTCAACCCAGGATACCACTTGTGGGTAAATACAGCAGCCAATAGTAAATGAGCGATGCCACACTCCAAACCAAAAAAACACCACAAAAACATACACTAGGCGCCTGTAATTACCCCAAGGGCGCTTGGGGTAATTACAAGTGCCTAGTGTATGTTTAAATAGGTAAGTATTCGAAAAAGGGACATCCGAAAAGGAACTTTTGGATGTCCCTTTTTCGGAAATTAGATTTTGTTACCGGAGAGTGTAACCAGATTATAACGACCCCGGTGTTCTCCCCAGAAAATTTGGTATTAAATAGCAGCTGAATGGGGGCAGCGTGATATTTTGCAATAATAATACTTAAGGGGGCCAAGCATTGGCTTCCACTGCGGAGCTCCTTGCTGGCATCAGAATCTGCCTGTCATGTAATGAAGGCCATTTCTCCTCCAGGCCGCGGTCACATAGACTGCAGCTCACATACATGCCAGCCGCATCAGATAACAGATGCGGCCGGCATCATTCAGCTGAACTGCAGGAGCCTTGTAGTAGCAAATCTTTTTCATTGTATATCACTGTGAGGAAGCTCCCGTAGGAGCCCTGTATATCCAGTACTGTTTATGTGAATGACATGTTAACATCATTCAAGCACTGCGCTGAGGAAGGAGCAAGAGGGTGGAGGTAAAGTTAAGTCAGTCTAGTCAGTCTAGTCTCTGCTGTACAACTCCAAATGCATACATATTATCACATACAAACAGTAGGATTAATTTTATTTAACAGCCAACATGTTTTTGGAATGTGAGAGAAAACTGGGCAACAAAACCCACGCATACACTGGGAGAACATACAAACTCCACATGCCTTGTAAGGTAATCAAACTTATTACCTCAGCACTGTGAGACACAAGTTCTACTTGCTCTGTGTGTGAATGATACTGATGTGACCTTAGGTCATGCCATTAGCAAACTGAAGGAAGCGGCAGGTACTGTATGAGTCCCAAATGATAGTGGTTGTCCTCCACTGTACAGACTTTCTGCTGCTTCTGCTAGGCAATGATGCAGCTGTACCAGAAAGCCTTACAGCCCATCGGAGGACAGCCAGGACTGAAAGCTGCAGATCACAATCAACGTTGTGCTCAGGTCTGCCCAGATGATAAGCTGAAATAGGCGGGTGGAGCACCCAGCTAAAAGAGCCCTGGGGAGAACACTGGGCTCTTTTTCGAAAAGGGACATTTTATACCATCCAGTTCTGAACTGGCTCTTAAATAAATGGCTTCTGCCTCACCGAGGAGAAGCAATCGATCAGCCCCAGGACAAAGATGCAGTGGCGAATGCTAAGTATTTATGTATCACCAACCCTTATCCTAATGCTTACCCTGCCCCCCCCTTCCATTACCCTAACCCTCTCCTCCCCAAAGCCTAACCCTAAGACCCCCTTCCCCGCAGCCTAACCCTAAGGTGTCCCATAGACTCCACTGTAATACTCGCCTGTCCGGTCTGCTGCGGGACTGCAGCAATGCGATAAGTCTGCGGTGGTGGTTTCTGAATCAATGAATGTGTAATTACGCTGAAACATAAATCTGCCATATGTACCCATTCAGTAATAAAATGTTCTAATCTGCATTATTTTCAAAATAGAGACAGACAAATGTAATGTTTCGTGCTGGAGAATGCATCCCGTTCCGAGTGGACAGGGCAGAGGTACACATTTTAAGCCAAGGTTCCAGTAGTTGACATGAACAGTACGATTGCATTATGTTGACTGAATAGGTAGATATAAGTGTGTGTTTTGATAATCTTATCCTACTTTTAACATGGTAGCAGCGTGCATTACTTTATTCTGTCCTAGATCAGCCCTCTGTGAATAGTTTTGCGTTTATGGAGACTTTTTGGCATCTATTCTAATATTGTTATCCCTTTTATCCTAATGTAATGAACCTTGGCTATAAATATATCATCTATGTGTATACACCTTTGGACACCTGCTCCATTCCAACAGCGCCTTTTGTTCTGGTCATGCATGTTTATTTCTTCTTGAATGCTTTTTAATAGTCACATAACTGCATTTTCAAAATTGCTTGCTTAATAATTTAAGTATTTAGGGCCAATGCATTTCATGTGTCCATTAATTTGCATTAGCAATTTATACATCATGCTAAATAGACATGCAGTTACTGTAACTGCACCCTTTGGAATTTAGAAATACATATAAACATGACCTGTTCCTGGAATATACTCATTTTCTACTCTTTATTTTACGATTCAAGTGTTGGAGACATCCGTCTTTATTGTACAGACTTGAGTTAGTTCATAATCTTAAATCAGTTTAACATCATGACTTATATCCATAAATCCCCTTTAAAATCTCATTTGCAAGGACAGTTCCAGTATTTCCAAAATATTTTTAGTTTTGATCAACTGCACATTACTTCCTAATTTTATTCTATATGACCACACCCCCACCGTGTGACCATTCCTTGGTTTCACGTGTCTTCTTGCTTGTGTAGTACACATTGACTTTGTGACAATGTTGGCATCTATATAATTTGACTACTCTAACTTTCCTGCTTTTTCTTAATTGTTATGTGTTCTATACGTGGCAGATAGTACCTGGAAGGTGAACATTTGTCTAACATTGGCCAAAATTATATTGTATAAACCTTGCCAGATAGATGCTAATGGTTTGAATCATTCTTATTTGCTGAATTGAGCTTTTATTAGGATAGATTGTGTAAAATCATAAAACACATTCTCAATGTTTGTAAAATCTAGCCTATGGCTAGTATGTATATTGTCTCTATTATATATTGTTTACTTTTTTGTCTTTCTATTTTAATATTAAAGCAGTAAAATGTGACTTTGGTTGCATAGTCTGAGTTTGGAACTTTTATTAGAGATGCTAGACCTGGGCAGGGATCAAAGAGGAAACCAAAGACGCTGAGTAGTATTTTTCTTATTTCACTGAAAGAAAGTTTTTATAATCATATTGCAGCAATTTAGGAACATAAAACAAACCTAGGTCAGACTTCTGTGGGGCAATATTGTGTATGGGGTATATTTATGATACTTTTTTCTTTTATTATACTAAGGCGGATATACTGGAAATATTTATACCCTTTCTTTTTTTCACCTTTTACGCCCCCACTAATTTCTCAATGATATATGGGAATCAGCAACTCTGAAAGCATAAAGCTTGTGGCGATTGCTTTTCTGTGTCAAAGCTATATTAAACTGCTTTTTGCAATGAATTTCTACCTGGAGCTCCAGGAAGGAACATGTCTTCATCCCTCCAGTTTCCTGTGTTCGAGCTGCATATTAGCACGTGTTTTTCTAAGATATTCACGGTGTACCATCACATTAGTCTGACCTTTACCCTTTATCTTTGCCAGTGTGCTGCTAGAATATCACATATGCACAAGGTCATTTTGAATACATTTCCTATAATGCTCTGTAATGTGCCCCTAAGCCTTTTTTTTTTTTTTTTTTCTTAAGGTGAGTCTTGACATCTGTTGTTAGGAAGTTGGAAGTTCACGCCCCTTTTTCCGTGCGGACTTTAAGACACCCACACATAGAGAAAGCGTGCGAGGGTCTAGAAGCGGTCCAATGTTATTAAATCACATACTTTTTTGTTTCATAAATACAGCACTCCGCATCCAGTAGCCATATTATGAGCATGAACAAGTGAACCCATTAATAAGTGCTCTGCTTCACCTGTGGGAAGTCAAGAGCAGATAATATAGCCAACAAAATTGATTTTCAGACACTCTTTACTGTGTTTTCTGTCCTCCAGTACAGAAGCTCTTTATAATTCTCGGCGCACGGTATCTATTCATTTATCAACTGTATCAATGAACTGTATGAATTCTATTCACAGATCTGTCTTAATCTGTCAAAATATCTATTTATAGTGGAATGAGAGTCTGCTGAGAGAGAGAAAATTTTGTCTTTGTGCAGCCTATTTGCTATGAAGGGAAAAAAAATATAAATAGTCTGCCAAAAATTGACATCCCCACATAAAACGTACATTGGTGTCTTGAGATTGTCGAAAAGTTATATATGTTTATTTTTGTGTGATACTTTGTGTGCTAAAGTCATTTTATCATTGTCTGGAGCTTTTTTTTTTTTACTTCCTCAATTCATATATATTAACCTTTTCTATAAGGGGGTTATTTTAGTTGTAATTAATTTTAAAGCATCCTTTTGCCATACTTAGTTGTTGCAACCACTGACATAGTGGATGGGTATGAACCACAGTCGGCATGGGTGTTATGAAATGTAATATATGTGATTACCCACTTTTACGGTTATCCTGATTTTATTAACGTAGGCTCTGTTTCCTAGCTGTAGTTTCTTTGTACTTATAAATTTGAATTTAACCCTATTGCTTTATGTTATTATTATTGGATGACTACTGCTTATAATGGACTTTTATTTATTTGTGCTTAGGCTTGTTTTTTGTGAAATGATGTCAAATTCATTTTCTTAACAGTGCCCTCTTACTAAAGGTGTAACAGTATATTCTGAAATGCAAGGCTGTGAGAATCAAAGAAGGTGGCATTTGTTATGGAAATTTACAGATACACAACTAATGACAACCTAAAATGTCCGGCCCGAGTCGCCTGGGGGAGTAGTGCAGCCATTGGCATCATTTTGGTTTTGCGCTACGTGTGGCAGGGCTGCAAGGAGTTTCTCTTTTTGCCTCATTCTCCTCTCCAGTTTTGCAGCTTTGTCAGACTGTGAGGTTAGGAGAGTTCTATTGAAACATCCTGTACAATGTTCTTGGGAAGTCTAAAATAGTGGCGATTATTGGTTGATTTGATAATGTTTTAAGACACAAGTACATTGCTTACAATGGAGGAAAAGTGCACTCTAGGGCATGGTTCTGTGTCCTTTATCCTAAATAAAGAGCATCTTTAATGAAGTTCTGACACGAAGCTCAGTAAATATTGTAGTGTCCTAACAAAATTGTCCCAAATACTCGTATTTATAGAAGCAGAGTCAAAATTGCCAAAGACACAATAGAAGTAAAGCTATAATGAAGAGTTGGACAGAAATCATTCAGTAGCGTCACACAAATAGATGCTCTTTGTCACAGAGACCTCTTTAGTTTATTCACTGCCTGGTGTCTGTAGCTCTGCCAGTCTCTGCCCTGCCAGCTCTGCTTTAGAACAGAGAAGGATGCGTTTTGTTGTTCGGCTCATTATCTTTGTGCAGCTGAAATGGAGTTTTGGTTTTTTAACCCAATTACAGATTCTTTTTATTCATACAGTAGTTGTGACTAGTTACAAAACCATCTTGGGTTTTTCAAAAATATACAAAGCTTTGCAGTGCTCCACACGAATTAAAGGTGCAGCAAATTATAAGTGTTTTAGCATCAAGGCTAATAATTCTCCAATACTTGGTGCTATTCAAATTACACAGGACATAGATGCCTTTATTTTAAAGCTTGCACAAAAATTGTGTTTTATAATTGTACCTGGTATTCAGAAACTAAACAGGGCTGCTGCACTGCATTACAGTGTAAATAAGAATCTTTGGTAGAAAGGATACAGGTTAAATTTTACATTCTGTATAGGATGAATATATGTTATAAATTACAAATGTATGCCTTATGTTAATATATGTATAAAGCTGGCCATAGACCAGGAAGATTATCTGTCCTATAGGAGGTGGCCTGATAAAAGGGGACTAATAAACACTAATAAAGGATTAGTTTTCCACTATGGAAGTAATGATATCGGTGCCACTCCTCTGGTGCTGGGACTTCAAATCTCGGTTAAGGAGGGAAGCTGAACCCTTGCTGCTGATTGGCTGCATGGGCCTCCCATTAATCTTGGCAGATGGGAGAAACTCTCGCCAGGAGGTGTAGGTATAGGTCCTATAATTGGATAATTGAAACACTTCACAATAGTAGGAGCTTGAGGCAAATATGGCATGACTTAAGATCCAAGCGTTTCTGGGATAATTATTGGGCATTTGTGAAATCCATTGTAAACACTCACTACATTGCTATTTGCCCCAAACTTTAAAAAATTGTATGATCGCCCCGATAATCGCTCTAGTGCAGTGTTTCCCAACCCTGGTCCCTAGGGACCACAAACAGTCCATGTTTTCCAGGCCTCTACACAGAACAAGTGATACAATGAGTACCACCTATGGAACTTTTAAAGTGTGTCAGCCAGTAATGAACACACCTGTGCTTTAGCAAGGAAACCTGGAAACCATGCACTGTTAGTGGTCCCTGAGGACCAGGGTTTGGAAACACTGCATTAGTGTATGGCCAGTGTAAATGCTTTGTAATACCCAAATAAACAGGAAGTTATGATGTGATTGCTTTATTCTTGACTGGGAAATATTGTTTATTATAAGGATTGAGGCACTGATTACAGTGACCAGTAAAGCTATGCTTATACTACAAACTTATTTTGGTCACAGAACCTTCTGTTACTAATTGATACCGTACCATAATCATATTGATAAGTGTATTGCACCTTAGGCCTGTGAGCATACCTGAGGCTAGATTTACTAAACTACGGAAAAGTGGAGATGTTGCCCATAGCAACTAATGAGGTTCTAGCTCTCACTTTCCGATTACATAATAGAGATTGTCAGCTAGAAACTGATTGGTTGCTTTGGGCATAATCTCCACGTCTCCTTTTCTGCAGCTTAGTTTAGGCTCTGGTCTGTTTCCATACTTCTGCAGCATGGATTTCTATTCAGCACATGCTAGAAATAGCTGCCTGTCCACATATGTGCACCCCAGCATCTGAGGCTGCTGTTCTGCACGTCCTTGCCCGTCTGTGTTCGCCATTTTGCACACGCATATCCAGATTCCAGTCCTTATCTGCTGTGTAAAAGCATACATCAGAATTTTTTTTTATTAGTTTGTAACATTTTTTTTTTTTTTATTCCATCTTTTGAAGGTTACAAGAAGCCAGCAAATCTTGCAATATGTTCTGTTGTCAGGATTGTTGTCATAGAGAGCTAGCACTGGGATATTGGCCAGGTTACCCTTACTACAAAGTCAGTGCTGTCACTAAATGTAGATTCCTCATGATTTAATAGTGGTTTAATAGCTTTCCCATTAAGCACTGAATCATTTTTCTCATAAATAAGTACTTTAAATTGTTTTCTGCATGTGCAAGCTCCACAAAGAACAAAGTGAAGAGGGCCAGATAATTTGCTCTTTATGATTTAAAGAAACATTCCATCCTTTTAAGCTACAAATGTATTTAAGCATAAGCCATAAGATATGCAAATATGACATGTTGGTCATCTAATTGAATCCAGTACAACCAAATTTCGCACTCCTTGCCACATGTCACCCCTACATTTCGGTTTGATGGTGAATAGATTTCTAAATACGGAAATTTAGGACCAGAGGACCAGACATGCACTGTTTAACCTGCCACATGTGTTTCCTTCCTATATGTTGCAATAGATATGATTGGGGTAGGATCCTGGTGTGATCTATAAGATCATTGGAAGATGACCACAGACATCATCTTGAGAAATTGTTGTGGCCATCCAATCAGATTTTTTTCTTACATCACCTTCAACTCTTTGGAAGAGGACACTAACTAAAGGGGGTTGCAAAGAAATATTTGACATTTATGCAAATATTAATTTATTATTTATCTCCACACACAGGCAGTAGTATCCTTGGGCTATGGTCAAATGACATGACCTTTTTAGTGGTCATCTGTAGCAGACAACCTCTGAAGCTGTGTTTTCTGCATTATGCAGAAATGTGCTCTTAATACAGATAATTGCATTGTGTTGCACAAGTCCCATAAGTGAAAGGGGTTCTCTAATATATTTCTCTTATAATTGGATTTTGAGACTCTGTTGCTGATATAGATCTCCAGATGCTTTTGTGATTTGCTTGGAGTTTTCAAAGTCTCAGCTGTCAGAGTTTTCAGTATTTGTTTATCTTTGCTGATGTTATGTGCAGATTAGAGAAGTAATATCAATATTCAAATCTTTATCCGTAAAGAGAGACAAACACAAGATAGATAACCTGCAATAACTGTGGGGATTTGGCATGAGATAGTCTATGCTGTTCTGACACTGAGAGGTTTTCACATATAAAACTTGAAAATGAACGTAGATTCTGAGTTGTGATTATTAACACGTAGTTCCTAAATGGTAAATGCAGTTTTAGTTGTACATTAGCTTAAAATTCACTCTAATGCACTGGTCCCCTTTCCACCAGTTCTGGCCTGTTACAATCTGACAGTATGATTTTATAGACAAAGTCAAACTGACACATTAGTTGACTTTGTAACCAGCCAAATGCTTGTCAACTTATTACACAGATGTGATACTGTTCCAGAAAATGGTCATGAAATTGGAACTTGTTGATCCTTCAATAAGGTCTACACATGCAAGGCTTGTTAACAGAGAATCTCTATTCCAGATGGTGGTCACTACTTCTTAGTACCAATAATAACTCTAGCGGACTCAATTTTCCATCCTTTCAGAATAAAATCATTTGCCCATAAAGATGGATCATTCTGTAGACCTTTGTGTAGTGAGGCCTGTGTGTGGTGATGCATTTCTGAAAGCATGTCTTTAGTAATTCTTAAGAAATACATGTCTATGTGGATAACATGGTATGTGACTCTTACTCTCAGCCAAGGTTGTGGCTCTTTAAAAATAAGTCAGGAAATCTTCTCACAGACAATCTTGGGTTTTTATTTATTTCTTTGTTGTTTGTTACTGTAAATCTTATAGTGGCATCATTTACTTCAAAAGTCAGGTAATATGAATGATGAGAAAAGCCAGGAAACATGTACGCTCAGATGAGTGAGCTTTTAAATTGTATGTGATTCAGGGTTTGGTGAGTGAAGCGGCAGTACCAAGTACAGTAAGGGCATGTTTATACAATCTACATTCTATACTAAGCAGACTTTTAATGCTGGCTACACACACAATATGCAAAATCCCCAGATAAAAACACAACTTTTCAGTAAATTGCATTGTTCACACGCTAACTGGTAATTGGACTTATCTCCGTAATAGCCCCTTTGGGGGGGGTCATATCGTTGAAGAAGTCTGATCATTATGTTCATCGGGTAAAAATGTTTTTGAACTGATCCGTCAGCATTACCACTGCACTGGTTGGTGCTTACAAGACCTGCTCAGCTGTGATGTCACTCACAACTCATCGGCTAAGCAGTAAGAGTAAGCTCCACTGCAGGGGTTCGTCTGAGCTGCGGCGGCTTGTGTGTTTAGGTTCAGCTGATCAACTGCAGTGGCACATGTACTGCTTACTGTAGCTGAATCTTTACCTTGGGTTCCCAGAGACCTAGCACCAACCCTGAATATACATCTAATCATGCAACAGGGTTCCCTTAAAGATCCCTAAAAATAGGGCAGAATTGTGTGGTTTTTATGTCTACTACGTGTCGGTAAACCTTGAGAATGCATTCTATTATAATGGGATACAAGTGCTCAAACATTTTAGTGGATGTTTCTTTATTATCATAAACCTGGAGTGAACATACAGTAGAAAATATTTAAATTAGATGACTGATTACACAGTCTCAAATCCACTGTCAAATAATTCACTAATCATCAGACATATTTAAAGTTGACTGATTACTTCAGGAGTCTGTCTGCGTCCTACGATGACTAAATGACCTCTATTCATCTCTGCACAATGATCATCCTGTAATCTTTAGCAGGAAGCCGTTTGACGTGTATAAAACACAGTAGCTCTTAAAGGTGATCTCAAGTGTATTACTAAAACCATTCTTAGCATGTCTTTGTGCCATAGAATTGTTACATTGTATGTAGCTTTTCGAGGTTCTGTTTTGCCTAATATTAAATTGCTTTCATTTAACATGATATTGATTTTTTTTTTTTTCTCCTCTTTTTCTTGTAGGTAAGTGACCTTTTTCTTCATTCCTTATGGCTGTTTCATTGAGAGTCAAGCACAATGAAAGAACTGGATCTTTTTTATGGTTGAAATGTTCCCTCCTAAAGGCATACAGGGTAGAAATCATGATTTTGTCATGGATCAGTAATCCGCTGCTATATGTTTTATTCTGGCTGTCTTGTAAGTAAGACTTTTTTTTTTTGAAGTTTGTGAGTAGTCCATATGGTAAAATCATTTGTCGTCTTTGGAAATATATACTTTTTTTTATTAACTACTGTATAAAGTTTTACAAAACAATATAACTATTGATGGACAATATGTACAACAAAAAGTGGAGCAATACGATAAAGCATGGGGGTCACCCAGGCCCGCCCACACCCCTGAGGTTCCTACCCGATCCTGAAGAAACCGCCAGAGAAGACGCAATGTTTCTCTCCCGGTCCCAGGCGTGACAATCCCTAATGCTGCAAAGCAAATACACACATTAGTAACACATCAACACTTGAAAAGGCCTGCGGAGAGAACGGGAAAATTAGTACACGGGCGAGGTAATTGTCATCACCGGCCAGGGCCTCAGACACCTCTTTTCGCCAATGACTGGCGAGCGGGACGGAACCTTTCACACGCCTTCTGGCTCCGTCTCCGCACCTGTGGAAGGAGGGGGGGGACAAACACCACACAGAGTACAGGTATTGATACTCACCACCGTCTGTCTCTCTCTGATGCACGCTCTCACCGCCACCTCACCTAACAGAGACCACTTACCTGTGAGTACCGCAACCTTCCCTCTGTCACGTGTCTTCCTGATGCAACCCTAGCCAGGGCCTGGCACCCTCTCACCACTACCGGAGCCTATCGCCCTCTGCTCCAGCAACCAAACAGGGGCTTAGTGCCCAACCTAATGCAGGCCTAGCGCCTGTCTCTAGCACCCTCCCTCATCAAGGCCTAGGGCCCTGTTAACCAAGGGTCTAACACCCTTCTAACCATACCCAAGGCCTAGTGCCAAACCTAATCAAGGGCCTCGCGCCCGCTAACCAACCCAGGGCCTAGTGCCCTCTAACAAAGGGCCTAGCGCCCTTATCTAACACAGGGTCTAATACCTTGAACTATTGTTACCTATAGGGTCTAATGCCCTGTACTACAGGGTTCTAACACCCCTTTACCTAATAGGTCCTAGCGTCCTATAACACTCTTGGGCCTAGTGCCCTCAGATGGGGGGTTCCTCACCCCCTATGCCCGTGGGGGTATTTGGGGCCCCAATCCAAGCCTGGACTGGGCCGTTACATTGGCAGCAGTGGCGCAGTGAAACGGCCTTTCCCAGCCGGGACCACCGTATGCTCGTTGCCAAGGGGTGCTACTGGTGTCAGACAGCCAGGGCTTAATGCGGCCACAATCTAAGGGGGTACCTGGGTACTGCTATCCACACCCGCCACCCTCAGGACTTGCTCGTTGTCCAGGGGTTGCTACTGGTGTTGATGGGAAACAAGGGGTTAACACAGAGAGACCAGTGCCAATAGCCACTTACCCCTGCAGAATGGGAGACAGTGGAGGTTAAGTGGAGCTCTTTTTGCACTGCTCTCCACTGCCTCCCTTGCTGTTTTATATCTTCCGGCGCCGCTTCTTCCAGTTCTTCAAGATCTTCTCTTCTGCCTTCAGCTGCTTCTGGCCCTTTTCTCCTCCACAGCGCTTCAATTCTTCCTTCTTCTTGGGCCTCTTCCGGCCACTGCTCCCGCCTTTCTGCCCATGCGGTGGATTATTAATCCAGCCGCAGGGGCTGATGGGATAGGTGACGTGGTGAGCCCTGATTGGTTCACCACGGCACCGCAATGCACCCTGGGCGCCTTTTCCAAGATGGCCGCCGCAAGTCCTAATTGGCTCGCGGCCGCGCCATCTGACCGACTGACAGCCGATCAGAATTGATTGGCCACCAGCCGGAGTTCCTGGTGCTGGGGACGACGTGCTGCCGTCCCCCGCTGCGTTACTTACAGATATATCTTCAAAATTTTAAATTATGTAAAATTAGTTCAATAGAGTAAAAAAAAAACTTTAAGCTTTCTTTTGAATTCTAAAAAATGGCAAAACCATAATTAACGTGTATTTGGTGTTCAGAGTTCATTTGTGTGCAGAGGTGGGGGGATCGGTATTAGGACCCGTTAGCACACTTTCATTTAGAAACTCTGCATTACAGATATCACTATCTGTTTAATAACAGTCTCTCCTCTTCTATCTGCCTCATACTGTATGAGCTCTAGCAATATGATATTTATGGGCCAGCCATATTATTATCATTACTGATGCTGATTATAAGTCGTTGAGACAGGAGCTGCTGTGTGCATTTCTCACTCTCAGGAGTGCGATCCTGTACAAATATACACGTAGGTTTGCAATGCCCTGGAGGCACATATGGTGCACAAAAGTGTTTTTCTTTGCTGATGAAGAGGCAGCCTGGAAGAAGAATGGTCCCTGGTGCTTTGCCGTTCCATTCCAGTAAGGAACTCCACATGAGCGATGCTTGCTCCATACTGCGGCCTACTAGACTGTGTGCTTTTTGTAACAGACTAACAGTACAGCAAAATGATCCTCTGACTGTCATTTGTTTTACCATTTAAAAACAGAGAACCCCTTTAAGCCTATGTAACAATTATATGCGGGTGTTCCATAAACATATCCTAATAAATATGCAAAAGTATAAATCTAAATAAACGTCCGATAGCGCATAGCACCCAATAATATTGTGCTTTGTTGAACTTTACTGACTTTAGATATTGCATTGGGTGGCTTAGCTTATGTTAAATAGTAATTAAAAATAACCTTAAACTCATACCCTAAAACAGTTATAGAAAAACAATATATTTACAGCACATCTTATTTTGTCCTATAACACATTGTTTGAGCAGGGGTTCTCAAACAGTAGTACTTAGACCGATGTCAGGGGGTACTCAGGACAACTGGTCAAGCTTGTAAGGAGGTACAAATGGCTGATAACATAATTAATACAATATCTTGGGGGGCTAAATGGCACATGTAGAAAATACACCTTCAAATCACTGCAAAAATAGGTAAATAATAACAAAAAAACTGGGAGCATTTTATGCTATACATGAATTTTGTATCTCTTGCAAATGTGAACCGCCTGTGTTGCTGAAAAGAAACTACAATTTTCTGTACATTTTACTCTTTAACACTACCAAACACCTGCCATTGCCCTAGAGGTATAACATCCCATATGTATTAAGTTAAAAATCTCAAGCTTGTTTTCTTTAGAAACACAATTCCCTTTAGATACAATATTTTTTCACTTTTCATCTTTATAACTATTCCAAGCACTTAAATGCATTTTAAACTATTATCACTTGCTTATGAGTGTTTGTCTTTTGGGCATGCAGCATTACCAGCTGTCTGATGGGGCAGGCAAATCTGATCACATTATGGGAATATTTACAAACCATTTTGAAGTCACAGGGGTAAAATAAAGAAGAGCAAGTTTTTTTGTAGACGTGTTTTAATTTGTTCATGTATTCTGTGACAGAATAATGGAAGCCCCGTAGATGTTGAAAAACAATGGACCGGATCCACAGGTCTGTCCGTTAGGCCACTTACGCATGCAAAGTGCATAAGTGGACTGTTTTGTGTTTTGCACGTAACTTCTATCATATGGAAATTAGTTCCATACGTTAGATTTTACGTTGTAAGGGGATGTGCTTCCCCTTCACCTGCCAAGTTGGGAGGGGGGAAGCATGTAAAATTTAGAGTGAGGTGGTAACGCCCACTTATGCGTGACTCAGTGGTCGGGCAGATCGCTGATCCGCAAGTGTAGCTTAAGTCTGCCTTGTGGCAACGTAAGTTACACTATATAAGAATGAGAGAGGGGAGTTCCCTCCACTCTCTCATGCGGACAGACAGACCCCTGCACATACGGAAAGGGTGAGGGGGTCTTGAACCAGTCCAGTCTGCTGAATAGAGCAGTAAGGTTAGTAAGTTTAGTGAGTGGGGATCTGTCTGCAACACTTAAAGATTACTCTAAAATGCTAGTTTTTGCAAAATGAGGAAAAGATATAGGAGATAAAATAAATATGAGCTTTATAAATAAATGTGGCCATATAATTCATCAATATAGGTAATCTTTTTATCTGAAAGCTACTTCCTCTGAATAACATTTAGTAACATGATGGGTTTTTTCTTTAGTTTTTCCATCTGATTTTGTTTCGTTTTACTGCTGCTAATAAATTCTAATTATACAGAATTTCCATAGTGTGGTGTGATGCATGATGTAGTAAGGAGACATGGTTTGGATGAAATATTGGATTCCTTTTTTCACTTCTAAATTCATATACTTTACTTTTTCATTCTTGCCATTCCTTCAGAGCAATTTAGAAAATAGGTAATAATATATTTAGAATTGTCAGTACACACAGATCTGGGGGAAAGCCGGCATTTGTACTTTAATGACTCTAGGGGCAAGATTTAGTAAACTGCATACCCTCCAACATGACCCATTCCATTAGGTACAAAATACTCCGCTTCTCAGTTTCCAACTGTCAGTTACTATGGTAACCTCCTTTGTTGAAGAGAAAAATCGTTTTTTAAATATCAGTTAAGTCATTTCAACAGGTGGCATTTGGAAGCTCAGGTGCGGAGTATATAATGGAATGGGTCATGTTGGAGGGTCTGAAACTGCAGAAAAGTATAATTGGATATGTTGCCCATAGCAACCAATCATATTCTAGTTCTCACTTTTGTGTTATATACTAGAGAATATCAGCTAGAATCTGATTGGTTGCTATGGGCAATATCTCAACTATTGCTTTCCCACAATTTAGTAAATCTATCCCTAGCAGTAAAAGCTAAAAACAAAAAAGATTATATGTCTCATGTGTGCCAGAGACCTCTTCTACCTTTTAATACTTTTGCATATAGAACACACATGTTGCATAGCTTTATGTTTAATTTATAAATTAGAGTTGAGCTAAGAAACTTCCTCTCAATTCTAATTCTGGTGTAACAATTTAAAATTGCCTCCCCTTGCAGTTCAAAATAGTAAAGCTCAGGTCTAAACTTGCACCTAAAAAATGTGTGCAGCTTTGAATCAGCCCCTACATGCTTAAATAGAAGCAAGACCGAATCTCATCGGAGCTAGCTTTTTTGTGCTACCTGTCAGTTCTGTTTTTATATTCACATAATAAGCATTAATGACTATTTATGAATTACTTTATTTTATAACTTTAATATTGCAGAGAGCAGCATGATTAGAATGAAATGTTTGTCTAGTGAATTATTGTTATGTTTATCAGTTTCCTTCCCCAGGAACCATAAATAACATTGCTTTGTGTTATGGTGAGAACTGGTGAGATCGGTTCCATTTAGTAACAACAAAGGAAGTTTTTTTTTTTTTTGGTACTTATTAACTGTGTATGTTATGTGTTCTCAATTCCATTGCGTTTCAACCTGTGTAGTTTGTAGTTTTGGGGGGTCTTTGTTTTTTCCCCTCAAATGTTTATTTATTTTATATAGTCTATTTCACAGTGAGCAACTTTGTAAGCTTCCAGCTAAAGTGCTGGTCTAAATTCCTACATAAAGTGTCCTTGAAGAGTTAAAAGGATATTGATTTGATTTTTTTTTTCGTGGAGCTTAATATGGAAAGCAAAGAGACTTGGGTTAGTGTGTCAGTGCAGACAATTTTGAGTTGTCTACAGTTGTTTATTCATACATATCCAAATGTCATCAGTACGATGTGTACGCTGAAAAGAGGCAAAGCAGTATTAATGTATATATTACTAAATTGGCTCTTATGGATGCTGTTAGACTTTTCTTTTGTGATTTTTAGATTTGTTGATAATTAACTTATCCTGTCGCCTTGGTAGTTTTCCTGTAGTAGAATAGTAAATGCTGTGCAATGATGTCAGGGTAATATTGTGTGGGTCCCAAATATAGAAGTCACTGGTTTGCAAACAGTTCCCCGTCAGTAAACAATTCATGGAAACTCCCAAAGGAAGCAGACAATAACCAAGTGCTGTCAATTGGCGAAAAAAAAAGGAGCATTAGAAACTAATAAAACAAAATAAAAAGA
Organism: Limnodynastes dumerilii; assembly: GCA_011038615.1. Lineage (NCBI taxonomy): Eukaryota > Metazoa > Chordata > Amphibia > Anura > Limnodynastidae > Limnodynastes > Limnodynastes dumerilii. The sequence continues at coordinate 98,163 of WWET01001777.1, read as the reverse complement.
CAGGGGAAGCTTAAATACAATTAATGGAAAATGTAGTGAGAGCTGAGTGGTTTTTTTTCCCCCCCTCTTTTTCTATGGCTGATTGTTACACTTCCTCTGTTTTGCCTCTTAACTGTCTGTCCACAGATTTCCCACAGGCTAACAATATATGCAGAATGAGAGTTGTCGACAGGTGTACTTGGTGTTCATTTTGGCGTTACGTAAAGAGGTGAAAGGCTGGAAGTGGTCATTTCCTGTTAAGTTTATTAAACTCTATCTACATAATTTGTATTTCCTGACTTAAGACTCATACAGACTGTAAATGTATCCAAGATTTGTCCTGATTTGCTCGTTTTTACCAGGTATAGCTCTTTTTATGATCATACGTTCTTTCCATACATTTTTTCTTGCTACATCATTGGCATTTTTATCCAGTGTTGTTTATCTTGAGGTGGTGACTTTAAGCTTTGTTTATGGTCCATCCCCTTCACTCTTCTTGCCTATGTTTAGGTGTATTTGTAATAATTGCCAAGATTGCCAAATGGCTATTTATCATGATTATGCCATGAATATTTAAAACCTCAATTTTCTTAAAAGGTAAAGTCGGTTAGACCAGACTGTACTGTAGCTCAGTTTCTCTCGCAAAACACCTGTTCATACAACAGTGGAGTATACTTAACACTGATTAATCGGTGGCCATAACCTCATTTGAATAATTGAATTTTCTTTATACTCCAGAACATCCTACTGGAAGCAGTAAAATTGCTGGGCATAAGTCCTGACACAGTCCTGTGTCCGTAATGCTACGAAGCATGCTAGTATGCGGGTATATATCCATGTATGTGTGTATTTATTTGTTTGTATGTGTGTAACTTTATTGTATTGTTCTGTAAAAAACACTGTGAAGCAGTGTTGTCTTAGTACTTCTCACCACACCTACCTGGTATAGAAACCTGAAGAGCAAGCATTACAACCAAGGGAATCTTTGCAGAGAATGATTAGAACGTGAGCAGTGAGGGTGACAGGTGTGTTTTTGTTTTTGTGGGATATCTCCGAACGTTTGCAGTTGCAAAAAAAGATTTTTACATACATGTATCAATCTAAATCGCACCCATGTCGGATGAGACTGCAGCCTTGCATATCTGAAGTTGTTTTTTTTTTTGTTTTTTTTTACAAGCTGCCTGTATTACATGAAGTGTACATATGTTACAAACTAATACTAACATAATACTCAACTGTCGACATTTCATTTACATATCGGGCCCAACTGCAGATCCGATTCTTAAGGTATTGGATCTCCAAGCAGTAGACACTGCAGACATGCAAATGTGTATAACTGCGTATGTACATGACCATGTGCTCGCACCACTAACCAATAATCTCACATGCACTTACTTCCAGTGCCAAGGGCCTAGCTTAACGTTTCTGGCTCATACGAAAATAAAATGGCAGCAGTTTGGAAGCCTGATATAATACCAAGGCATGGCCCTTTGTGATCACAACCCTGGATTTAAGCACAGAATGCAGAAACATGGGGAAACTGCTGATCATGTCCAATGTCTGTATTGTGCCTGTGAAATTTAGATTTAGAATGTCCACCGATTTTGTTTTAAGGATTTACAAATACTTTTTAGCTTTGTTTAGATTAGCATAATGTTTCATTTGTAACTTTTAAACTTGAAACGAAATAACTGAGTAGATAATAAAAGCTTGAGCCCTGCTGTTTCTGTAAGTAGTTCTTGTCTCTTAAATATGTGATAAGCCATAAACTGTCTACTTTAAAGCATTCCAGAATCCCAGCACAAACTAGTCTTGTAAACATGATGGCTTGACTTTGAGATCATATCTCAAAAGTTCACTGTCAGTTCTAACATAAGAAAACCCCTGGGATCAGGCATAAAGTTATAGGACGTAGAACTTTGCATAAGAGGATCCATTTCCGGCTTTGGCTTAGGAAAGCAGTTGGTGTCATTATTATACTGCAAATGTATGTGACTCAAGTGGTAAAAGTAGACAGGATGTGTTTTTTCATAAGAAAAAGGTGCTCTTAACAAAATTGCTGGTCTTCTTATGACTTATGTAGATATATGAAATATACAATCGTTGATTTGCTACCTCATTTTAAATAGGTGTGTATTGTCTAATGTCTATTGTCTTTTTTTAATGTAGTACAGTCATGCTTGAGCATTGATTAAATGTGTCTCGCTCTGTGATCCAACAGACCCTCAATCTTTTGTTGTAGTGTAAACATATAAATGTGTTGTGTTACAAGGCCCAAGAATAGTGCAGGTTGTTTAAACTCTCCTGTCATTCCTAGTATTGAACATTCATTCTTTACTGATTGATTATCCCTCAGTAAATCACGTACCAATGATCACTAGCCCTCCCTACGCAATTTGTACCCTGAAAGCTTAGCTGTTGAGTGGGTGAGGATACAGAAAATGTAGTGATAGAAGCAGTCCAGCCTTTCTTTGAAAATGGTAAAAATAAGAAGGATGACATTCTTGACTAATACAGTAATAGCTAATGACTTGGGATTTAGAGGTGGAGAAGGTAAATCAAAGGGCATTCATTGATCAGACCTGATTAATGCAAGTAGTAATACTTGATGAATCACACTAGAGACACCACTCAATATTACAGAGCCTCTCTGCAGGCTCAACTTGACATAAGGTAAATTCCACCTTGGTAATATATGAATGACACTATTATTACTACAATAGCTGTGTCACCTAAAAGAACATAATACAGACATTATTGTTTTCACTTAAATATAATAGACATTGATATATTCTTACATAGTATTGAAGGACATTTTCTATCTTTTTAATTTAGTAAATTTATTTTTATTTTTATTTATTTTTTGTACCCATTAGAAGTGCCACAAAAGGTTAAGATGTTACTTTCCCATTAAATCTGTCCTTTTGCTCTAATTTGCATGTTACTGCAATCCAATGATGTCTCTGTCACTAGGTCTCTGCGGGGAGACTTTAGCTGACATTTAACTTTAACAATGTATTTAATTAGAAAAGGTGATTAATATAAATTACAAAATCTCATCATGATCTATTGACACCTACTTTCTTTGTACAATGCGTCAGGTACAGCTAATCTGCACTACTTTATGGTAGCAAGTCCATCTATTTGTAGCTATATAATTGTTTTGTACAATGATATAATCCTTTCTTGCATTTCATGTAGAATTACCATTCACGTATGTTAATGTATGTACATGTGTGTGTAGATTTATTTATACATAGACAGTGAACCGTATTCACACTTGAGAATGATTTAGGTTCTTAATTATAGGCAAAAAAGTAGCAAGGTGATGCCCCGGGTTTTCAGCTTCTTGACTGACTTACGATTGCCATAGGGCTACCTTAACTTTAGGTTCATAGTTGTGTGCGTAGGGCGGCTAATTAAAAACGGTTTTGCCTAACCGTGCCCAGATTTCCTCATTTAAATGGTTCCCTCCACCCAATCTTCTTATCTTAATTCTTAAGTTTCCCTTGCACACCCCTTCATTCTTAAGTCATTACGAACCTTAAGGAAATAGGTTTGTAATGGTGATTCAGAGCCGTCCTGCTCTTAAGTCCTACGTAAATTGCGTATATTAAGTTACTACACATGCGCAGTATATCCCTTCTTAAACATATGCACCTAAAAGCTGCATTTGGTTAACTGGCAATCAGGTCCATAGAGATCACTTACTGACGCTGTGTTTTGGGGTTCGACCATAACTAGGGCAAGACTGGGGAATAGTGTCTCTAATAAATGTTTCTTATTTTCAGCTGACATTCTTGAGACACAGAGCATGATGTCATGGCACTAAAACATACTTTTAAAGCTACATTATCATCTAGGAAACTTTGTTGGATATGTGGGGATGTTATATAGTTTTCCCAATCTTGTATTGGTCTGGTATATGGATATTATTTAATGCATAATGTACTTATTATGTAAACATTAGGTACACTCACAGGTAAAGTGAATAGTATTTATCTGATATCTGCATAGATAGAATCTGCTTCAGAAACATTATTATTCATTAAAAGTTTATACACTGTGTTTACTTATGATTGTATTACAAGAAAGATCTCAATCCTTATTAGACATTCAGGACCGTGTATTTTTAGGATCGGAGTAACTGCGCATGTGTAGTCACTTTTTCCACGCAAGTTACGTAGGTTTACGCACGGAAGTCCCTTAGGCACGGATGACTGAATTGCATTTAGTCACATACGTACGGAGGGGCGTGGTTGTCTTCCGTACATGCGAAGTTACGGGAAAGTGGGTCGGGGGAGGCATTTAAATGGCCATTTGAGGGCGCGATTAGTAATGTATGCACGTACGTTAGTTACTTACGCACGTAACTAGACACGTAGAGTTATTGCTGCCCTATGGACGTGTAAGTCACCGAAAAACCATCCGTCATGGGCATTGCCTTGCCACGTGCGTGTATATATTTGTGTACTTTATACACTAACATCTGTGAACACGGTCCTCAGGGCATAATTTTAAACACAGATGAAACTTACATTGCTGCAAACTAGTATTAGCACCAGTTGCAATATGGCAAATCTAATGATGATTGTCTCTGATTTTCTTAGTAATGACTTTTTATTTTTTTTATTGCATGAAAGGGAGTTGGAAATAAATAAAATAAAAAAAAAAATTTTTTTTTTTTCTGTTTTGTAGGTAAAAATGTAAACATAACTAGCTTCCCTCAAATTTAACAGTGCAAAAATAGTGTCCATTTAATTTGTATTCTTTAAAGCAAAGAATTCTGGGAAGTCTGTCTGCTTCCTGGACTTAGTCCAGCCATTGTTTTTTTGGGGACATGTGGGAGGTCTGTTAGAGAAAATAACGAGATGCCTTCGGCAACAGCCCCTCCTGCCCTGTGTTCAATGGCAAAGTGTACTTCAGAGCCTTACTTCTAGGTATGCCGACAAGCCCAAATCTCTCTCTCTCTCTTTAATAATGTGTACACTGAAGGAGGCGAAGATACAGCAGACCTTTAATTTTGCTTGGAGAAGGCGCCTACTTGTTTTAAAGTTTGTAATTACTTTCTGGCTTGCAGCACCCTCTCATTACCAGTGTCTGGAAAGAATGCTGCGTCTTCTAGAAGTATAATTAGAGGGTGGGTATCTGTGGCTAGATAGGAAGGATAGACTAGTCAGAAATGTGGTTTTGAGTCTTCAGACATTCATGCAATCATGCACCCTTGTTTATTGGAAACAAAGAATATAGACACCCACAGTTTTGAAAATGATTTTATAGCAATGTGTATTTATCAATCTGGTTTCCCACATCATTTTTTCTCTTCTATAAGCTCTCAATATCAGGCATAGTTAGAATATTTGCGTAAAACAAAGTCAAATAAAGTACATTTAGAATGTTGTCTTGCTGTCATCACAGGTCTCTGGCAGGAAATGGGTTAAGTACAACATATTTACAGCATTCTGTTTTTATAAGTTTTTGTTATGTGATGCAATGATGAACCTCCTGGAGTAATTGTTATTTGAAATGCTTATTACAGTTGTATGTGTCATTTTTGCACACATGCCTGTCCACACTTATACGTTATTTGAAGTTCTCCAGCTCGTCTGGAAAACCAGTTTTTCGACCAGAATTGACACTTCTACAGGAGCACTTAGGTTTTTGGCTTTGAAAGTTACAAATATAAATGAATCCTATTATAAATGAATACAGAGAAAAACATTTTAAATGATGGAGCATGTAGAGTGTGTGTTGTGACAGCGCTTTGCTAAACCGCAAGCTTATTTTTCCCTCAGGCTCAAAATATGTCTGGTGACAAATGTGTACTATAAATATGTTTATGCTTATACATGCTATAATGTTAATATTAGATCAAGAACAATGGCTTGTAGCCTGTAAAACATAAACATGTTTTATTTAAAAAAAAAAAAAAATGTCAAACACTTATCTGTTGCAAAAATCCAATGTTAAAAGGTTAGTAAGGAAAGAGTTCACTTTTTTTTTTTAATGAATAATTTAAATTTATTGTTTTGCCTATGTATTAATTGATAAACACATAGAAACATAGAAAGTGACGGCAGATAAGAGCCACATGGCCCGTCCAGTCTGCCCATTTGTTTATTCAAAACTATACTGACCCTAGACCCTATTTACCCTCAATTTGGTTTACAATTTAGGATACCCTTATATTTATCCCAAGCATGTTTAAATTGTTCTACTGTCTTGGCCTCAACCACCTCAGATGGGAGAATATTCCACCTATCTATCACCCTTTCAGTGAAGTAATTTTTCTGCACATTTCCTTTGAATCTAC
>WWET01001777.1:59977-75340 GCA_011038615.1 Limnodynastes dumerilii | reverse complement strand
TCCTGCTGAGCACTCACTGCTGCTAGCAGGCATTAAATTTGGGTCTGGTATGGAATGTTGACAGTGAAAATGCTGACAGCTGAGCATTGTGGGCCGTATGCAGACTACCGGATGTATAACATATATGTCCGGTGTTACCGTTTTTCCTACTGCACATGCATAGTACATTTTTTAAGTTATCTACTTATCTTTTCCTTATGTAGATTGCGTAAATGCGGTCTGAAAGATGTATATGTTGTCTGCATATGGCCCTGTGTTAATATTTGTATATATATCCATTAACATAGTACTTAACTGTCAACATTTTGAGCTGTCGACACAAGTAGCAAGGTTAAATTTGTCCTGGCAGTTTTTTGCCTGTCAGCTGAGAAAGGATGTCACTTGGTGTTACAGATATATAGGCAGAACTGTAACAGACGCATGTTACTGAACATTTTGGAATATCTGAAGTCTGTTCTACAACCACTGGTACGTGTCTGTATTAGCCTTGAGCACCTATTAGCAGAGCACTTAATCCTGTGTGGTAGTTTAAAGATGCTAGAAGTTACTGACCTGCAGCAAACATAATTCAAACAGATCTGATCCACTTTACAGATATACAGCAAGACTAACAAAGTCCAGCTCTCCTGAGGCCTACATCAGACATGTCAGACGATAGACATACCTAGGGCAACATATCTGTTTTCAGGGTTACTAACTACTGAAAGGATTGTTGCACTGCTCAGATTCCTAGTTTGTGATCATGTAAATATATCAATTTGAATAGGATGCTGACCCAAAAGTTAGTTTTATGTTGTCACTTAGTAATGAAATGTAAATCAATTTATAGGATACTGTTGTCATGTGTCTATCCTTCTTTAGATACCAAAATGTTGTCTCTTTTCTCTATTACTGATGGATAAGTACAGAGCAGCTTTGCCACGTTAAAGCATGTGATTTTTAGGCCACATAATATTGTGTTATTTCTGTTAGTGGTCTTTATGGTAATTGCATGGTTGCCTACTTTTGCAAATGAATATCAGGGAGACTGTGAGACCACTATTAAGGCGCAGCACCAAAGGGGTGTGTCCTGTACTGCCAAACAGGTGTGTCCTGTGAATAGCTCCACCCATAGGTGCATCTAGCACTGCCAGGAAAATTATTTTACAATAAAAATGGCGGTATCAGTATTTATTGATTATTAAATTGTCAGTGAATACTTTCAGTACTATCTTTATAGAAAAGATAAAAGTGACACTGCAGCTGAGTCTTTCATTACATCTTGGCCTCCATGAAATTGGCCATCTCCATAGACCTCAATGGATGAAACATCTCCATAGACCTCAATGGATGAAATTAGAATCAGGGAGATTACCAAACACTTCAGGGAGTCAGGGAGATTACCCAATCTTCAGGGAGTCTCCCTGATATTCAGGGAGAGTTGGCAACTATGGGTTATCTACACACCTAGCTAAGAACCAATCATTTTTCTTCCACTTGGACGAGGCCAAATGTTGCCTGTTCTCTTTTTTTATTCTATTTTTATTTTGCAACATATTAAAGGACAATGCTCAACCACAGCAATTTAGTCCTATTGAAATTAAGTCTGCAAGAGTTGAATGTGTTTTGTGCAGCTTCAAGTCAAACATCATTTAGAGCTCCAATTTCTTTGAAGCATTCAGCTCCGCTTTGTTTTCAGATCACAGACAGGAGAATCGCTTTGTAACACCCTAAAGCAAAAATAATTTTAAAGGAGTTCCCCCTAATTTACAGCTTATACATGATTTTCCGTACTTCCCTTTCTCCACCTCTTTTCTACCAATCCCAATGGCGCTAATCTGCTTTTAATGGGGTTCCTTATAATGATGGGTTATGCTTCACTGCAAATAAGAAAATGCTATGAAAAGATTGTTGTTTTCACATTAACTTACATAAGCATGTGCTGTTTTATAGAATACTTGTATAGCAATGAACTGCCTAACTTTTATTTTAAGTACAGCTTCAGTAATATTAAGTAATGCTTGCTCTTATTTTTGCCTTTATCTTGGTGACTTCAGTTTTATTGGTCGAATATCTTAACAATAAATCATCAAAAACACTGAAACACAGCTACCGTTAACAGAACATCCAAATTGTTGTCACCTAGCTGCTTTATACGTATGTCTGGATAGTTAGGCTCCCTGCACAAAATGGGTTCTTTGTACTATCCCACAATGCTGCAGTATCGCTTGGAAACTGCATTGCATCATAGGATTTGATTTTAGGAAGATCAGTGATGTCCCATTGTCTTCTGCATTTCTGAGTGTATACGGTGTCACAAACTGTTACCATCTATTCTCCATTCCTGTTCTCTACTTTGAGTGCCTTGTGGGAGTGCGTATCCAAATTATGCTGGGTAGAATAGGCAGGAAAGAGGTAGAGATTGTGCACAACAGTTTTATAGAAAATATCCCGTGCTGAATCCTTTTAGTGTGTGCAGCTGATCATTAGTAAAATCATAGTAATCCACCACATCAAGTGCCCGAGAATGGTGGTTATTTTTAGTCTTATTGACCATATACTAGTTTAGCTCTGTTAGACCAACTTTAGGGATGAGGGTAGTCAGGTATAGAGCAGTGTTTCCTAACCTTGGTTCTTAGGGACCACTAACCGTATATATTTTTCAGGTCCCCTCGCTGGAGCACTTTCTGACTGACACATTTTGAGAGCTTCACAGGTGGCACTCTTTATATCACTTGTGGATTCGGTAGAGACATGGGAAATATGGACTATTAGTGGTCCCTTAGGACTGAGCTTGGGAAACACGTGTAGACTACTACAACTACTACTAAAAGAAGAAGGTCTAGTAGTAGTAGAAAGTTCTAGTACCACACAATTATCTGATACATCCATGGGCTGGCTTCACTCACTTTGACTGCCAAGCATTACCTTATTATTCTGTCCTGTCGCCACACAAGGTAAACATTAAATTTAATATCCAAGATTGTTTTGGGTGGCTCGAGTGACGCCTTTACTCTCCATGATGCTACTAATAACCTTTTGTGGTTTTAAATTTTGCATGATTCGTAGGGATGACAGTGTGTTGATTTCACAGTTTAGCTATTCATTAACTATACCCAGGGAATGTTGGAAGTCAGTATTCCATTTTCCAGACCTTGACATATACTTGATAAAACTACTTGGTGTACACTCCACAACACAGGTATCATTTTAAATGTTTCACTACTAAGTAATACATCAGAAGCATTATATCAAAGCTCCAATTTATTTGTAATAATTCCAAGAGATCATACAGAAGCGCTATACATTGGTTTTCCTCATATATAGAACTGATATTCTTCCATCCAAATACACATTGGGATTGAGTTGCAGTTTGGGCAAAACAGGTGTAATTGTACAGCTCTACTAAGCCATTTTGCAATGTAAGGGGTGACAATTTTGATTCTTGTGGATGCAGGGAAAATGCTTTACTTTTCCCCATAGAAATCACATACTGCTTAACTTTATGTTTAATCAGGGTTGCCGGTTTCGGGAGTCCGGGAGACTCCCGAAATTCGGGCAGTTCCCCCGGTATCCCGGGAGAGCCTGTAAATCTCACGCAAGTGACTTGAGGCCCATGGTTTCATGGAAAGCATGTCCTCAAGTCCTGCCTCCCTGCCTAGCAACACTAATATACTAGTGTTGCTAGGGACAGGGATGGACTTGATGACACAATTTGCGCCATCAAGCCCAATCCTGATCCCTATTACAGCTAAAAATGGGGAAGGGTGGGGCTTAATGACACTATTAGCATAAATGGCACCATTAAGCCCTGCCCCCTGCATGCATCTATAGCTTCTCTCCGGGATCTCCAGAGGGAAGCTGTTAAAAGTCGGCAAGACTGTGTTTAATCTATAAATTAGAGTCGAGCTGAGAAATTTCACCTCTCAATTCAAATTCTGCTTTCACAATGTAAATTTACCTCTCCTTGCAGTTCAACATAGTATTGCTCAGGTCTACACTTGCACCTAAAAAAAAGGTGTAAGTGCAGCTCTAGATCAGCCCCATTATGTATTCTAGAAAATAGTTTAAGCTACTTTTGTGTCCTAGTTTACACGTGGCGTCATTCCTTTTAAAATATGTCCCTCAACAAGCGTCTGAGTGACTTATAATTTATGTCTTCCTCAATACTCTGTCCTGACGTTATTTGAAAGCTACCGCCATCAATCCTGCTGTTGACAATAAATTTCTGCATAAATGTGGAGGTCTTCCTATTAATGCATTTTTCCTTTCACCCAACTGTGAATATCAGCTGAGAAGAGACAATACAAGTTAGTTCCCATGCGGTGGGTGGGCCCGTCTGGCATGGATTTGGAAAGTGTTGGGAACAGTATGAAAGGATGTTTTGATTGCTTATGATAAATGTGCCCAGCATGGTTGCCTGCCCCTGCTATCTATAAACCATTGCCTCTACTTACCCAGTAGCCTCTGCTTCTTATCCCTTGACACAACATACATTGTACCAGTCACTCGGAAAAGCAGAACAAATAAATTGTGAAAAAAGCAAGCTGCAGGAATCTTTTGTTCCGTTTACTTGTTTGTGTTTGTATTTTAGTTGCTTTTGGAGAAGCCGGTCTCCTGTTTCATACATTGAGGTTAGCCGGTTTAGCTGGTATAACCTTCTTTTCTGTCCTGCTTATATTGTGAAGAGGTGTCTGAAGTAAAATCACATTGCATGTTTAAATGCTTGCTTGTGTAGACCTCTTTTTTTTACTTTTAATGGTCAAAAGATGCTGGCCCTGATTCAGACTTAAGAAGGAGCTTGAAATTAAGGACCTGATTCACACTTAAGAATCTTCTTAAAATAAGAACTTAAATTCACTCCTGGGCAAAACCATGTTGATTGCAGGGGGAATTAATTTAATTGTATTCTTTGCATGCAGGGATATATCTTTGAATTGCTTACTGCACACAGATACTGACCAGCTTTACTATTACACTGTTATTTAGACTTGGGCTGGGAAATATCACCTCTCAACACAAGTACTGTTTGCAACAGATGAAATATGACTCCCCTGCATTTAACATGGTTTAGCCCAGGAGTGACTTTAAGTTCTTATTTTAAGAATATTCTTAAGTGTGAATCAGGTCCTAAGAGAGGATAGTTACTCCTGGGCAAAACCATGCTGATTGCAGGGGAGTCATATTTCATCTGTTGCAAACAGCATTAGAGTTGAGAGGTGATGTTTCCTATCCCAAGTCTAAATAACAGTGTAAAAGTAAAGCTGGTCACTATCTGTGTGCAGTAAGCAATAAAAAAAAAAAAATTAATTCACGCATGCAAAGAATACAATTAACTTGACTCCCCCTGAAAGCAACATGCTTTAGCCCAGGAGAAACTTTCCTCTCTTAATTTAAAGCTCCTTCTTAAGTCTGAATCAGGTCCAATGTCTTTAAAGCCCATTGGTGGCAGTCTTTTAGATGACTTATATAAGATTAATTTGCATATTTCTTCCAACAATATTTGAATGAAACTGGGTTTTATATGAACGTCTCTTCATATTAAATGGCACTATCTTTATCAAGTGTGCACAATCTGCAGATAATTATGATGCAGTTAATTAAGTGTGTGCTAGGACTAGGCAAGACAGAGGTAATTTATACTGTAAGTAGCCTTTATGATGCAATCAGGATGAACTGCTAATTTTTCCTATTATATTTGATAGCTAATGTAGTTCATTTTGATCATTCTAATTTGCTTGGCACAACTAGTCATTCTGACAAATGGGATAAATAAAGTAAAAATGAGCTGTAGCACTGTAGCCTACCAAAGACAATGGTATGGCCATGCTCTGGAAAACTCTACTTTACAACTTGCAACATATACCGAAGAACTATATGTGTTAATTAATTACTAATTCTGTTTTAGTCTGGTGGAATATTCTGGTGGCTAATCATTATCCATTGTGATTAGTAGGGTCACGTAAAATACACGATTGTATTGTAAAACACCCGTAGTTGTATTCTTATCTATATTTATTTAAATTGCGAATTAAATAGTTGATTTTTTTGCTGACTTTCAACTGCATTGAAACTTAAGGAAATGATAGTAACCTTCTTAAATATAGCACCGGAATAAACACAATACTGACATTTACCAGTATGTACCTTTCCATACAGATGTCACACAAAATGTGTGTGCATTCTTTTACCAGTGGTGTTCTGTGTACCCTTAAATTGTGGTTTTTCCAGTGTACCCTTAATCAAGTCATTATTCCTGTAGGGCTGTCTTTATAGCACTTTATAGACTTGTTAGCATATCTTCCCTAGAGGAAAGCTCTCGTTATTGTTTTCCAAAGACCTTGATCTTTCACATAAACTTTTTAATAGTTTGGGAACTACTATAATGGAGACCATGCTAAGGAAAAGTAATCCGACTTCACTTGTCTCAGAGTTCCTTCAATTATTTATTATATGATGAGACATAGGGGATGGGGAAGCTTTGTGTCTGTTATGGTCAGGACAGAGGATGATTAGATTTACGATGGTGAATGTCCAGGAGCATAGGTTAATGGCACTCATTTATTCCTTCACCAGCCGCAGGGACAAGCAAGCTCCTGAGCTGTGCTGACAGACACTAACAAAGATTGCTAGCTGCTATCTCTCCCTTTTCCTGTTCCGTATCCTCAACGTAATTGAAACATAATAAAGGGTTTTACATTTTTCTGGGTATCGTAGTAATAGTTTGCTATCTGACTCGGAAAAGGTTGGTACTCGTTTATATACACATAAAATACATCAGGATATGCAAAAACAAAAAGGTTTCAAATGCAATAATATGTTCTAGCCCTTAACTTTACATGTCAATATTAATAATACATTTTATCCTACTAACATATATCCACAAAGTTACAATTGGGGGCTTGAGGCCATTAAAATTGCATTAAATCGAGGACTCAAGTCCATTGTGGGAGGTTTGCTGACTATTCCTACCGTGAGAAATGTCAGAATTTCAGGAGTCTCCCAGAGAGAGTCGGGAGCCCTGGTTTTATTTAATAATATATAAGCCACGTCCCAGTCTAGTAAATGATACATCACAAGTGTGCATCCGTCTTAAAGTTTTTTGGCAAAGATATGAAGAGGCTTAGAGGGCCGATGCAGAGTAATTTTCACCTGATTGTGTTGTGAATATCTGCTTTTCTTTACACTGCCTACTGGATAACCTCCTATCTGAGGTGGTTGAGGCTAACACAATAGAACCCTTTAAACATGCTTGAGTTAAATATAAGGATGTCATAAGTCTCAAACTAAATTGAATTTAAATTAGGATTTAGGATCATTATAGTTCTAAAGCAACAACTGGGACAGACTGGAGGGTATACACGCCAGGAGGGGTATACTAAATGAGGGATGATCTAGGTAAACTAGAGGACTGGTCAAGAGCGTAGCAACTGCATTTTAGTTCCAAAAATGCAAAATCATGCACCTGGAGCGCAAAAATATTAAAGCTTAATATAGCATTAATGGCATTACATTACAAACTACTGAGGAGGAGAGGGATCTAGGACTCATATCATGTGACTTAAAAGGTAGCCAAGCAATGTAACAAAGCAATGAGAAAGGCAAGTCAGATGCTTGGTTGTATAGGAAGAGGAATTAGGAGCAGAAAGAGAGAAGTAGTGATGCCCCTTTATAGATTGTTGGTACCACCTCGCCTAGAATACTGTGTTCAGTTCTGGAGGCCATATTTCCAGAGAGACATAAATACATTAGAGACTGTGCAAAGAAGAGCAACTAAAATGGTCCATGGCCTGTGTCACAAACCAAGAAGGTCCAGAAAGACATAAATACATTAGAGACTGTGCAAAGAAGAGCAACTAAAATGGTCCATGGCCTGTGTCACAAATCAAACCAAGAAGGGCTAGAGGAACTAAACATGTATAGCTTGGAGCAGAGAAGGGAGAGGGGGTCATGATAGCAGCTTTCACATATATCAAGGGTTGTGATCGGCTAGAGGAGGGTGGAAGAGGTGTAATAGAACACAAGGGCATGAATATAAACTGGAGAGTGGTAGATTCAGAGGAAATGTGCGGGAAAAATTACTTCACTGAAAGGGTGATTGATGAGTGGATTAACCTCTATCTGAGGTGGTTGAGGCTAACACAGTAGAACAGTGTAAACATGCTTGGGATAAATATAAGGATATCCTAAATCTCAAACTAAATTGTAGGTTAAATAGTGTCTAGGGTCAGTATAGTTTTAAATAAACAATTAGGCAGACTGGATGGGTCAAATAGCTCTTATCTGCCGTCACTTTCTATGTTTCATTTAAGCATGCAAAAGCTTCACTAAATATATTAATTGTGCTGCATGTTGGTTTTAAATATAAAACAAATCGGTCACAGTCTGCATTTCTGAATTGCCCTTAACCCTCCCTTTATTTGTATGGTATTTACCCAAACATAGGATGAATTCCTTTTTACAATGCAATCTGGATCAGACTCATATTGTGAAAAACTGTTTTTTATTATTTATGGCTTTCAGTTAATCATGACCGTGAAGGACATGACCATCTTAGCAGCAGGGCACACTACGTCATTGACGTGGACAATGGGTTTCCTTATCCTCTGCCCTCTTGCCATGCACACTATCCAGGGGAACAAAGAGCAGAATTTTTTGTTGTTCTGCTATGCGCATTACCAATAAATGGAAACCACTGTAAAATAACGATACTTGGATCCACCCCTTTAAATAATTCCACAAAGCAAATTCAAACTCTACCTTGCAGAAACTATCTTTTACTTTTCCCAGCAGCATGCCATTAATTGATCCCTGTAACTACTTTTTATGTAAAAGCGGTTACCTTGTGCACGGGTAAGGGTCCCCGCTTAGAACGGTCCTATTTCAATAGGGCCGTTACCTGGGATTTCGATTGCATATGCCTCTATGAGGCATAGTAATCGATCCACGGAGCACCAAGCTTTCAGTGCTCCGAAAGGTAAGGAGAAAAAGTCCCCCACTCCTTTCCCTAATTCTAACCCTAACCCTCCCCCATCATTACCCTAAACCTAACCCTCCCTTCCCCATAGCCTGACCCTAACCCTACCTTCCTAGCAGCCTGACCCTAACCCATCATCTCCCACGGTCTGACCATAATTCTCCCTTCCCTGCAGCCTGACTCTAACTCTCCATCTCACGCAGCCTGACCCTAACCCTCCCTTCCCCGCACCCTTGAGATTACTCACCTTTCCCTGCGGTCTGTAGGTGGCGGCGGTGGCGGTATTTTCGAATTAGAATGGGTGAGTATACCAATCGGCATACTCACCCATTCTAAAAAAAAAAAATCTAAAGTGGGGAATATTCGAAATAGGGACATCCGAAAATGTTCTTTCAGATGTCCCTATTTCAGAAAGATTTTCTAACCGGAGACTGACAACACTTGTCCACATACCCCTGCACTTTGGCACAAATATAGTCCATTGCCAACTAAGGACATTTTGATTCTGTGTTTTGTGAATTTAATGAAGTTTATATGCTTTATATTCTATCTTAATCTGATTCTTGATGTTCCCTTGTGAACTGAGTGGCATGGCTAATTAAATGCATATAGTTGTCACAGTGTTCCAGTTTATTTATGTACAAGAAAAAAAAGTGAAGAATGGCACAAAATTGTATTACAGATGGCATCCTTGACCACTATTTACAGATAATCGTTTTAACTTGAGTGTGTATTGCATAGATTTGGCCAGAAAATTTGTCAGTTGGCATAGGTAGTTGGGGAAATGGACAAATTAGACTTAAGAAATGTTCATAGTAATACTAGATGATTTTATTGATATAAAGATCAATATTTGTTGAATATGAGTGCGCCATCACCTCCCGCTCTATACTGCTGGCTGTGGGGGAATGACATTAGTGCTCCTGCTGACAATCTCTAGTAAGCATGTGCAATCTCCATACAGTACATGACTTTTCATAAACCGTACCTACAGAGAGTATACCTTACCACTGCTGTGTGTATATCCTGTTCTATATACACTGCAAAACCTGTGTGTGCTACTACTGCTGCTGTTATCCCTTTTCAGGAAATAAACCATTCACTGGTTAAGTACATATGTCTGGAATAGGATAATTCTGTGTCCTAGACAATGTAAACAGTCTGCCCACTTCTTTATAGATATAAATGGTGAATCCAAAAGATATTGTGATACAAGACTCCCATTATTACTAGAGGAAAATCCCCTTCCTCTACTTATTACTAAAGTTCTTAGTTGCAGTAAGGGGATGCAGATGGCTTTGTACTACTCCAGTAGGCAATTTGGCATGGGGATAAAAAATGTAAAACATCACTATAATATGATGAGAGACAGCCAAGGATAAAACTACTGCACAAATGGCCATGCTATGAGTAATTTGTTGTTGTCAGAGGCGTACATGAATAACTCGCTACATTGCTCTTATAAGAAGGGTCACAAGTACATTGCTTGGCAACACATTGTAGCACCCTCTGGCTGAAAACCGATTACAAAAATAATTATTGTAAAAAAAATATGATTGCACAGGAAAAAGAAGTTTAATAATTCACCTCAGGCGGATGTCACAACAAGCTTCAACATAGCGATATATCTGTATCTATAAGCCTGTGTAATTGATAGAGATTCTTGTCAACTCTGGTCTAAACATCACCTAGATTAGTCTGGAAACCATGCACATCAATGTAAAAGCAGGTGTGACAATTCCACAGCTGTTTATGGGTTTTGGCTGCTTCTGGGTGTACAAAATGCTATGCCATGGATTTTGCCAATTGACAAAAATGTTTGTGGTAATATTTTTTCCCCCTAAAACTGTATGTTAATATGTCAATGACATTATTGTTATAATTAATTTTTTTGGGGAATTGCTACTCCATTTACATGCAGTTCATTTGTTTAATGGTCTTTTCACACATGGCATGTTAAATATAAATATTTATATATAGGCTATGAATTAAATTTAGCCAGACATCATTTACTCCTGTATTATTTTTATCCTTAAGTTTAAATATTAATTGCTGAAGTGTTATTTTTAACATAATCATGTGACATTGTAATGTAATTATTGGTGCCAATGTATTAATAGTGTGAAAGGGGAATGTGTACTTGACATGAATTGCTGTTTCCAGACACCTTGTAATTAGTGGGAAAATTCTTATGTTTGAAAGAAATTCTATTTGTGTTTATGTAGAGTAATGAGTAATACCAATGCATTAGAACAAAAAATTCTCTGAAGGAATCTTGTTTCAAACAAAAATTTAGTAACTCAAATAGAGCACCGCATAAATTCAAACGCACAGGGCGCAGCAAATAAAGGAACGCACAGGGCGCAGCAAATAAAGGAACGCACAGGGCGCACCAAAAAAGGAACGCACAGGGCGCAGCATTGGTCAGCTGCATTTCATCGCGTGTATAATTGTACTGCACATACAGTACCATATTCCAGCAGACTTCTGTGTATAGCGTACGGATGTCTGTTGGTTTTCTCATCTATGGATCCGGATTATCAGTGTATTTACAATTTCTTCAGTCAACCTCCATAGAGAGCAATAGAGCTTGTTACTGAACTGCACTTCATATAGCGCAGCAAGATTTTGTCTGAATATGACTCATGGAAGATTAAGTTCTACAATTTTCCAAATGCTTAATTTTAACTGTCACATGACAGTTTGTTTTACATTTTGTGTTACTCTTTGTACATACAGCTCTAAGTTAAAATACAAATACTTTTGTGAGTTATATGTTATCCAAAGTTACCAAAAATCAATAGTGTTATTTGGGCCTCACCATGATCAGAAAATGAACACTGATCGTTTTCTAAATCCCATTTGTTTGTAGCATCTGCAGTTAGTGGAAAAGAAAGATCAACAGGAAATGACTTTAGTCTGTTATAACATTCCTTTTGTACATTTTTGTTGTGTTTTTATGTAGAAATCTTTTCTAAAAGTTCTCAACAAATAGCTCCTTTTGTGTATGATTTTAAGCCATATCCATGCCACTGCTGGACCACTCATATCTTTGATTCATATAATCAAATGATGTTAAAATTTGTTCTTACATTGGCTATGGGTCCAACTCCAAAGCTGTCTGTGTCCACTATAAGTAGATAACCAATACCTTTAATGCAAAGGCTTTATCTTACCACATTACTTTACATTTAGTACTACGTTTTTGGGTGGGTAAGAAAGTGTGTGCCATGTGCATGCGTCAAAGAATGAGCTTAAAAAGCAAAAGTTAAGCCCCTCAAGAAGGGCAATGGTGTACAAGAGGAGCTAAGTGAATATTTATCATTTATCTGGTTGCAGTGGAGATCCAAGGAATGTTATTTAACTCAAGGTAACGTAGACATATCCATGTGAGCAAAACACGAATAAGAAATGTTTGGATGTCTCCCCCCAATACATCTGCCCTGTCAGATCCATATCTAGACATTTTAGTGCCGGGGGCACAAAAGGAAAAATGATGCCCCTGACCTTGAATAATAACCAATTTTAACCTTAAAAATTAGCTTTCTGGCATCACTCTTTGATTTTGCACCCTGGGCTACTGCCCGCTTTGGAACACCTCTAGTTATGGCCCTGCACCCTGTGTCTGTTGACCATTGTTGGTATCAAAGGAAAAAGTTGTAGGTTTGATACGGCTGAGCAACTTAATATTATTCTTTCTCAATCACTGCTTTTCTTTGTATTTTTTATTTAACTATTGCTTGCTGAAACATAAAGCAGTAAATGGGCATTACATCCTAAATATCCAATGTTGCTAGGATTGGCTGAGTGGCTATGCATTACAAGCTAGTGAATCATGTAAAATCTCTGGACTACTTGCTAGAAATTCCATTTTTTCATCCAGTAACAGTGGTAATGCCATATACCCATGGTTGCAACAGAAAAGCCATAGTAAAACTAATTTATTTTAAAGCAGAAAATATTTAATATTTGTTCTAAAACCTTTGTACAAAAGTATGTTGTATGTTTTTAATGTATTTGTTTATTTATTTTACACATTCTTGTATTACCATAAAAAATAAAAAATATATATGTTTCCTCTGGCATTATAGCATTGAGGAGCATATTCATTACAGTGAGAGGGATTGCAGATAAGCAGAATTATGAATGAAAGCAGCTCAGTATGGTAAATCCCAGAAAACATCGTCATTTCATTATTATTCATTACTGTTTATAGTCTTTGGGGTAGATCCAGAACTACGTTTGCCATATGTTTATTCGCATAGCGTATTTTCGTGTGCGTACATTCTATACACTCCCCTAGAAACACCCCTTGAACGTACGTATTTTGGCAAGATACGCTTTCCAAACCCTACTTTAACTTTTGCCAACGTAACCGCAGTGATCCGCACACGTACGTATGGGCAACACGAATTTACGCAGCTAAGCACGCCCATACTATTCACTTTAAATACAACCCCCGCCTACTTCACGTAATTCAGACGTATTTTGGAGTAACATAAATTTGGCACGCCCACACGTAAGTATTTACATGACACATACGTGAATGGCCCATACGTTCACAATTACGCTACGTGAGTGTGCGTATTTTCTATGGTGCGCAAGCACATTGCGTTCTAAACAGCGATTTTACGTCTCGGCCAATCGTAAATTCGATTTGAAGCGTTGTTCTGGATCAGGCCCATAATTACCATCCAGACTTTTTTGATCAAGGAAGAACTATACTATGTACACATAATAAATAAGGGAGAGGGGACCGCAATCCCAATGTAGACGTCACAAGTGGGGGAGCAGATGAGCAGAAATAAGAAATGACATGGGTGAAAAGGATTGGTTACAGAATAAAGGAGACATGAAGAACACATTGACTTTGGTTGAAAGATAGGGAGTCTAGCCAATCAGGTCTGGTCACTAAACTCCAATGACAGCAGGGGCACATCTTGTCTATTAAATGGAACCCTTGGTTTTCTGTCAGCAATGTCACTACATGCCATGAGGCACAGGGCATTGTGACCCATGCACCTATGTTGGATAATGTACTGACTATATGTGTCTGCAAAATTGATAAACCACTAACTACTGTTATGCAAATTCCATTTTCATAGATTGTCCTGTTCTGATATATGCACATTCATATGTATGCTGCTGTGTTCATTAAAAAGTATTGTTTATAATGACAGTTAGTTATTTAAAAATGTTTCTATTTGGAAAGCTATATTTCTATGATATACCACATTGAATTTATCCTAGAACTACTAGAGTGTAAGAAAAATTCAATGTTATAAATAAAAGTTGCAATTGTTTTATAAAATATTTGATTGTGTGTTTAGCTGTCTGACCATATAAGCAATGTTTAAATAAACCCATCAGTGTCTCAATTGGGTGCAGCCCCTACTTAGGGCCTTAGATAGATATTGAAATGCATTGCTGCCATCTGTTTAACAGTCCCTCGATGCTTAGATCAGGCAAACAAATTAACTCTGTATGAGAGGAAAATGTGCTTAAATGTCCATTTGATAACTGTTTATTAATTACAAACCTCTAGACTAAGTGGGAGATCTGGTGTAGTCGCATCAGTCCTCCATTCCTGTACGAAAGAAATTGTATTTCATTTTACTGCATAAGCTAATTCAACACAGAGATGTGACTTTTTTTTATTTTGATTTTCACCATATTTTTAGTCTTAAACATCTGTAAAATCCCAGTCCCAGATGTGTTCATTGAAATTAGCTGTCATTTTGGACCAATACAGCTATGATTTGTGAGCTGTTTGATCTGACGTAACTGAATTAGCCCTTAGGGGTGAGGTGTATAGAGACTCCTGTGTGAGGTGATAACAGAAAACAAAAGCTTGAACTTAGCTGCTTACATAAATGTCAAATACATTTCTTGGGTTCTGTCATGGCGCAGCAATTGGTCCTATGCCTACTCACAAAATAACTTGAAATAACTTTAGTTTCTTCATTCACAACATACAAATGTCTACAGTTTAACTGAAAAAAAAAATGTATATATATTTTTTAATATGTAGCTTTCTTTATTTTTGAACCCCTCTTTGTTAGTGACACCATTGTGGTATGCCTTGCACCGCTTATGCGAGGTCACTGGATCGTTTCTGTAATTCGTGCTGTAATTACCTGAGCGTTGGGTACAATTGGATGGTTGCTTAGAGAAAATGACGTCCTTGTAATAATGTCAGAATCAATATTCTTGGCGAGATAACTGTATGGAGATATGGTAACATCAAGTAAATGAAAGAAACAGATAGATGAAAAAAATTAGCCTGGAGTTTAATTCTTTGTTTCCAAAAGAGCAGTTAATGGATTATGACAAATGTCCTGCCGCTTTCTCTTAGTGCCGCGTTAAAACTGAAAATGAAAAGTCAATTTTCCCTAAATGAATTTTAA
>WWET01001777.1:34390-50413 GCA_011038615.1 Limnodynastes dumerilii | reverse complement strand
GGGACCGGGAGGGGGGAAGCCCCTTTACGACCAGGTATGCTGCCGTATGAGTTAAGGTAGGAAAGTAAGTGTCTAGATTTATTACCAAGAGCACGGAGTGCAGGGGGCGTGCACTCCCCCCGCTACAAGAGCGGCCGTAATGACCTCACGCGCCCGTAAGGCATGCGTACGTCTGGATCTGCCCCAATGTAATTCAGTATATGCAGATTATTAATCTAGATGTCTGTAATTCATATTGATGAAATTTTGCTGTATAGTGTTTTGGATTTTTTTTTTTCAAGACTTGGGTAATGTAGAGTTTATAGTAATATCTGGCATAATCTGTAAGGGTGTGGTCCCCACTTCGAACTGCCCTATTTCAATTGGACTGTTCTCTCCTAGCCAGTTCCGAACTGGTTAGGATATTGATTGCTTATGCCTCGAACACAGTGCTCAAGTAAAAAAAACATACCCTTTCACTAATTCTAACCCTAACCCTCCCTTCCCCGCAGCCTGACCCTAACCCTCTCCTCTCCCTAGCCTGACCCTAACCCTCCCTTCTCTATATCCTAACCCTCCCTTTCTAAGAGTCTAACCCTACCACCCCATTCTAACACTAAAAGTTCCCGGAGAGGTTACTCACCTGTCAGCAGTGGCAGGTTTGCTGCTAAAATGAATGACCGAGTATGCCGATTGGCACACTCAGCCATCATATAAAAAAAAAAAAAAATAGGAAACGCCTGCCATTCAAGATAGAGACGAAAAGGAACTTTCGGCTGTTTCTATTTCTAAAAGCAGCCATTCAGTCTGGGGATTCGCAATGAGCTGTAACCATAAAAGATCTGTTTAAAGTTATCTTACTAGCTAAGTGGTGGAGCTAATTTATTCTCCACTGTGTGGGCTCTCTCAATGTAAAATGTATTTCTTGAACTCCTTAATTGTTATTTTAAGTGTATATTGCTGTAAAACATGTAAAGCTGTAAAGAATGCTAATTCTGTTTACTAATCATAACCCTTGTACTTTAATTTGTGATCTTATTAACAGATATTTTTGTCCTTGTTTTTTGTTAGTATTGATTTATAGTATTATAAAATAAAATGATCCAGGCTTTTCATTCTGCCAAACCTATTACTGGTAAATGCTGATCTTTATAGACATTAAAATTATAATTGCAGTCTTTTAAAGCCTTAATTATATCTGCTATATAATTTTATACTCAATATTCTGCTATTTTAATATTCTTATTTTTATATATTTTTTTTATATTAGCGTTGGACTCAACAGGAGATGTTGCACTCTATGCTGGCCTAGTTGTTGCTGTTTTCATCTTTATTATTATACTTATGGCTGTTGGCATAGTTGTGTATCGGCGCAACTGCCGTGATTTTGACACCGACATCACAGATTCCTCCGCTGCTCTTACAGGAGGCTTTCACCCGGTAAACTTCAAGACTTCAAGGCACGGTATGGCTAATGTGTTTGACACTTCACCTATCCACTACTGTGCATGCTCATTAACTGTTCTCTTCTGAGGAGCAGGCAGATGGTCTTGATAACAAAACAGATGAAGCTTATAACGACAAAATTTCATTCAGGGAATTGTAATTAGACTGTATGTTTTTATAATTACAGTCTACACCTCTCTCATACATCTAAAAGATACCAAATATAATTAATCTTGGAATTTTCAATTCTGTAAGTCATATTTTTTATGAATTAATAAATGATGTTAGTTTGTATAGTTATGTGTTTTGGGCTATTGTATTCAAACCAATTGTTTTATACAGACCAGTTAAACAATATACAATTGTGTTTGGTTCACTAGGAAGGATAACAACAATACAGCAAAACTTGAGCCGGGTACACATTTTCTCCGACTCCTGCCAAAATGTTCTGATAGCTGGGGAAATCATGTAGCATGTACGAACTGAACAATCCTTGAACAGATCTGCTGTTCCCCACTGGAATAGCAGGTTTAAATATGTTTGCATTTGAAATAAGTTTTTATACTCATTCCTCTGTTTTTGGTTTTGTTTTAGTAACTAGGGGCCGAATTCACAACACCGTCATTTTTTTTACATAAGTGCATAAAATTACGATTCTAGCTACGACGTGTGTGTAGTAACTATTTTACGCTATCTGCGTAGCTTTTTGTTATGTAGATTGCGTGCATGCGGTCTTTAAATGCATGTAATCTATGTAACGAAACGCTACTTAGATAGTGTAATATAGTTAGTACGCATGCGTAAAAGCTAGAATCATAATACTGGACACATATGTAAAAAATTATGGGTTTGTGAATATGGCCTTTGATGTACCGGTACTCCCAGCAATTCGCAACTATTTACACACTATCTCCATGATTTTGCGTAGATGTGTTGTCCTAAGCTGGGTACACACTACATGTCTTTTATACCATAACAGTACACAATAATGGTATTTTCGCATTGATAACTTATCAGTGTGTGTACTCCAATGATCACGTAGAATTAATTTTTTTACCTGCTTAATTTTACCGATCAACGATGGAAGGATGTCAAAAGAACAGATGGGAAAGAAGAAAAAAAATCACGGAGCTGCTGGTAAATCATGTTAATGCGTATGCATGAATCGGCTGATAGGTATTAGTGCAAATGTTACCATATTCGTTCTTGTAGTGTGTGCCTGGATTTAGACCAAAATTAGTTCTGGCCATGAGGTCCAATCTATGTATTGGTGCCAAACTCCACCAATATATAGGTTGAAAACGGAATATTTTACAATTACTCCTGTACATTGCCAGACGTGCTCTGCTACCTGTAGTCAATCCGTACCGATGTACCTTTCTTTTGTTTGTAGTTCTGGTATAACTACAGTGTTTAACTGTTTATGCTTTGGATTTTATTGTAGATAATTCCCATTTACTTCACCCATCAATGCAACCAGATTTAACAGCCAATGCTGGAATATATCGAGGCCATATGTATGCCTTGCCAGATTCTGCTGACAAAATTCCCATGACCAACTCACCATTGTTGGACCCACTTCCAAGTTTAAAGATTAAAGTCTACAATTCTTCTCCAGTGGGATCATCTCCTGGGTTACATGAAGATTTGCTTGGCACAAAGTCACTGGGAACCTACTCATCCGACACCAACATCATTAATGCCAGAAATAAGACAATAAGTAGCCAGCATCTCTTGACATTACCCCGTGACTCTAGTAACAGTGTGACAGGAACTTTTGGGAGCCTTGGAGGCAGACTAACGTTTCCAAACACAGGTTAATATACAACTTATTCATCCCTTTATTGGCATTTGCTACTAGTATAATGATAAGTTTTGGGTTGTATTTGTTCTTATATTTTGCAACTTCTCCCATTTCAGTTACATTCTTTTGGTGACAGTAAAAACTTTAGTATTCTTTTAAAGTATCCGTCAACATAAAATGTGTTAAAAAGAATTGCACTGGATATAATAATTACTATGGCTAATAGTGATATTTTCTTAACCAATATTGTTTATTGCATTGGTTAAATATAATTAGTTATTATTTCTCTAAGACAGTGTGGCTTAAAAGCTGGTTATTTCCTGTGTCCTATTCTTATGATTGAGGAAATTGTTTTTGGGGGATCTCCTGTTTACTTGCCCACACATCACTAAACCGTGAATATATATGCAAACATGAAAGAGCAATGTGATAACTGTCCTGGTTTACCTTTTCTGGTCTAGACCCTGCTTATGTTTTTGGGTTGTTTTTATGCTTTAAGTGTTTTTTTGTTTTGGTTTTTTTGTTTAACTTTTTTTTATTCAGCAAATGTAGTCTTTTAACATTGTTGTGTAAGATGATATTTGATGTATTTAAAAGTCTTTGTTAAGATTCACATTTCAATGAATAATAATAGGTCTTCTTTGGCAGGAGTGAGTTTGCTGATACCACATGGAGCTATTCCACAGGGAAAATACTATGAAATATATTTGATGATAAACAAGCGAGAAAACACAGTGTAAGTACATTGTTCTGTTTTTGTAGCTGTAAACATAGACTTAATCCACATACCTACATTCAGAGCAAGTTGCAGATGTACAAATTACTGTGTACTCAATTCTAACATTCTTTTGACCTAAAAGTATTTACTTATAGAATATATGTATGCATCAAAATCGTATTTCCATACCGAAGTACCTGACAACTCCAAAGAGGATTTAGTAACTTTTCAAATAAGACTTTAAATGTGGAAAATTATTAGCTGAGAACTATCCATTTGTAACTGATTGCTTACACATTTTCTTTGTGCCTTTAAATTCTACATTTCTACATTGTGTGTGCACTAGAAACTTACCTTACAAGATTACAAGACAATTTACAGATTATTATTATTATTATTATTATTATTTTGTAATATTCTGCACATATGCTTTTATTAACTGGTTCCTAAGATCCATTTTTTTGTTTTTAGTTCTACAACAGCGGGTCCCTGCTTTATACACACATCTGTGCGAGCGCTTGGGAAACCACTCCCATCGTTCACACGGACAACCGCAGTATCCTACCTTAAAACTCTGAAGTTTGCATTGGTCGGCCCTAGGAATCCTCATTTATAGCGTACTTTAAAAACGTAAAACACTCTGGCATAATTCCGGATCAAGCGGATTTAAGATCCAATCAATGCACTCTGATGTTTGCGTATGTGCATTTCACATAGGTGGGCATATTGGGCCAGATTCAGACCTCAGTCCAAAAACATATTCACGCTACCCGCTGTCGTAAAACCGCCTTTTTGTATGTACTGCGTATGCGCACGGCAGATGTTAGGCGTCGTAACTCTGATTGTATGTACCTTTAGCGTAAATACGAACAAAGGGGCGGGTCATCCATACGACTCCCGGATATAGGCTTTGTAGGCGGAGGGAGGCATTTAAATTGTACAGTATGGGTTGGGTTAGGCAGTTACGTCCGTCCGGACGCTACATACGAGCGCGGTTACGCTTGGAAAAGTTAAGGTAGGGTTTGGTAATCGTAAAAAAAAATAGCTAAATTACGAGCGACCAAGGGTAGTGTCCGGGGAGTGCATAGTACTTACGATCGCGTAAATACACTATACACGATCAGACTTAAAGTGCACTTAGGTCTGGATCTGGCCCATTGTGACTAGACAGCTCAGAAAATGCACACTAGTCTAGGCCCGGTCAGATATAACTGAGATATATATCTTATGTATAATATATAATTTGTACTATCTACCTTCACGTCGTATAACTGTTAATGTGGCCCTGCTTTATTTTCATTTAGACTTCCTTCAGAGGGAACACAAACCATTTTGAGCCCTATGGTAACTTGTGGTCCAACTGGACTTCTGTTATGTCGTCCAGTCATACTGACCGTTCCGCACTGTGCAGATATCACCACATCAGACTGGATTTTGCAATTAAAAACTCAGTCTCACCAAGGAAACTGGGAGGTAGGAAATTCTGAGTACATAATTACACTAAATATGCTAAGGTTTGGAGTCTCATCATTTTCTTATTGCTGAAAATCCCTGGAAATTTATATGGCTATTAAATATTTTATGAAAATTTGCTGTAACTTTTCCTACTGATTTGATTAAAAAACTATAAATCTCCATTTAGCTTCACTTCTGTAATTTTCTTTATTTTCATATTAATGCTTCTAAATGTCCATACCACCACGTCTAAATTTCCAGGCTTGGAGAGAAAAAACAAAAACCGTTTATACATTCACGCAGGACTGCTCACCGCAGAATGAGTCATCTGCCAGGCATGACTTCTATTTATAAGCCAAGACAGATAAATCATTCTGCTGCAGACGGTCTTACATGCAAGACCTGGGCAGCGCTTGTAAAGGTTTTTTTCCCAAGCCTGGTTCAGATTAAAAGCTTTCAAGACTGGACCTTACAGAAGATCCAGTTGGTAAGTGAGAAAGGGGTTTTCTTTTATTTATTTAATTATTATTATTTCAGAATTATATTGGGCCTGCACCTAAATTTGTGGGGCTACTATAAGCTGCAGTGGGCCCTGGCACACATGGGCATGCTGACCCTTGGTCAAACACCAGCATGCCCAAGCGTTTATTGGAAGCCTGGGCTTGCTGTGGCATGTCATGCACGAATACAAAGGGATGTTTTAAGTTTTGCTAATTTTTTTTTAAATGTATTTTACTATAAAAATATATTGTAATTCGCACCTCTCTGAGGTGGAAAGCAAAATGCGTGATTTTGGGTTCAACATCGCAGAGAGGTTTTTACAACATCCCAGCCATGTTGAGCAATTGAGTGGGAAAATGGTATTTGGGTGCAATGTTAGCATTAACTGTTGCAATAGTTGCTAAAATCCTATCCAAACTACATGCAAATGAGCAAACATTGGGTCCAAATTCTGCATCAATAAAATAGAACCCGAGAGTCCTCAATGTTTTTGTTGTGAGGCTTTCTCAAGTGGCATATCGAGAAAGTATTCCCAGACTGCATATTACTGATGACAAAAACAAACGCAATTAATGTTTTTGGAAAAAAAAAAAACATTTTCCATAATTAGATATATATGTTTTTCTTATTTTTAGGAGGTGGTAACATTAAATGAAGAAACACTCAACACACCATGTTATTGCCAGCTAGAAAGCCAGTCCTGCCACATTTTACTTGACCAGTTGGGCACCTATGCCTTAGTTGGAGAGTCCTATTCCAAATCTGCTATAAAAAGGCTACAGCTGGCTATCTTTGCTCCACTTCTCTGTACGTCTCTTGAATATAGCCTCAAGGTCTACTGTTTAGAAGACACGCCTGATGCATTGAAGGTATATATGGTTTTATATAATTTACTACGTTTTTATGTGTTACATTTATTAAAAGCTTCAGAGCGGATGATAACTTGACTTTTACAACACCTCTGCGCGTATATTTTCAGAGTTAAACATAAATGCGGATGTCAAACAGATAGTTTAAGCAATTGGCTGCTACTAAAGTGGTGACTTAAAAGTGCAAATAGACTCCTTTGCATTTTACATGTGTTGTCATTATGAGTAATGTGCGATTCCTATTCTCTCTATTGTGTCTTCTTGTACAGTTCTGTTGTGTAATGGGTTGCAGAGGCGATAGTGTTCAAAGCACATTTCTTAATCATAATAAATACATGGAAATGCACAAATCTTCAAATATGGCTATATATACAAAATGGGATGCAGTTGCCAGTCCGGCCAGCTGGAACATTAAACAGCTGCCACCTCAATGCTGGCTGTCTCGTTGTTCCAAATAATCTAAAGATAGAAAATTTTGGGAATGGGATCCTATTTCCCCATTTTCAAAAGCTACAGACTGCAGCGGTTGTGGTCGGTTAGTTAAGGTTAGACTGCGCCGAGTATAAGGTTGGCGCTTAATGGAAGGTTAGGGTTAGGGCTAAAGAAGGGCATGATTAGGGTTAGGCTGTGGGAAACAGGGATAGGGTTAGGAAAGGTTTAAGGATGGGGTTAGGTAGCATTCACCTTTTGGCGGATGACTCTTTGCGACTCCAGGAATACCACCGATTTCTACCCTGGAGACTGGCAACAGTTGCCATCAGTCTCCATTCAGCTGCAGTAAAGATGGTCTTTCGCAAAAAAGACCATCATACCAGGAAACCACATGCATACATAACTACAGACTAAGCGAAAGCATTCATATCAAATTCATAAGTAGTCTAATTTCTTGTTTGGTCAAGAATAACATTGTATCACTGTTATATCTTCTCAGTAATTTCATTAACTATGGCTTTTCTGACTGGCTGAACAAGGTCCTGAGCAGAAGCATGTATTGCTTTGAAGGGTCTCAGTGACTTATCAACTTAAAGCAGCATTCCAAGTTAATCTGTCTTTTCTGACCACCTGCTGTTTTCCATTAGTGGGTAGCAGTGAGATGTTCATGCTGCATATTTGTTTTCCAGGGCCTCCTCCATGATGGCAGCTTATTGTTGGATTGTGATTTTAAATTGGGGCAGTTAGGTATTAATAATTCTATCAGCAATAAATGTTATCAGGGTTATGATCTATGGAATCGAACATTGATCAATACAAATTTAGTTTTGTGGGTAAAAACAGTTATATGTAATGATATGTTTATTGGAATTTGCAACTATTAACGTTGGTTAAACAAAACAAATAGACTCACAGTGTACTGTAGATTACCGTAGATTGTTCTAATTTATTATGTACTTATAATGTGAACTAAATTACAGAATTAATGGATTACATTAAACTGAGCTATTTTTGTGGCAATTCTGGTTAATTATATGAACCATTTCTCTTTTTTTACAGAAGTTGGTTTTAACTCTGGTAACCTCAAAAATGAGCTATTAACTGGATAAATGGGTGACAAAAATGAGTTTATGTAGGGACATTAATTAGCAGACCTTTCATAGATGCTGAGCTCAAACACTTGTTTCAGTACTTAAAAGAGCATGCTAATTAAAAGTCTCCAACTATTTCTTATCTTACTATTTTCAATATTGAAATTACACATATTAAAATAACTCATACTTGTCTGACATTGTAGCTCTTTGGTAATTAATGTTCTCGGCAGCCTACCTCAGCGTTTAAAGGGCAAAAAAGTAATTACTTTTACTACTTCTCAAACTTTGCATACAAGTGACTGAAATTTATCCTAATGACCTAATTATTTCAACAGGTAATTTAAGCAAACAAACTAGGAAATTTCTTTAAAATGCAGTCTTGAACACTCATATTACTCATAAGTATTCCAGTATATATTCTGAAACAAAACAAGTTCTAAGAATGTCTAATTAATGGTATTATTTTTGATATTATCTCATTTAATTTAGAAGAATTTTTTTCACTTTGATGAAAATTAATATTATTGAAATAAATCTGTTTAATTACTCTAATTTTATAAAAGATTTTATAAAAAGGAATATGAATGGGCCTGACTCGGGGCTCTTTATCAGCAGCACACTATTGACGTCACATAAAGACGTCTCGCTCCCTCCAATCAGCTTATTTCAGTGAGACCCGGGTCGCACCGTTCACACTGGCGGCTATCCGGGTCGGGCCCGGGAATAACCCTCCAAATGTCCTGGGTCTGATTCCCAGGTCAGTAGACCCGGGTAGCAGCACCCATTCACACTGAGCCACGACCCGGGTCGTCTGGGCTTGCCCCGTTAATATTCCGGGTTTTTAGATCTGTGTGAAGGGGGTGTAACTTTATTACTTGGAATATTCTCCAATTTTCTCAAAAACCTCACTAGATAAGATCATGAAATCCATAATATCCGTTTATATTTATTGCTACCAACCCTTAAATAAAACCAATATAGCATAAAGCAGTGTAGAAAGAATAAAGTACATTAATTATTATGTATTCCCATTATAAATGTTAGATTATGTTTAACATTTTAACTTACTTTCCCACAAAGGAAGTCCTAGAGCTAGAGAAGATCTTAGGAGGATATCTGGTGGAGGAACCAAAGCCACTCATGTTTAAAGACAGTTACCACAACCTGCGTCTATCTATTCATGATATTCCGCATTCACTGTGGAGGAGCAAATTGTTGGCAAAATTCCAGGTCAGTGAACAGAATTTGAGCCTTTTGAAAATGTTACACATTTTTATATTAACTTTATATTTTTATTATGCAAAAAAAATATTGTGTTTGCTAAAACATCCTTTCATTTGTAGTTCACGAAAAAAAGAATACATACTAAGCACACTTCTTTTACTATACAAGTAAAGAACTTTATTATTCTTTGACTTTTTGTTAGTCGTCTTTGCCTTCTTGACAGGAACATTAATTATGACTTGTACACATATGTAATTTTATAAGGCACCAAAAAAATTCATTTTTTTTAATGTAATGGTTTCAGTAATATGAATGTACAATAAATATGAGCTGATCTGTTTATTTCAGGAGATACCTTTTTATCACATCTGGAGTGGAAGCCAGCGGTCATTACATTGTACGTTCACTCTGGAGAGGTACAGCCTGGCTTCCACAGAGCTTATCTGCAAAATTTGTGTGAGGCAGGTGGAAGGTGAAGGACAAATATTCCAGTTGCATACCATGCTGGAAGAGGTGAGACATTTCCTATTTTAGAAAAAAACAAAAAAAAGAGCTTTGTGTTTGAATATACTAATGGAAAAAAAGACTAAAATAAATATCTGTAGCTTTATGCCCTTTGAGGCTTATAACTTAAAAGTTAGATTTTTAAAGAAGCTAAACATGTATACCTTAGAGCAGCAAAAGGTGAGGGGGATATGATAACAGCTATTAAATATATCAAGGGTTGTGACTGGCTAGAGGAGGGTGGCATTTTTCAAAGCAAAAGGTGTGATAGAACACGAGGGCATGAATATAAACTGGAGGGTGGTAGATTCAGAGGAAATGTGCAGAAAAATTACTTCACTGAAAGGGTGATAGATAAGTGGTATAGCCTCCCATCTGAAGTGGTTAAGGCTAACACAGTAGAACAGTTTAAACATGCTTGGGATAAATATCAGGATATTCTGCATCTCAAACTAAATTGAGGTAAAATAGTGTCTAGAATCAGTATGGCGTATATAGTCTTTATATTTTATCATCAAGAGACACACAAGTCTTAGATCAATTTCCATGAATAAGATAGTTTTAATAAATATGATTATAGGGGCAAGTAAAAAATATTAAGTACTCAATTTTAGTAGTGAAAAGTACCTGACTTGAAATCCTCTAGTCTCTGAATATGGAATACTTACCATTAAACTATACAAAACAAACAAGAGTCTGACATTTCTAAAGTAAATATCCTAATGAAGTGTGCATAAAATTGCAGGGAACAAGACTACATGTATAAATAAAGGTCTATGATCAATTTGTTGGTGCCATGTGACGCCTGGTTAATTGAATTCTTAGACTTTTAACCCATGACATTCCAAACCCATACTGCAAGGTCTTGTTTTGTTGATCTGTAGAGGTAAGATTGTCACAATGCTCGTCTTTTGCAGAATGCCAAATCATTTGATCCATTTGGTTCGCATCCTGAAAGTAATGTTACAACACAGTTAGGACCATATGCCTTTAAGATCCCCTTATCGATCCGTCAGAAGATCTGCAACAGTCTGGATGCCCCCAATTCAAGAGGAAATGACTGGAGACTTCTGGCACAAAAGCTCAGTGTGGATCGGTATGCCTTAATTTCTCTAGTGTGTTCAGTCACAATGATGTAGCTTTAGATTCAAAATGATAGATTAGAGCTTTGACCAATAATAATTTATTTCTAAACTAAACTCAGACGTTTCTCACTTATCTAGCACTGGGCGAGTTACTATTTAATGTAAAAAGTGAAATGGGAATTTAACTTAATACACAGTAGCTTTGTTTTAAGAGTTTGCTTCCGATGGGATTTTTTTTCTATCTGATCAACGTTTGTCCCTCTTCCCAAAAATAGATTAGGTAATTTCACTGTTTATCCATAGTGGAAATTACAGATCATAGTTTGAAGCGAAAATACTTCTTATCATTATTCACATGATGTTGCCGCAGTGTTATTTGTAGTCAAATATATTTTATGTTATGAAATCTTGATAGCTAGTGGTGTTTACATTAACACACTGTTTTGTGCATTCCACAAATTAAACATTGCCCCGAGCAAAACTAGCTTATGTACATCTAAGCTTTTATGCATGCTTGTTATTAACTAAAAAAAAATAGATAAATTGCAGTGTCATTTTTCCTCTCTTTAGATATCTGAACTATTTTGCCACCAAAGCCAGTCCAACAGGAGTTATTTTGGACTTATGGGAATCCTTACACCAAGATGATGGTGATCTCAACACTCTGGCTAGTGCCTTGGAAGAAATGGGCAAAAGTGAGATGATGCTTGTCATGGCAACAGAAGGAGACTGCTGATGACCTCTTAATTTTCTGGACTAAAGTAGCTGAAGTTGTTGGAGATGGTTTACTGGATTGCGGCAGAAACCCCTTTGCTCCTCAAGAAAGAGGCATTTTTGTCCTTGTTTATGCAGGATGACTCGTAGAGCTGCAGTTTAGTGGGGAAATCGACTGCTCCTCACAGTAATCACAACCAGCCTTAGAAATCCTTACATACTCTGTTTACAAGCCATCCAAGTGTCTAAAGGAATACCCTTTACATGTCACTTAACAAAATAGCAGGCAAATTTGGAAAGTATCGCTGTTACCATAAAAACTGCTGGCAGACATTTGATGTTATCATTCTAAGAATTTAAGACTTTGTAGTTTTAAAAACTCTCTATTTTCCTTCATCTTAAAAAAACAAACAAAAAAAAAAAACACCTAAAACAAACAAAAGAAACAATATGTATTCCTTGAAAGATCATGCACACTCTGATCAAACTGCTTTTAATTCTGTGCAAGCTTGGAAAACGGCCTTACTATTAAGGCAAAAGGTTTCTTAGGAAACGCAAGTTTATTTATTATCCAGATCTTTGGATGAGTCTTTGTTTTATATGTTACTGAGTGAGATTTCTGAGTGTGTGCATGTATGAATGTGTCTGGTTCGCCATTTCGCTCTGGTAGAAGTGTCTAATTGTAGACTTAATTTACTTTAATGGTTTATTTACACTTATGGGGCCTACTGTCAGTATGATAACATTCAGTGTATGCCTTTGCATACATCTGATTGGGAAATATTCCACTGTATGTACTTTCTTTTTTGCATTTTTTTTCTAAGATTTTTTGATTAGCAGAGATACAATAATGCCCTAAATAGCTCAGGGAAAAGATGACTAATGGGGAAGTGATAATTAAGCAGAAATGGAGGTCTTTGAGCTTTTTATAAAATTATTATTTTAGTAACTTTAAGAAAATTACAATGAAAGGAGTTTTTTTGGGTGAAAATGTGTGGTACATTGTTGTTGGCATATTTATGGAAACTAGCTTGCAGTTACAAATAGTTTATTAGAGATTGCAGTATTTTTCCCAGCTGTTTGTGCATTAGTTTTTCTTTTGTTTTTTTTGGGTTTTCATGTTTTTAGTTTCCATGTTGGTTTCTCTAGCGCTGGCAGTATGGTTAATTAAAGCATTAGTGCATAGTGGCACAGTAAGTCCAGGAAATTTGTTCAGGTTTGAGTTTATACATGTTAGCTGGTAGCAATAGCAACAGTGCCCGTATCCAGGCTCAGGAAGTAAAGTATACCATTTTCAGTCATGTGTTAAATGGGCAAATCTCGTGTCCTCTCATAATATGAAAACAATTCTACAAATGTACCTACTACTCTGTGCATAAGATTTGTTTAAGAGACTGTTCATGGGCACCTAACAAGGGCAGTAAGTTAACCCATAATTTTAATTATATTTTTCAACTTAAACCTATTTTATTTTATTTTTGTGCTCCACACTAATTTCAGTTTTAATAATAAAATGTTGCTGTAGGATTCCAAATATAAATTGCAAGAAACAGAAGTTAATTGGTGCATCACTAGAAATATATAAAAATTGGATTTAAAGTGTTATTTTTATTCTTCCACTTGCATTATACACCAAATAGCATTTTGTATGTCATTCTTTTCAGTTTTGTCTACGGTAACATTTCTGCTACAATCCTTAGGTTGCCTGTAACATACTATCACCTAACATGCAATCCATTATGCAGAATGTAGACTCCTATGTCTTTGTAAATTTTCATTTATGTATTTAAAGAAATACTGAAGCCTCTATACATTTTTTCCCTCTTACTTTAAACCGAAATTTCAGAATGTGCCAAAGACATCCATCTATTATAAATGTCTCACCAGGCATATATAACATAAAAGAATCTTATGTCTAGCTTCATTTAAAGGTAGAAATAAATACATTTTGGGGGAGAAGATTTGGGCTTGTTGCAGTACAACAATGGTCAGGGTTATTGGTAAGTGCTGCAATATGTATTTAGCCTGGCATGATTTCCCTAAAAAGTAAAGCTGATCACACACTAGAGTGATTATCGCTCCCAGCGTGTGGCAGCTGATAAACGGGACGAGGTTGGGGGCGATAATCTCTGCTGGAGAGACTGGAGCCAGCCTATTGGCTGGCTGCAGTCTCTCTCTGATTGGCTGGGTCTCCTGTCAATCTTGATAGCAGACTCATGCAGCCAGCTTATTGGTTGGCTGCAAAAAAAAAAAAAATCTGCACAGTGTCCTCTCTCCCTCTGTCTGGGCATACAGCGCTGTATACCCAGACCGAGGGAGAGAGGACACAGCTCTGCAGCGCTCTGCCCTTTCTCCTTCTGTGTGAAATGTCTGTCCAGCAGTCATTTTACATAGAGGGAGAGAGGGCAGAGCACTAGGTACCTCCAAAAATCACAGCTAGGGTCCGATTATCATTCAGGAATTCCAAAAGATGGGATAATCGGGCCCTAGCTTTTTTGGATGGTTTTATCGCCGTTTGGAAAAAAAAATCTGCACCATACACTAGAGCGATATTTGGCCCAATCCATGATAATCGTGCGTTTGGGCCGATAATCGCTCTAGTGTGTGGCCAGCTTAAATAAACTTTAAAAAAAGGTTAAGGTGCAGCACGCAGCGACCAATCAGATTTCACCTATCACTTACCTAGTGAATTATAGAGTTAATGATAAGTATTGTAGAATCTGATTGATCACCACTTTCTATTTAGAAGATTTTATATATACCCCTTTGTCAGTAAAGCATTTAAATCAAGCATTGACAACCTTTGGCACTTCATGTATTGTGAAAATACAATTCCCAAAATTCTCCATCAACATAGGCATAGCTAATAAAAGACAAAGCATGGCAGAACTTGTAGTTTCCCCACAACTGGAGTGCCAAAGGTTGCCTATGCCTGTTCTAAATCAAGATAAAATGCTGTCCTCAAAGCAAACATTTTTATTATTTTTTTTTTAATGTAAAAAAACTTTTTTGTTTTATATTATTATTATTTTTATTAAATGTAATAATAGATACTTCATAAATTCTTTATATCCTGGGTTTTCTTACACCTGCGCCAGCATTAGTCCTGTTTTATTGTGTATCATTGTAAAGTCTGGTATTGTGAAATTTATGTACAGCTACTCTAAAATAATATATTTATCCATCAGAGCATGAACTGCAAGGTATATTTACTTTGTGTTTCATTTTCTGTTTATAAACAAATCAGAACTTTTTTAGTTAGTCACTTTTTATAGTAAACATCTTATTACATACTGTATAAACACCGTCAACCGTTATTGCCGTGTACTTGGACGAACTACTGCACAGTACTTGGACAAACTTTGGAAACTTCAATTAATAGTTGCAAGGATTTAAAGTAAGCTTGCTGTTATTTAATCTGGCTAATTATTTGTTTAGGCAAAAACAGTGTTGTATTTGTTTCTTTAATCTGTTGCTTTTGTCTTTCTGGAGTTTAAGGATGTAAATTAAGACAGCTTTAATTATGGTCCATTAATGAGTGTAAATCTTAAGGAATATTTTTAATAAGCAGAATTTTTATTAGAGAAAAATATGCTGAGGGTTTCAGTGCTTTCTGTCTACATACTGGTTAAGTCTCATAAATAATCAGATCGAAAATATTGTCTCTTCTCAGGGTTCTTGTTAGTTCATGATTTCTCTCAGGGGAACATTTTTGGTCGTATTTCCAATTGTGGCGGGGTAGGAGGGGAGCTTTTTTCATTGTTTACCTTACACTATTTGTTATCTTTCAGTTACATGTTTAAAGTAACACGTACACTGTCAGCTTATAATTAACTCCACCAAACAGCAAATTGATTAATTAACAAAGAGCAGATGGATAACCCTTTAAATATCCATGTTTGCTTAACAGCAGAATAAGGAGCAAGTTTGAGGGGGTTTTTTTTTTATTGTTCTGATAATGCCTGAAATACATATTTAAGAGTTTATAAATTAGAATTAACTAACTGTGTATGAAGCAATGATGGACAATTTAATAATTTAATCCAAAGTGATGCACGTTTCTTTTAATCTGGTAATAAGTTAAATTCATACAATGAACTTATTGAAGTAAAAATGCACCTACATGTATACCAAACCAGCATGCATCTAAAAGTAGTGTTGCACGCTGCAACAAATACATCTGTCGTCTATATAGAAA
>WWET01001777.1:482-19607 GCA_011038615.1 Limnodynastes dumerilii | reverse complement strand
CATAGGGAGATTCCACCAATCATCCTTACAATAAAATGATTAATCATTAATATTATTTCATTTCGTATAGAGAACTCCATCTTGCAAGTAAGATAATATTTTAGATAGAACATCTAGTTAATAAGAGATTGAAGATTAGGGAGTTTCATGACTATGAGTACAAGTATCCCTCTTTCATATGATCATTACACATCCACAATCCCTAACAATTTCATATATACATGTATCTCCTCTCTGATTCTACCTATCAAAAACTTTTTGTAGTGTTCCAAAAAGGTCATATATAATCAAATATGACTGAAATAATAATTGTAAAAAAATTATATATTAATGAAATTAATTATAATAAACATCTATATGTGAGAAGACTAACAAATAAGTATTGCTATACAGGACACCTCCTTATAAGAAGGGAACATATGAGATATTTTCATTCAGTCCCAATGGTGAAACTGAGTTTAACAAATAAATCCACCGTGCTTCTCTCTGCAATAAAAATACATTTTGATCACCACCCCTTAGGTTTGGTATCATCTTTTCCAATACAAATGCTTTTAAACCAGCCGGATTAGCATTATGACACAAATTGTAATGTTTAGCTAATGGGGTCAGAATTTTTAATTTTTGCCTGTCACTGGGACCATTTCGGATGGATCTAACGTGTTCTAGTAGTCTGCTTTTAAATGGCCGAATCGTTTTACCGACATACCTAAGGCCACATTGACAAATAAGGCAGTATACTACCATTTTGGTATTACAGTTGGCATAGTGTTTAATTCTCAAAATTCTCTTAAAGCGATCTTCTATTTCCGTAATTTTGATAAGATAGGGACATGCACTACAACTCCCACAGGGGAAGGATCCAAAGTATTTGTCCTTGTTTTTTGGCTGGGATGTAAAATAGCTATTGACACATAAATCTCTAAGGTTCCTAGCCCTCCGCCAGCACATTGAAACTGAATCTTCAAGAACAGAGTGAAGAATCTCATCTGATTTGAGCACATGCAAGTGGGTATTCAAGATGTTAGTGATTGATCTAGATTGTACACAGAAGTTAGTAATAAATCTGATTTTAGATTTTGTACTTTTAGACTTGTCTATTTTTTTGGGATATATCAGATCAGTCCGTTCCGTTCGAAGTGCATTATGGTAAGCTCTTTTAAGTAATTTTTCAGTATAACCACGATTAGAAAGACGCGCTTGTAGCTCTTTTGCACGAATTTTAAATTGAGATGTTGTAGAACAATTACGCCTCAGGCGACTAGCCTTTCATGATCCGTTCGAAGTGCATTATGGTAAGCTCTTTTAAGTAATTTTTCAGTATAACCACGATTAGAAAGACGCACTTGTAGTTCTTTTGCACGAATTTTAAATTGAGATGTTGTAGAACAATTACGCCTCAGGCGCAAATACTCGCCTTTGGGGATATTAGTTATAACATTTTGATGGTGTGCACTTGAACTATGAAGAATAGAATTTGTTGCAGTGGACTTCCTAAATAAGTCAGTGCAAATCCTACCATCATTGCCTACATACAACGTAACATCCAGGAAGTCTACTTTCTGTTGGCTCCTGGTCATAGTAAGTTTAAGATTAAGCTCGTTGTCATTGAGCTTATTAATAAACTCATCCAAAAGAGTGACGTCACCTTGCCAAAGTACCATGATATCGTCTATATAGCGGAGCCACATGAGGACATGGGAGGTCCAATCCTCATGTGACTCCGCGAAGACGATGGTACGTTCCCACCAGCCAAGATATAAGTTGGCGAACGATGGGGCACATGCTGTCCCCATCGCCGTTCCTCTAAGCTGTAAGTAGAAATTGCCATTAAATAAAAAATAATTTTTGGTAAGAACAAATCTTAATAATTGTATGACAAAATCATTATGCGGACTCGAGGCAGCGGCATCTAGAAAGAATTTTACAGCATGGATTCCATTCTTATGTGAAATACTAGTATATAGTGCCTCCACGTCCAAGGTTACAAGCCACATATCTCGATCAACAAATATACCATCAATGTGTGTTAACAAATCAGTCGTATCCCTAATAAATGATGGTAGGGACGAGACAAAAGGACGGAGGAAGGAATCTACATACTGACTTGCTCTTTCTGTCAGGGAATTATTCCCTGATACGATCGGTCGCCCTGGTGGGGAGTCCACACACTTGTGGACTTTTGGCAAGAGGTATAGTGACGCCACTCTAGGGGAATGTACTTGTAAGAATTTTTTACATTTTTCAGTAATAATAAGATCTAATCTAGCTTTATCAATAATCTGATTGTATATTTTCAAAAAATCATCTGTAGGATTGAACAGAAGTTTACGATAGCAAGCAATATCATTCAGTTGGCGTAATGCCTCACTGATATACATCTCCTTAGGCCATAATACGACATTTCCTCCTTTATCGGTCTCTATATACTGCTTGCTTATAATATGAACTTGATTCATTGTAGGTCTTGTGTATAATATGTGTTTATAGACACTTGTGAATAAATATATGTCTACTTTATATTTCACCTAGCTTTTATATAGAGAAATAAATATATGATTTTTTAAAACTTGCAACTGGCTCTGAGAAATTCTTAGGTGTGCGCTTTTAAAACCTTCACAACCATTGCATATAAATTTGGATTTTGATGCAATTGGTGGTGTATTATATGTGTGTCCTTTTCTTCCGTTATTTTTTACTTACACACACACACTCACACTTCATACGACAGGAGCTCTGAATAAAAATTACAATTACCTAATTTGCATTAAATAAATATATATATATAATCTCCTCGTTATATACAGTATATTTGCATACAATAACACATATATCTGAGCGCTAGTCTAATCCCCTCCAGTATATTTGCAATACACAAAAACCAGGGACTTCTAAAACATCAAAATTTTTATTTAAAAGGTTTTAAAATTCTTTCATGATAATGCAAAATATAAACACAATATCAATACACTTATTAGCAGTTCAAACTGCAGAATGGGAAAGCAGTAGTACACACAAATGGAGGTTCTAATATTGCCCCGATCTGTGAAAGTGGACCCTAACAAGAGCCTAGTAGCCTTATGGCCACTCTTCACCCTTTCCGATCTCGTAGCCGTCCCTCCCTTGCTATCATTTACTTTACATACCTCTGTATGATACAAACACCTGGTAGAGCTATGAGCCAAAGATGATATTTACAAAAAAGAAACATATGACATATTCTCGTTTAGGCCTTTAGGTGATTCGCAATCTAATAGATAAATCCACCTTGCTTCTTTGCACAAAAGTAACTGATTTAGATCCCCACCACTCAACGTGGGTACAAGTTTATCCAGGACAAACGCTTGTAATCCTTGCGGATTAGCATTATGCACTAACTGGAGTCAGAATTTAATTTTTATCCCGATCAGAGGGGGTGTTCCAAAATGACCTGATATGTTCCTGAAGGCGCTGTTTTAAAGGTCTGACTGTCTTTGTAACATATTTGTAACTGCATTTACAAATCAGACAATAAACAACCCACTTTGTATTACAATTAACATAATGTGAAAATGTATGGGTTTTACAAAATCGATCTGTAACCTCCGCTAAATTGGTATATAGTGGCAAGCACTACAAAGTGCCACAAGGATAACATCCAAGATATTTGTCTTTGTATTTAGGTACAGACACAAAGTTGCTGGTAACAAAGTTATCTTTTACATTTTTGGCACGTCACCAACACATTGGTATATGTGTATCTATCACCTTGCTTAAAATATCATCAGACCTCAAAACTACATTATATTCACCCCAGCTTCTCTTTACTCCCCAATCCCCTCATTATATACACTATATTCACCCCAGCTCCTCCTCACTCTTCCAATCCCCTCATTATATACACTATATTCACCCCAATCCCCTCATTATATACACTATAATCACCCCAGTTCTAGACTCCTTGCATCCTATCATTTTTCCCTGTCCTCTGTCTGTATGTGCTTCTCTATTTTCTTTTTGTCACAGCTCTTTTCCATATTCATACCTCACTTTCACGCTTTTTCCTGTTGTTCACACCTGCTCCTCCTTCTGCTTCTTTACTCCTCTTCCTCCTGTTTCTGTGTACAGCCTCCATGATGCAGGAACTTATATACACTGGAATCCATTTAGAAAGGCTATTGGCTTGTCTCCACGTCTATCAATCCAGAACAGCCAATCACTAGAGGGCCTAGGGAGGGTGTTGTTTCTATGGAGATGAGACACTGGAAGATGGCTCTACATCAAGAAAAACAAAAGAAAGAAAACAAGCAGCGTGACATAACAATAAAATAACAAAAGATTAAATAAAATAAACAAATAGAATATATATAATTTAAAAATATTTAGAAATATATTAAATTAAAGGAAACATGACAGATTTAAATACTCATTAAGGCCATGCGGTGCTAAGGATTTAAAATTAGAAATCAATTCTGCCTCTTTACGTAGTAATAATATATCTCTGTCGCCACCCCTTCTCAAAGGAGATATATGATAGATGGGCATCACAGCCCTTCCCTCCATCATCTCCCTTCCCTCCATCATCTCCCTATTCTCATCATCACATCCCCCTCCCCATTCTCTTTATCATTTCTCTATCCCCTTCATCAGCTCCTCCTCCCCATTCACCTTATCATCTCCCCATCATCTTCACATGTAATTTGGAGTAACGTAAAATTGGCACGCCCACACGTAAGTATTTACGTGACACATACGTGAATGGCCCATACGTTCACAATTACGCCACGTTAATGTGCTTATTTTATATGGTGTGCATGCGCAGTGCGTACAAAACAGCGATTTTACGTATCTGCCACACGTAAATTCGCTCCGAGGCGTTGTTTTGGATCAGGCCCAATGATTAAATAAGAGAAGAGAATTACACTATTGGACTTTTATATTTTTTCTCTTATTGCAGCGTGAATCACTCATCAGGTTTTGCATCTAAATGTGAGTGTTCATTATTTTCACAATATTTTTTTGTTTTTTGTTTTTTTTTTAGTTTTGGAGGTTTAGTTTTTCACTGTTTTTAGTCACTACAGTGCCCAATACACATATTTCAATTTCCTATTGGTTTATAAGAGTGTAGTGGCTCTCTATTTGTATTAAAGGCTGCTATTAATTAGGGAGTGTCATCAATTCCACCTTTCATATTTCTTTCAGTGAGAGGGGAAACTGGACCAGACACAGAGAGAGAACATAGAAACTCTGCGCAGATAAGGCCTTGGACAGTATTCAGACATCATGGGCCGGATTCACAGCCCCGGACATATTACACATATGTCCTTAAATCACCGATAATAGCTACTACATATGCGTTTTTCTTTTTGTTACGTAGATTGCATATATGCGGTTTTAAAGCCCGCGTATACGCAATCTACGTAACAAAATGATATGTAGATTACGTAAAATAGTTACTAGTAGTAGCTATTATTGATAATTTAAGGATGTATGTGTATGTAGATCTGTGATCATCGATAGTGTGCATATACAAATATCTGTGCAGGGGCTGATTTCCCCTAGGGCTTACTGGTTATTTTCTCATTAGGCTGGGGACCTTATAAAGCCACCCAAGAGAACGTGGATGTTTATAGTATCAGGTGGTGGTCACTTAGATGATGTCTGTATAAAATGACACTAGGATGCTCTCTGTATTGTGTAAGATGCGGTTGTTGGTCTGACTGGCTGTATATCAACAGTGATACAATTGCCCATTGATGAAGTTCTCACAACATAGAAAATTGCTATTGGGAATGGGTACCTATTTAGAATTGTTCCCAATACTGACAAGCTATGGAGGCTGCATCGGGCTCAGGTTAAGGTTATGCCTGAGGAAGGGACGGTTAGAGTAAGACTTTCAGAAGGAAGGGTTAGGGCTGAAGGGGAAGGTTAGGGCTGAAGGGGAAGGTTAAGATTAGGCTGCAGACAAAAAGAGGGTTAAGAGTAGTGCAAGGATGGAAG
Source organism: Limnodynastes dumerilii (assembly GCA_011038615.1). Lineage (NCBI taxonomy): Eukaryota > Metazoa > Chordata > Amphibia > Anura > Limnodynastidae > Limnodynastes > Limnodynastes dumerilii. The sequence continues at coordinate 13,628 of WWET01001777.1, read as the reverse complement.
TGCTTACCTGTCAGCAGTCAAATCTTTACAACCCCAGGAGTCGCAGCACTTCCGTTGTCAAACATGGATCACAAAACAGACCATCATACCAGAAAATCACACTTGTGCTGGGTAGTGGTCACTAGGATGCACTTTGTGTTGTAGTGACCACTAGGATGCTGTCTATTTTAGGTGGTGATCACTAGGGTGTCTGTATAATCAAACAAAACATCAACTGACAAATTTTTTATAATACAATAAAGAGATTTGTAGTGATCACTAGCCTTGTGACCACCATGCAACACAGACAACATCCTACAGATCATCATTATTATTTCTTAAAGGGTGATGATCACTAGGATGGCCTCTCTGTTGGGTAGTGAACATTAGGATGCTGTCTATATTGGGTGGTCACTAGAAATCTCTATTGTATTATGTAAAAGTAGTCACTAGTTCTCTTTGATTGTAAATCTATTGCATAACACTTATTTTTATACTTTAGTGGCTGTAAGATCACCCACATTATATATCTGCACTGATCTTAAGGTTCCTTATTCTGTGCTAATCCCACATACTCTACTTACTTTTTTTTTACCCACATCTTGCAGATTTTTTTTTTTTACCAGGACCACTTTAAGTTCTCAATTTGCCCATGTATCTGTGCGATCGCTACACTATCCACTTTCACCATATTAACAGAGTTTCAAAAATGCAAAATCTGCTCTAGAAGCGTGGAAATCAGTATCCAGTCCTATATATATCACTTTAATTTAATTTTAGTGCATCCGTAAAATCAATTCATAAACTAAAAGCATGCCAGGGAAAGTGACTATGAGTGACCATAAGGAAGAATGAGACTTTATGAACCAGATAATGAAGGTGAGAATCAGTCTTTTAGATTGTGAAATTAATTATAAAAATATTGTACTGCTTTTGTAGTTTTACCCTGATGCTTCTACAGCTACTCATTGGTGTATTCATCACCAAAGACTCACTGTTAATTTCTGCACATATCTTACATGTCAGTAATGTTGCTAAATCATACATAGCCAACAGCATATTCATTACCATGTAATAAAAAGAATAAAGAGAACACTTGCGCTAGGTGGCTGCTACCTATCTAAAACCTAGTGGGTCCTGCTCCACTTATAATAAAAACAGCAAAATACATATAAATAGGTAAAAAAAATAAGTGTCACTACCTTATTAAAGCTATTACTAAATAAAAAAAACTGCATACCTCTCTAATTCCTAAAACAGTGGAATACCTCAGAAATAAAAAATAAAAAAAGACAATTATGATAAAGGAAACCACATTTCTGCATATGTAACAAACATAAATAGATCTAATACAAAATGATCATTTAAATGTCAGTTTCTTTTGTTATGGTATATTCTTCTGTTTCTGGTATTAAAAAGGTATTCAGATTTTTTTATTTACTAGTATTCCTTAACATGGAATATATGAGCATTCATTATATATCGGTTACCATAAGATCTGGTCCTTACGTTTGTCCTTTCTAACACTACACCCCCAGGCTTACACTGACAAATTGGATCCCATCCACCACTGCTAATTTGGGGTCATGCCTCTATCCTCTCTTCCACTGCCCCCACCCCCACGCCCATACTACCTGCATAGACGACAGAGTTTCCAGTGTATGTTTCTTTTTTTTCCCTTTTGACTTGTTATACTACTAATCATCCACTGTGAGGCAGTATTGCTCCATCAATTCATATCATATCAATACTGATAGGAATATATCAAATTATACCTTTTTTTTATAGCTCTCAGAAAGTCTTTCCAACCAAGACAACCAAAAAAGCAAATAATATACTGTATTAGAACTTGGATTTTGTAGAAGTATCATCTGATTATAAACATTATCATTTAAATGCATTCATGCAGAAAGCTTCAAGCAGACAGGGTTCATTTCAAGTGAACAAGAATGTTTGTTGGGATTTTTTTATTTTTTTTGGTTGTTTTTTTTTTTTAAAGATGCATTTAGAAATGTCACTAAAAGGATAAATTGAGACGTTATATGCCTGGCAGTTAGTAAAGGATTTAATCATAAAACAGGCTGTGGCATGGCAAGTTGAGAAACATTTTTGTGGTTATGGTGGTAATGACAGTACAGTTTTGTTTTTGTCAATTGTAACAAAAATGCACAATGTGGTACTTTGACAAATTCAAAACTCGGCAAAACTACTGCAATAATTCTGTACTTCCCAATCACTTATCCTTTGACCTCACTTTTGTATCTGCCTTTTTATAGAAGCCTGTTACAATTCTGGGGGCTAGATTTACTAAAGGCGATTTGTCAAAATCTCCAGAGTTTACTTGTATTTACCGTCGCTTTTAAAATCGCTGTATTTACTAATGCAAAGCCAGGCAAAATCGCCAGAGATGATGGTTAAAGTCACCATTGTTAAAACTTCCGTAGTTAAAAATCACTATTAAATACATAGGAATCGCTGGATTTACAAAGAAAATTGCTGTTTTATATATTTGTAATGTGTGCCTTGTGCATCACATTTAAAAAAATAATAATTAAAAAACCTTAGTAACAATAAAAATCCCAGCTGCGGTATGTTATTAACCCTTAGCATGCTGCGGCATGTTATTAACCCTTAGCATGCTGTGGCATAAAGATATGGTGGCTAGCATTAAGGGGCAGATATGGAGGCAGGCATTAGGGGCAGACATTAAGGGGCAGATATGAAGACTGACATTAAGGGGCAGATATGGAGGCAGGCATTAGGGGCAGATATGGAGGCAGACATTAAGGGGCAGATATGAAGACTGACATAACAACAGTAGAAGAAAAAAATGTTTGCTGCGCTAAACAGATTGCCAAAAACCACAATTTGCACCAATGTACTATAAAAAACAGTTAGTTTATTATACAATACTTCTAAATAAATATATAATTAAAATAAATGTCTTTCTGAGCATAAGTGGCCTAATACTATTCATATATATATATGTATCCATTTTGACGGTTATGTTTTATTTATTTTAATTATATATTTATTTAGCAGTATTGTATAATAAACTAACTGTTTTTTATAGTACATTGGTGCAAATTGTGGTTTTTGGCAATCTGTTTAGAGCAGCAAACATTTTTTTCTTCTACTGTTGTTATTTTGGTTAGCCCCACATTTTTTCACGTATTTTGTTGGCGCCATAAAAAGGTTTTTTCTTTTTTTCTATGTTTGAAAACCAGCACTGAAAATTGCCACTTAGTAAACACGGCGATTTTTCAGAAAAAAATGCCGAAGTTTGACAACGATGTTTGGCGATTTAAATCGCCAACGAAAATCTCCCCTTAGTAAATCTGGCCCTGGGTGTGTATTGCAAAGAATTCCTTTTGTGTATTTAAAACAAAATATATAAAATAAGTGCAGTGTGTATATCCAAGACCACATTATCTATTATACCTAAACAAAACATGACACCTTCTTTGATCTTCACTGAACCATCACTGCAGCTTTTCATTTTCCTTGTCTGAAGGTTTTACCCAAAACTTTATTTTTACCCTCTGAAGAAACTGTCCATCATAGGGTATAAATAAAGGACCAATAATGCATGAGTATCATTTTTAGAGGGACAGCTAAGAAGTAGGACCCAGCCTCAAGAAGAAGATGCTCCAGAACACTGTCTGCTAGCGAGACTGAAGACTACAGAACTGTAAGTATTACGTTTTTATTTTAATTATTATTTTTAAAGGTTTGCCCACCATATCAGGCCACACAACTTTCGGGGGACATTATATTTAAACAACTATCGCGGTACATTATATTTTATCATCTATCGGTGCACATTAGGTTAAAACATCTATTGAAGCACAGTAATTATACCAATTTATGGTGCACATTAATAGTAACTAATTAATGAGCAACATGTTTTTTAAATGTTTATGTTGGCACATTATGTATGCTGCAGCATGCCATTAACACTTGGCATGCTGCCAAATATGGTATTAAAAGGTACAACATGCACTGCAACACATGGGCATGCTGGGGCAGCATGCTAAGAATTAATAGCATGCCGCGGTATGAATTTTTTACTGTAAAAGCTTTAAACATTTTTAATCTAGATTTTTTTTTTTACTAAGGGGCACGGTATGTGGTGATTTTTAAAGATAATGGGCCTGATCCAGAACAACGATTCTGAGCGAATTTACGCATGGCAGAAATGAAAAATCGCCTATTTGTAAGTACTGCGCATACGCACCATAGAAAATACGCTCATTGGCGTAGCGTAATTGTGAACGTATGGGCCATTCCCGTATGTGTCACGTAAATACTTACGTGTGGGCGTGCCAATTTTACGTGACTCCAAAATACGTCTGAAATACGTTAAGTAGGCGGGGGGTTGTATTTAAAGTGTACAGTATGTACGTGCTTAGCTGCGTAAATTCATCTTGCCCATACGTATGTGTGCGTATGACTGTGGTTACGTTGGCAAAAGTTAAGGTAGGGTTTAGAAAGCGTATCTTGACAAAATCCATACATTCAAGGGGTGTGCCTAGAGGAGTGTAACGAATTTACACACACGAAAATACGCTACGCGAATAAACGTACGGCAAACTTAGTTCTGGATCTACCCCAATTTGCGCAAATTAGCTTTAAATGAACCCTTTAGTAAATCCAAAATTTGGTAACCTAAATCACTGGAAAATCGCATTGATGGCTGGCTATTTATAATTGTTGAAAAAAAAAAACCCTTAGTAAGTCCGGCTCCTACAGACTGCTAAAAAAAAAAAAGTTATTTTCTACTAAGCCTATGGACCATTTTGATGCCATGGGAATCCTATTTGCAAATAAATTAAGTTATGGATGACCGATACAGGGAAAATGCAGAGAGAGAAATGCATGAGGTGCTATACAAGGCCAAAAAAGAAAAGTGATCTCCAACCCAAGCCATTCTCCTCCCATGGGACACTTCAAACCAATCCATCCTCCCCTCAGTATGTGCATCCCTTCTATCAACATCCACCAATGCCTGTGCAACGTCAGCAGCTTTCCCCTGCAAAAAATTCAACCTCATGTAATCCTCAATAGAGTATAGGACCCATACTGGCTCCTCTATTGAGCCATACAGTTACTTTAAGATTAGCAGGTAATCATGTTTTGTCTTAAGTTATTGTTAATGTTTTATAAGTTATTTATAAGAAAATATAGGTTAAAATGTAATTTAATGTTTAATAAAAATATCTTATAAATGTTATTCATATATGTTTAATAAATTTTGTTTTTATTTTTTGAAAAGTATATGAAAATATATGTGTAATAAAAACTATAGAAAACTTGGGTTCATTCTTAATACCATTTATATTAGAATAGATTACATTAGATCATATACTTTAAAATATGCAGTTTTCAAAGCCACATACAGTAGATAGCTTCAACGGTATCCGGAATGATTCTCCCAAAGCCTGAGCAGAAATTGTACTGTCGAACTTTATATCTTTAAATTACCTGCCTGTTGCCAAAAACCTCAGGGTGGCCACTAGATGTTGTACAGCAGTGATGGCCATCCTCATCCTTGAGTGCTGCCTTTGAAAGTAGGGAGATACCATACCAAGCAATGTTAATAAACTCTCATCATCCATCCTTAGGAAACTTTGGAAATCATCCAGATTATTCTCCTGAATTTGCAGAAGTGGCATATGAGAAAATGTTTCTCCCTTTTGGGGCCAGATTTACTGTTTAAGTTAAAGTTGCAGGTTTGGAAAAGTGGAGATGTTGCCCAAAGCAACTAATCAGATTCTAGCTGACATTTTTTAGTATGTAATAGGAAAGTGAGAGCTAGAATCTGATTGGTTCTCCACTTTTCCAAACCCGCAGTTTAGTAAATCTGGCCCTTGGAGTCAATTTTTCCCCAACAACAACAACACCACCACCACAACCACCACTAGTAAATCTTCCTCTTTCTCTTTAATATAACCATTGCAAGAGTGAAAATTCAGTGACTTTCATCTGCAGATCCATTTTGATATAAAAAAATATTGGGAGTGTGTACAGGAAGTGGTATATATAACGACTCCCATCTTCCAACACTACTTCTGTTCCCCTGCCCAGGACTGCCTGTCATGTACATTTTTCAAAAATATAGTGTTCAAATAACTTAAATATTGGATAGTGTATTTTTGGGGTACGATAAAAATAGCTGAAAACAGTCTATTTGTGTTTTCATTTACATACGATAATCTCATGGATCACATGGCATGGCACCAATAACTGGAAATTAGCAGACTCATCAAGATTATCGATGATTTCCTGCTGTGTTCGATAATCACTCTTGTGTATGGCAAGTTTAAGTAAGGCAGTCTATTCCACAATATACAGTAGGTGGAAAACACCATAAAAACTAGACTAAAAAAAAAAGTTGTTTTCCTCACTAACCTCACTACCTTGTTTTCTGCAAGATTTTGCATCAACCTTTGACAATCCATACCATACTGCAACAGCCAGAGTTACTTTAAAGAGTTACCATAGATCTATGTCCATGATAGTTTAGACTGGGTTTACCACCCTAGTGAAATCCTATTTCAGATGTGATGAAAGTCCCAATGAGCATGCAGATTCACATGTAAATACTACACCAATTTACTAGCAGATCTGAGATAATCTCTCCTAACCAATTGTGACTCTGTATACACTGTACAGATATCTGCCTATGCTGCACAGAAGACTGCCTGAAAAGTCAGGAAATTGTGCACACACTACTCACATTTTACCAAAAAGTACAATCAGTGATCATCATTTTCAGATCGTTCATAAACCATCAGACGTTCATCAGATGTGACTTTTTTATCACTAAAACGAGCTTGTGAGAGCTACACACTCTAGCAATATTGTTCTTATCCCATTTTCACATTGCTGCCCCTGCAATGTCCCAGGTTATTTTTTTCCCTTTCACACTGGGCAATAGCCCAGGTTTTTGAACCCGGTTTAACCCTGTGAGTCATCAATTTGATGACTCATGTCCCTAATTCCCCTAATCACCTTTCTTCGGTAAACCTGGGTTAAAAAAACCCGGGTCTCACCTTTCACACTGACGTCTACCCGGATCACACAAGGGAATAACTCTGCTTTTCACCCGTAGCCAATTCCCGGTCATTAGACCAGGGTTGAGGCAGAAGGACTTTTTCACACTAAGCCTTTACCCAGGTTGTTTGGGCTTGCCCCGGCAATAACCTGAGTTTTTGGTGCAATGTGAAAGGGGTATAACTAAATAAATGATCTGCCTGCCAGTTGCTTTGCTTATCCTTTGAGTATAACTGGCCCAAGTGTGTGTGTTTGTATGTATGCCTATATTAGGGATATTAGATAATTAATTGTACTTGTGCAGAAACGGAAGTTCCTGCATAAGAATCTCTGAACAGTCTTCTGTTATATGTCAACCACCTTCACTAAATAATAATTTGTCCGCACAACAGCTCTCACTCCTACAGTATCTAAGTTGCTTATCCTGCTTTTTGACTAATTTATCTTTTATTGCCTCACTTTACAGTTCTGTGAATTATATGGGCACTTAATAAGTAAGATAAACAAAAATAATGCATTGGCATTTATTATTTAAAAAAAAGTATTGTAACAATTATTGTTATTTATTTTTGTATATATTTTGTATCTTTAACTACATTACACTAAAAGTTCTGTAGCATAACAAAATATATACTCTCAAATATAGTTCACCTTTAAAAACTAGATCCATTTCAATCCTGTCTAATTTCTCAGATGCAATGATCCAGATATTAGTCCTGCTTACTGGTGGAAAGCTTCTCTCATTCAAAGGGGTTCCTGATCCAAAGCACAGCAATTAATTTCAACCAGTGGACCATAACGTGTGGCCATACACTATATATATCATATATAAGCTAATGTACTTTAAAAATAAAAAAAATAAAAGGTTGACTTATAAATCCAGAGGGCACTGAAAACTTGCAAGCTAGCAAGTTTTATATGCAAAAAATGATTATGACTCCATATGTTGGGTTACGACAACCCGTAAATTGTGATTATACTATATAATAGTGTTGAACATAAGTATAGTTGACCCTTTTACAAGGACCACTCTTACTATACATAGAATAAGCTCTGTTGCAGTAATGGCTAACATGATATACCCATGATATATATATATAAGTATATAAGGGCATATCATACTACATTGCATTGTACGCTGCCTCCTGTTCACCAGTTATATTTGTGCAGCATAAAGATGCCATAATATGCACTGGAAGGTTCCATGAGAGAGGGAGACAATTGTATAATACCCTTTATACTTCTCCTTAACCCTGAATTATGAAAGGGTAATCATCTCAGACACATCACATCTCAGATGTGTTACAAACAAAATGTCCACTAAGAATAATGCTCTGTTTAAAAAAACCAAAAAAAAAAGGATTGTTAAGTATAATCCCTACATGTGTTACATGTAAAATTATCTGCAAATGATCGTTTGAACTAACAGTTAACCCTTAAACTATCAGTGACATACCAATATTAGATTAATATACAGTACCAACATTATACTGTTATTGTAGGCACACATGCAATATATATATATATATATACTCCCCTTACCTTGCAGCACCTGTATGATATTACCTTATAAATTGATTTGAGCAACCTCCATTGGTATATATATATATATATATCTTTGCAACTACTTGTACATGCTTGATAGATTTTAATAAAGTGACCGATATATCTCTAGATGAGACATCAGTACGAAAATAATCACAAAGTGGCATAAAAAAGTGCAGTAGTGCAAAAGTGAATAGTAGGTCAGCAGATCCTATCATATTGTATCCACATGGCCGATTGTAAGAAATGCAGCTTAGATAAAATGCATATCAAAAAAATTGTATATAATCCCAATTCATTTCAATCATAGTTGAGTATCTCACAGTCCATGTAATTCATCCAGCATATAATACGTCAATAGAGTTATGGGGCCAGATCCTGACCTACGGGCGCCTTACAGCCGCCTGAGGTCAGTACAGCCGGCATCGTAGCGGAGAGTGAACACCCCATGCACTTCCTGCTGTCGGTAGTAAATCCGGACATTAACGTGTCCAAATTCCTACCCTAAATTTTATGATCCGGTATGCGGCCTTACAGTACCATTCTTATGCGTGTTTTGTGTTTTGAGCTCTGTTTGGACCAAATCCTGACCTATTAACGTCAGGTCACTTACGCACGCAAGGTGCGTAAGTGGCCTGACTTGACTGGAGGGCGCATGCGCTAAAGCGGGCATGGGGAAGCATGCAAATTGTACAGTGTGGGGGGGGCACCCACACTGCTGTGGATCAGCGATAGAGATAATGCAGGCTTATGGCAGCATAAGCTGCCATAAAGCCCACACGAGAGAGGGGAGTGAAAGGGGGCGTGCTCTCCCCTCTCACTTGCGGACGTACAGACCCCTGCACGTACGGAAAATGTGCGGGATCTGGATCCGGTCCTTTGTCTTTTGTGCTTACCCTGTGGTGTACTATCTGGAAGCATTTCTAGTGACTCCAATCACCTGCCTCACTGGGAGTTCTCACCTGGGCCTTCCTACACGTTTAAATACAACTATTCTCCCACCAAAGTTGACCTTTCTCTCATATAGGGGCTGATCCTCAGGAACGGCCGCTAGGGGAATTACTCATGCCGATTGCGTACAACCTTTTTACGCTAGTGTAGGCTGTCCCCCCTTTTACGTTTGCCGTATCTCTGCCATTACGTTTGCCGTATCTCTGCCATATAGGCATTTAAAATAGGGCTAGGGGCGGGGGAAGCAGCATTCCCCGCTACGCTGCCAGCCGTATTGACCTCGGGCGCCCGTAGGTCTGGATCTGGCCCATAAATACTAGTTCCATGCAAATTGTTTTACATATATGGGCTGGCACTATGACACAATTTGAATGTGTAATGCACAAAATAAACCAAATGCATCCGACCATTAAATTTACATTTACTTGCAGTGAACATGAAATAGCTTTTCTTGATGTGTTGGTAACCAGGGAGCAAATGACCCTGAACACCAAGGTGTATCACAAACCCACAGACAAAAATCTGTTACTCCACGCGAAAAGCCATCATCCTCAAAGCCTCATCAAATCTTTACCATATTCACAATTAGTAAGAATAAAAAGAATCAACAGTGATGCTCTGGTAGCAAAAACACAAATGACTGAGACATTAGCCAAATTTAAAGAAAGAGGCTTTGATACCCATACCCTAAGAAATGCCTGGGAGAAAATAGAGAAGGTACCTAGAGAAACACTACTGCAACCAGTGCCTGCAAGGAAGATACAAGACAGAATCCCTTGGGTCACTAAATACAATAACCTAAGCTTCTTCAGTAAGAGAGCGAGCAAAACGCTTTGGCCCATCATTGCCACGGACCGGGCATTGCCTGGCTTCTCTAAGAGAACTCTATTACCCTGCTATACTAGGGCAAGAAACTTTCGCGACATACTTTGCAAATCCGATATCAGAGTACAGAACACTGACTCTAACACCCATTTTCTATCTAAAGCTCCAGGGTGTTATAAATGCCTGGGATGCCTCACGTGCAGCCAAATGCTTACGGGAAATTCTTTTTTCCATCAGGGGACACAAAAGGAATACAAAATCCATCATGTTATCTCTTGTACTACAAAATTTGTGGTATATATCATCAAATGTCCTTGCAATAAAATCTATGTCGGGAAGACAAGCCGTATGTTGAAAGAACGGATTGCCCTACATCGTTCCTCAATAAAAACAGCCCTTAAAGGAGGTAAACATGACTTACCTGTAGCCAGACATTGGCTTGAAATGGGACATCTTCCTAAGGACCTTCAAAGCATGGGTATTGACCACATCCCCCCACTTACCAGAGGGGGTGACCGTGATTTAATCCTCCAAAGGCGAGAAAGCACTTGGATCCACAAACTCAAAACTGTCACTCCGAATGGTCTTAATGAAATGTTGCCACTCAGCTGCTTTTTATAATATTTATTTGCGTTGACATTATATTTTTGCTCACGATCTGTTGTTTTCCCAATGTCCCTTCGCTGCCTATCTATTCTTTATCTAGATATGTACATGTAGCGACTTATTTTGATGATGTACATACTAGTATAATTTGCGTTGCTGCTGTTCTTTTGCTTTCTGGTGTCTGCATAGTGATATGGGTCCTTCAGACTCTACCAATGGTATATGTGTGAAGGTCTTCCTATAGTTCTAATCCGGTATTGATTGGATTTCTTTTCATGTGGTATTGAGGTCTATAGTTTTCTGCAATATATCTCCGTTCTTTAGTGCACATATAGATATACTCTGTGCAATTTATGCTCAGTTAGCTGGTTTGATATGTCTAGCTGCTTATTATGCCCAACAATATGAACCCTGACTGTGACTATAGCCGCTTCACCGTGGTAACCTATATGCAGAAGCAATTTTCATATTCTTTGATGCAACATGTTATGATATATTGTTTCCCGTAGTCTCTTTATTTTTTGAACTGCGCTTATAACATATGCTGTCGGAAATACATTTAATTTGCTTTATTTGGAACATATGCAATAATCTGTACTGTAGGATATATTAATTTATTACCCATTGTCAGGACCAATCCATGTGTTTGAGCTACTACTGAGTTTCGTGTCCGTGATAAATTTAACACTGCTAATGCTTGCACTGTGATCTTATGTACTCTAGACTTATGCGCTCAATACTAAGCCTGCCAATCATATGTATCTTGTCGGAAATACATTCAGTTTGCTTTATTTTGAACATATGTAATAATCTGTACTGTAGGATATATTAACTTATCACCTATTGTCAGGACCTATCCGTTTGTTTGAGCTACTACTGAGCTTCGTGTCTGTGATGAATTTAACACTGCTAATGCTTGCACTGTGATCTTATGTATTCCAGACTTATGCGCTCAATACTAAGCCTGCCAATCATATTTATTTTGTTTTTAACACAGATCATGAACGCACTCTCCCCTCGCGGACCCGGCAGCTGCGGTGACTGACAGGGACTGTTAACCCCGCCTCCGTAACCAGGGCAACCTGAGGCGGCAGGGCTGCAGCGACTTCCGGCATCGGGCTGGCCTGGGAGACACGAGGAGGAGGTAAGTGCGGGTCTTTTTAACTTTTCCTATATATATGCATGTTATATCGATACTTGCTCCATGTTTGTTGACTTTACTTGCCCTGAAGAAAATTGTTGATATACAATTGAAACGTTGGACATGACTCTATAATTTTGGTTCTATTTGATGCTATTAAATTAGCTACTTATTTGCATAAAACAGACTCTAAGAGTGCCTTTCTTTCTTTGGAACTGTACATCTTGTTGAAGTGCACCTAGAGCAAGCTACAAAGGTTTATTGGAGTGCCGGTGTTTCCTTGGACTTATTTATTGCAGAGAACACGCATCTTAGGAGCTGTTCTCAGCACTACTGTGCACCCGGACTTAATTTCCTAAACAAGGTGGAGAGTATACCTCCTCTTTGGTATTTGTTTTTTTGATATTTTTTGTATCTTATTGTGGGCAATTTTTTGATATCTGCTACAATGACGGCGATGGACAAAGGCTTAGCTTGTGCCACCTTAATTAAGGGAGACACACTCAGCTTCTCTGCAACAGAAGCTGAAAATATTCTGTTTTCGGAGGATCTTACAGATGAATATAGCAGAGACTCTGCAGCTGACATCTTCCACAAACTTTATAAATTGGAAAGGAAACTAACGGACTACAAGTACCATGGAATAACATTATCCAATTATTTTCGTGAAAAAATGATACCGCAGGGATTGCGAATACACAATGTCCCCACCATAGGCCGCAATAACCCTGAATTTTGCAGGAAATGGCCTCGTTTGACCACATGCTGCTGGTAATCGAACAAGCTGGAAAGGAAGTGAAAAGGTTACAAGAAGAAAAAACTAAACTAGAAATACAACATTTGAAAACGCTTATGGATGATCCAGAGCTAGACTGGATAAATAAATTGAAAACTCAACTCTCTAAATACACTGAAGATCTGGTAAAATATAAGAAAGAAAAATTGTCTAAAGTACAGTTGGACTATGAAACCAATACAGTGTATACATGGTTCTCAGGAACATCTACTGGCCCTACACGCCGCCCCCCACGTAGAAGATTTAA
>WWET01001776.1:273290-284454 GCA_011038615.1 Limnodynastes dumerilii | reverse complement strand
CACACACTCACACAAACACACCCACCCACACAAACACACACACACACTCACACACACAACACTCACACACACATACACAACACACACACACACATACATACATACACACACACTCACACACACACACACAACACACACACATACACACACACACATATACATACATATACACATACACAGTGGTGGGCCTTCCACTGGATGGATTTGAAGACTTCAGATCCAGATTTGGGAGGGACTGTACTGATTCATGGGCCACAAAAGGAGCTTATGTACATACACACACACACATACACACACACACATATACATACATATACACATACACAGTGGTGGGCCTTCCACTGGATGGATTTGAAGACTTCAGATCCAGATTTGGGAGGGACTGTACTGATTCATGGGCCACAAAAGGAATGGAGCTTATTGAAAAGAGGGTGTGATGTGACCAAATAAGGTCAGTTTTTGGCAGAGTTTGGTCTGAAAGTGGGTATAGCTTATTCAGAATGATGGATTTAGAAGAAAACTTCATAGAATAGTAAAATTAGATCCTAGAAGACATACTAGGGTATTGGGGTCCCAGTCGAAACTCCCGTTGGTGTAGGCTGTTCTTGGCATTTCACTGGATTTGGATGTCACATCACACCCCGATTTAGAGATAGGGCTTATGGAAAAGAAGGAGTGGTTTGAAGATGTTAGGTCAGTTGTGGTTAATGTTTGGCCAGAAAGGGGGAGGGGGGCTTATTTTGAATGGCATTAAATTACATTATTAACACTGTACTGTGCTGTAATTCAGGTTATAGTTTTCAATACAAATATATCAATGCAACAAAAATATTACATTAACACAAACTGTACATATCGTCAAGCTGCTAATTATTTTTAAAATGTTGACAGCTACATCCAATTCATTGATAAGTTAACTAGATAAATCTGAGGATTATTCAGTAGATCCACCAACTGTTTAAAGACGCATTGCCAGTGTTTACTATAGACTACAAAATGGTATAAAATTAATTTATCAATATACAAAAATTTTGCAATGTACAGGGCTCAAATTATGTTTTAATTTAATACCTCTCCATGCAAGATCAAAACTTTGAGAGCTAAATTAGAAAGATACGTTTGTTGCGCCTTTCATGAAAGTAATCTACAATAAATCTACTATTTAACAACATATTTTTATTGACTTGACTGGTTATGCAATTAAAAAAATAGAATCAATGGGAAAATAAATGCAAGCTCAAATTTGTTATCACACAAGGAATCCGACAAAACCTGCAGAGGGAGTTTATAATGAATATACATCAGTTTAAGATCCACTCACAGCCACCTAACTAGTTCCAAAGAGCTGCACAAAGCATATATTATATGAGATAATTAATATTGTGTAGCCTTATACAGTCTCCGTTGGCAATAGCTGAGCTTGTATAGCGCAAAAAGAAGCTAGTAAGATTATAATCAGAAACGTAATCCATTCACAGTAAAACACATTGGGAATGGTTTAGAGTTGACTGCTGGCTGTAGCATTCCATATTTTCCATATCTAGAATATTTTCACACTGCAAATGCCCAGAAAAAAAAACAACCTGAGTCATAGATATATGAAATTTTATGTAATTTATGTATATAGTACCTTGCGTCTGAATGATACAGTGTCCTGTGAAACTAACCTAAAACCACATGGGTGTGTGCAAGCAACTTATTCTAATCCTGATTTATAGGTGGGGAAGACATAATTACGACTGACTTAGTCGTATAGATGTTCACTTACTGGATCCCTGGTTTAAAAAACAGTTAAGCCAAAACGAATTTATATTGCAACCACAAATATTCAGGCTTTCCAAAACAGTTGTGTCCTGTGACATTATTATGTTCCCAGTCCAAGGAGACCAGCCTACAGCTGTTTATCCTGCAAACAAAACTATTACTCTATAAAAAAGTCTTACAGGTGGTGCTATTGCTTACACAGACATGTTATTATCAGCTATTGAGGTATAGTCACCTGGCACTGGTAGCATTGAAGTCGGTGCTGCGGATACCCGGTGTCACCAGTTGTCGCAATGATATGTGCACCAGACCTCTAATGCCCAGTACATAGAGGAGCAGCACAACAGGGACACCTGCTCCAAACACCAGGCTCCGGCCTCGTATCTTCCGCTCATTGCCACAGTTCTCCTCGCGCTGGGTGCCATGGCCAGACCCAAAACCGACTGCATTGTGCCTGGACCGACGGACCGCCGACCCTGCGCTCGCCGACCTTTCCATGCCTGAGACACACTATGCCAGCCCCATGATGTCATGGCAACCTTCCAGCGAATCAGATAGCATGCTGTCATCGAACCGTCCAATCACTGAGCCGGCAAAAGGGAGTGACAAGTGGAGACAGTTTGTCCTAACCGGCACATAACAGGCAGCGTAGAGGGTCAAACTTTCTCCTCATACATACACCTCATGCATACTGCTCATTTCTCCTCATACATACTCCTCATTCCTCATGCATACTCATACATACATACATCTCATTCCTCCTCACACATACTTCTCATTTCTCCTCATATATACATACATACTGCTCATTTCTCCTCATACATACACCTCTTTCATATTGATGGAGCACAACCCTAAGGTGCAGTAGACGGGATAGCAGTAAGGGCATTTACTACACAAGAGCACACTATATATTTCTGTCTATCAGCATATAGTATACAAAGTTTATCTGTAGATGATAACTTGTTTTACTTTCTTTAAGACAGGGGTGTCAGAATGGACTTGCATCTGGCACCCCGATGGGGTGTGTTGACTGGAGGGTGCATGCGCCACCAGATGTTATGTGCATTTTACACACGTAACTTCTATCATATGGAACTAAGTTGGTAGGCAGATATTACGATCATATTATCAGTATTGTCAGTTTACATATGTTTTTTTCTTAACAGTGCCATGATATTTAGTAGCTCTTTAAAACAGTCACATCAACCTCTGTCCAGACCCCTAACACATACCTCCCAACTGTTCCGATTCCAGTAGGACAGTCCCAATTTCGCTTGGCTTTCCCGGCTACAATGGAGTCAGATTTTTTTTTTTTTGTAATTAGTATTAGCTTTATGCGGGCCAGTGCAGAGCTTATTTATCCAGTTTTCGGGCTCCAAAATGTTTGGAGGTATGCTAATATATCCCACATGGAAACCTCCCTAAACACACATTGGAAACCCTCCTTTCAAAATCCTGCGTTTTCCAGTGCATATCATGCATAATTCACAGAGAAAAAATGGAGTCTAAAGAGTGAATGCACCCCTCTAAATAGTGTTCATTAGTATAACATGTTATGCATTAGTATATACAGCCAGGGAATAGCATAAGCATATAAATAGAAAAAAATTGTTAGCCCAGTCCTCCTTGTCAGGCCCCCTTGTATTCCTCATATAGCAAAATTGTCCATATTTTCAAAGCTGGTGGCATTGAAATGTGTATATCAGAGCAGCCTAGTCTAAATACATGAAGCCACTGACTCTACTCATAGTCTAGTGACCTCACAGTCGCGCTTTTCTCATTCCGGGTACATAACTTTCCCTATACTACCTTATAATAGGCGCTCCCAACTGTCCAAGCTGGCAGCACATAAGGTCTCGATGCACTTGGGAACCATACCCGACGAGTGTTTCGCTTGCTTCGTCAAGGGAATGATGATCTACAGGTGTAATCCCTGATAGCGTTTAAATAGTCATGCAGGCCAATCGTGAAGATCTTGTGCATTCACAAGGAAGCCCCTGCAGGAACTAAAACACAAAATAAGTACTACAGAATATATCTTTCAGATAAGTATGTCACTTCACATAATGCTTACTATATAAATCATCTAAAAAGTATGGTATTATTCGAAAAAGTATTTGATAATTTACTAAGCAATTACCAAACAGATAAACAAACAGCGATATCAACATCAGATTGTTCAACACTGCTCCGCAAAGAAAGCATTTAACAATTTTTGTTTCAATGGGCCGGATCCAGGACTACGTCCGTCTTCCATAGACGGACGTAGTTCACTAAACAATAGCTACTGCGCATGCGTAGTAGCTATTGTACGTAATCTGCGTATAGTTTCTAACGTAGATTGCGTATATGCGGTCTAAAAGATCGCATATACGCAATTGCGAATTTCTCTATCTAGGGAGGATTCTACCCAGTCCATTCTAAATGCCAAAAAATAACGTATTTTTAAACACGGACATAGATGGTGGTCCCTCCTTATCCATACTTGCAAGATGCTTTTTCTGGCTGCTGCTGAAACCATTAGCCACAGTTTTTTTTACTTCTAGTCATGCGCGGAAGATTTGTGGTGACAATACTGCCCACTCTGCCGACAAGGGAGCCCTTGATGCCAGGTTAACTGAAGAGAATTGTGACACTTGATTTCAAAATCGTTTGATAAGAGGACACTCCCACATACAATGTATTAGGGAAGCCTGTCTCATATGACATTTGAGACAGGCGTCAGTATCTGAAAGTCCCAGCAAGTAGCGAAGATGGGGAGTCAGATACCCCTTATGGAATATGTTGTAGAACATTTCTCTATAGGAGCTTGCAGTAATAGTGGAGATAGAACAAGTAAATGCCTTTAGAATTGATTCTAAAGATAGGCTTGGAAAGGTTTCTGTCCAGGATGACAGCCCCAATCTCCACAACACATGATCTATAGGCTGTAAACATATATATATATATATGACCCAACATTGGGTCTCTCATTGTTAGAGTTAGGACCACCATATGCAGAAAGGCCTTGACGGTGGCTGGTGACATCAAATATTTGCGCAAATATGTGTAACGGACGTTTTTGCGTTTTATTTTACAGATAGACGGTATAGTCTGTTACTGGTTAAAGGCAATGTTGCTGGGGAATTTCCTTTCCTTTGTTTCTGTGGCTAGCAGATTATACTGGCCTTTCATGCACCTGTTTCATTTACCTGTAAATTGATTGAGCAACTTCCATTCTGTGTTTGTACTGTTTGTGGGCTTGTCTGGGAGCAGCTGAGAGTAGGTGTTGTTCCACAGCAGCTATTTTGGAGGCTTTAAGTGGTGCCTCCTATGTAAGTTTGGCTCTCAATTTAAAAACATATATATATGACCCAACATTGGGTCTCTCATTGTTAGAATTAGGACAGCCTTGACAGTGGCTGGTGGCTTATCATATATTTGCGCAAATATGTGTAACGGACGTTTCTGCGTTTTATTTTACAGATAGAATGGTATAGTCTGTTACTGGTTTATGGCAGTGTTGCTGAGGCATTTCCTTTCCTTTGTTATTGTTGCTAGCAGATTACTCCTACCTTTCATGCACCTGTTTGCATTTATTTAAAAATTGATTGAGCAACTTCCATTTTGTTTGTATGATCTATAGGCTGGCACAGGTTTCTATAATGTACAGAAATTGTCTTTTTACATGTGAGGGATTGACAGTAGAGTGTATAGAGGATTTGATAGATCTGTTGGCCTGAGGAGTCTTAACACTGAGCTTGCATAATGTTGGGCCTGA
Organism: Limnodynastes dumerilii; assembly: GCA_011038615.1. Taxonomy (NCBI): domain Eukaryota; kingdom Metazoa; phylum Chordata; class Amphibia; order Anura; family Limnodynastidae; genus Limnodynastes; species Limnodynastes dumerilii. The sequence continues at coordinate 278,927 of WWET01001776.1, read as the reverse complement.
TGCAGAGCTAATAAGTGACTCGGTGGAAAGTCAAATTTATCAAAAAGCCACGCTGCTGTATGAGGGCTTTTGACTGGGAATCAATAAACTCACGAATGTGATATATTCTCTTCTCAAACCAGGATTTAAAGGGATACAAGGCTTGGCCCTGCTGTAATTCTGGTTTGCTAACCAGGGGGATAAAAAGTGAGTGATAACTATTCAAATTACGCTTCTAGCATATGTCATGCCACACCTTCCAATAAGATGTTAGCAGTGGGTTTGATAAGGTTTCCTCTGAAAGTTCTTGTTTTATGCGTGTGAAGGCAAGAAACTAAATATTGATCTTGAAGAAAAGATTGTTCAATGGAAGTGTTACCTCTCTCTGGTGTAGCCAGTCTTTCACGAATCTCAGAATCCCAGCATGACTGTAAAGTTTGAGGTTTGGAAAGTTGATCAGTAAATCAGTAAACTGATTCCCTGCCATATGAAATCCTGAAACACTTTATATATCAGCTTTTCATTAGCCATTGTCAATAGGCAGCATCTGAAGGGGGTATAGCAGTTTTAGGAAGGTAATCATTTTGCATAGAGTAGCTCTCCCCAGATATGAGAGCATTAAGTGTTTCCAAGAAGTTAATTCATCTAAGGCGATCTGTATTATACGACCCATATTAAACTTATAGAATTTATAGATATTTTTGGCAGAAATATCACCAAATATCGAAAAAACGTATGTGCCTGGAAAACTCTCAATTGTCTACCCCAGCTCGGGCAAGTGTCATTGCCCAGTAACATTGCTGTTCATTTTTCTTAATTTATAGTAAAACCAAAGACCAAGCCAAATTCTACAATGTTATCTAAGATAGGCTGTAGGGTATACTGGGGATTTGAGATATAAAGGAGTAAGTCATCTTAACCTCTTGATGTCCTAGTTTAATACCAGTAAATCCCGCCAAGACTGCAAAATGCAAAAGAGGGGATCCAAAGCCAAATAAAAAAGCAGCGGAGATAGAGGGCATCACTCTCTGCTTCCAGCAGTCATCCTAAAGGGACAGCTAAACATTTCATTTATGAAGAGTGTCGTGGTGGGATCAGTGTATATATATCTGATAAATTGTAAGAAAGTCTGGCCGAAAGCACTAGCCTCAAAAATTCTCTGTGAGTCCAAGAAACCTTATCAAAAGGATGGGTAGGGAGATGACTTCTTGTTCAGTTTTTTAAAAAGGGAAGTTAAAAATGGTGAGATGTGATCCTTATAAAGTTTATAATACTCTCCACTACAACCATCAAGGCCCAGCGACTTGTTATTTTGGACTGACAAAATTACTCTCTAACCTTCCGCCTCAGTTACATCCCCGTTGAGCAGCTCTTGCTGTTTGGAGGTCAGTTTGGGAAGCCTAGTCTCCTCTAATATTCCTTGATGTAGCGTCGGGTTATCAGGAGACGCTGTGTATATCTCTGTGTAGTACAAGCGAAATTGGTGGATTATTTCAGTTGTGGTAGAGAGTCGTTTATCTGAAGCCTGGTCTCTAATCATTACAATGTGATGTTGTTTCTTTTGAAGTCTCATCATAAACGCTAGGAGTTTTCCTGCCTTATTACACCATCTGTAATATTTATGCTTAGAGTAATATACTGAGCTGGGCATTTGACAGAAGGAAGCTTTCTAAGAGCTGTCTCTCCACGTTATAAAGCTCCATATGTTCCTCAGAGGGGACAGAGATGTATAAGTCATAAGCCTGGCGCATAGCCTCGTTTAATTTAGAGTATTTTCCCCTATACTCTTTTCGTTTGATAGCTCGATAAGCAATTATACATCCTCTAAGGACCGCTTTTGAAGTCTCCCAAAATAATATTGGTTCCTCCCAGTGCTCTATATTGTCTTCAGCAAATTCCTTCCACCATCCATTAAGATGGCGAGCGAAATTCTCAGAACAAGCTAAATAAGTGGGGAAGCACCAGGAATGACCCATCACCTGGGGTGAACTGGAACCTATAGTGAAAGAGATCGGGACATGGTCTGAATTCACTATACAGTTGTTGTCTGTGGATATTACATATGGGAAAAGCTTGTCTGACACTAAGAAATAATCTATTTTCCAAAAAGTTCTATGAACTGGGAAGTGGAAACTGTAGGATCTGTCAGCAGGGTTAAAGACCCTCCATGGGTCAGATAAGGCATTCATGTTGCTGAGAATGTGAATGTGCTGAGAATGTGAATGTGATTTGTTTGTGACTGAGAAGGGGGACTGATGTTGTGGTGTGACCTATCAAGTTTGAGGTTGTACACAGCATTTAAATATCCATCAAGAATTAAGTCACCAATGGATCGTTGTAATAGTAATTGTGAGATCTCCTGAAAAAAGATTCCACTAGGGGAGTTTGGAGCATAGATATTAAGGAACGTAAAGCGTGCCAGGTCAGGATCATGTACATGACTGTTTTCAGGGCACTATGTGGTATGCACTTAGGGCCTGATCCAGACCTTTGCTGCCCGGCGCTAATACGCCGGGCGTTAGCGTAAGATCAGCTGAAATGACGATCTGCACATGCACCAGGCAGATGTAGATTGCGTATATGGGTCTTTTAGACCGCATATACGCAATCTACATATCGAACGTACAATAGCTACTACGCATGCGCAGTAGCTACTGTTTATTGAAATATGTCCGTCTATGGAAGATGGACGTAGTTCTGGATCCGGCCCATAGCTGGTAAAAATGTGATACACAAAAGCAGAAGGAACAAGCTGGCGTCTAATTGCCATTGTGAGGTTGGTATCCTATAGGAGAACAACGTAGTATAGTTGTCATACAGCTATCGGCAACCAGTAACCATAAAACTAAGTAGTAAAAGGGGGGAAGTGGAAAAGGAGGGTGTGAGGTGGAGGAAGGGAAAATCAGTCATGCGAGTAGATAGCATTTTGGTGATGAGAGAGGGTAATCCACAGTAACCAATGACCAGTTGCCAGCCATATATTGGAGCAGGTTAAAGGAATAAGCTGGTTAGTCCATTAGCGGAAGAATGTGATTGGGTGGGGTGGTATAACAGAAACCACGGGGCCCAAATGTGCGTAAAAATTTGAGATTTTTTGTGAAGGTAGGCTGACAGTTTCTCCATAGAAGAGAGATACCAGACTTTATGTAATAGTTGGAAGGAGGGGGGGGGGTATCCCTCCAGTGATTGACTATGAGGCAGCGGGCTGCGTTTAAAATTTGGGTAGCCAGCCTGTCGGAGTCTTTATCTAAGTCAACAATGGGAGCGCCTAAGAGAAAAGACCAGGGACATTTGGAGATGGGTACATTTAGAACCTGGGAAATAAGCGTGGCCACCATGGACCAAAAGCCCAAGATTATGGGGCAGTCCCACCAAATATGTAGAAAGGACCCCCCCCCACATCCCCTCCAACATAACGGAGAGACTGTGCCGTACATGCGATGCAATCTGGCGGGGACTAAGTACCACCTGTTATAAATTTTAAACATATTCTTTTGAACAAGAGTGGATAAAGAGACCTTAGCGAGTCTCTTGCGTATTGTTGCCCATTTGTCTTCCTCTGGGGGGTACCCAAGTCCCCTTCCCAGGCTGCCTCATGTTTTAGTGTGGGGGCTTCTTTATGGAAAATCAAATAGGTATATAGTGAGGATATCATTTTCTGCGCTAATGGTCCACGCAGGCACAGAGACTCCGCTAGGGATAGAGGTCTGGTGATCTGGGCGCACGGTAGGGAGGACACAAAATGAGGCACTTGCAGGTATTCAAGGGGACCCGTCACCCGGAGTCAATAATTATGTTGCAATTACTCCAGGGTTGCGCATCTATCCCCGTCCAGTAAGTCCTTCACCACCCTGATGTTTGCAACCCTCCAATTAGTCAAGGATGTGGATGTCCCGGGGGGAAGTCAGGGTTGTCCCAAAGGGGAGTGATGGGGGAGGGGAAAGAGGTAGTATTAAAGAAGGTCCTACAGTAGTCCCAGATAGAACATGTAAACCGCACTATAGGGTGAAAGAAGATTATACGTGATCTCTTGGGAGATGGAAGTCCTAGGGCATAGGCTAAGGAGGAGGACTCACACGCAGATGCTTCGAGCTGTATCCATCTAGGGCGGGGATCCGTGGCAAACCAGGCTATGGCCTGGCCCAGTTGTGAAGCAAGGTAGTAGAGTCGTACGTCCGTAAATTCACGACCTCCGTTGCTAGTGGGTTTTTTCAAATTGGTGAAGCTGGTTCTTGGGGGTCTGTGTTTCCATACAAATTGAACAAACCATTTGTGTATCTGAAGGAGAATGTTACGGGGGACCGAGAAGGGCAGAGTTTGAAAGAGGTACAACAGGCGAGGCATGACATTCAATTTGATGGCAATAATATGACCAAGCCAAGAGATGTATAAGGGTTGCCACCTGGACAGATCGTTTTTGATAGTGCGCAAGAGGGGAGGGAAGTTTTTATCGTAAAGAGTTTGGTATGAGCGTGTTATGTAAACACCTAGATATTTAATTTTAACTCGTTGCTAACTAAAGGAGAATTTACTTTTTAAGAGAGTAACTGTAGGGATCGGTATATGGATTGGGAGCGCTTCATTTTCGTGACGTTCACCTTGTAGCCTGACAGAGAGCCATACATAGTGAGGATTGAGTGCAGTGCAGACAGGGAGGTGTGTGGGGAGGACAGAGTCAGGAGGACGTCGTCAGCAAATAACAAGATCTTATATTCGTTGTCCCCCACCCACACCCTGGCCTAGGGAACCTTGAATCCTCGACGACAATGGCTCCATTACCAGAGCGAAGATCAGAGGGGATAGGGGACACCCCTGCCTGGTCCCGTTGGTAATAGCCATGGTTTTGGAGAGGACCCCGTTAACCGAGATTTTCGCAGTGGGCGAGGAGTACAAGGTCTGAATCCCTTTAAGGAAATCCCCCTCAAAGCCAATGTGTCGGAGGGTAGCAAGCAGAAAGAACCAAGAAACCAACCAATACGGTCGAACGCCTTCTCTGTGTCTAGGGACAATAGCAGTGTCGGGGAGCTTCGTTCATTGACTGAAAGGAGCAGGCTAATAACACGGCGAGTGTTGTCCCTGGCTTGCCGACCAGGAATAAAGCTGACCTGATCCTCATGTACCAGGGAGGGAAGGACCCCATTCAACCGATTAGCCAAAATTTTTGCATATAATTTGATGTCCACATTTAAGAGGGAAATTGGGCGACAGTTAGCCCAATTGGAGGGGTCCTTTCCCTCTTTCGGGATGACTACAATCCTAGCCGCCAAAGCTTCTTTAGAAAAGGCACCACCCTTTAGACAGTCGTTGAAGACAGTCAATAGCTGGGGCGCTAAGATAGGGGTAAAGGTTTTATAATAGACGTCTGTAAAGCCGTCGGGGCCTGGGACCTTAGATTCATCCAATGAAATAGGCACACTAAGGGAGGAGGAGGCGTAGTTTCGGGAGGTCGCAGGTAGTTAAAAAATTTTGGATGTCATCTGTGCAGGGGGAGGGGTGGGGTCATGGCTGGATCTATTGTAAAGTTTGGAGTAATAGGAAAGAAATTCTGCTGTGATATGGTGTTAGGACACCACCGGGCGTCCGGGCAAGTATGGTACCCCGGGATTACCTTGGCTAAGTACCGGGGTGACCTGAGACAAGAGAGAGAGAGAGAGGAAT
>WWET01001776.1:240183-250228 GCA_011038615.1 Limnodynastes dumerilii | reverse complement strand
GGGGCAGGGCCCTGCGGCTATGTCCAGGGCCCTTCATTTTCTGACAGCGGCCCTGGTGACGGGACTGACTTATTTATATATCAAACCATGTAAAACTATAAAAAGTGAATAAAAAACAAAAACAAAAAACACTGTTCTATAGTTGTAATATTGGAAATTATGTGAGTCTGTATTTCAATGGGAAATTAAAGTTTAAAGTCAAATCCAAAAAATCCCCACAAAGCAATAATCTGTGCTTCAGAACTAATTCAATTGAATTTATTTGAACTCTCTCTGCTGCTCCGTTGAAAAGGGTTTTTCTGGGTAGTGGGGCTGATCCAGAGTTTGGTAGTATGTGCAAAACAGGTGCAAGTGTACAGCTCGGCTAATCCATTTTGCAATGTAAGGGGTGCTAATTAATTTCTATTTGTTTGCATGTCGGGAAAATACTTTACTTTTGCACACAGAACTCCCATACATAGCTTTGCATTTAATCTATAAATTAGAATTGAAAGAAGAAAAAGTGACAGTGCTTACGGATATTTCAAATACCAATTATTATAACAATTAATCTAAAACCACTAAACTCGTGTGGTGGCTGTAATAAACTGATTAGACACTGGCAATAAATTTAAAATAAATTATTTTACACAAATAAAACATATGGAACATGGACCAGAGTAAATTGTGTTGTACTGGGAACACTATTAAGGTCCCCCTTTCATCATAATTTCCAATAATGCAGACCCTTGAAATATTAAAAAATTCCTGGCATTCAATTTGATACGAATAAATTGATCCTATGTTAACCAGCTGGAATGGCACGGGTAACTGGAGTATTAAATTATAAGTATTTGAGATTTTACTGGTGTTCGCTTTGAGAAAGTTCTCAATGGAGAACGAAACGCGTAAGCAACACTCTTGGACCGAGAACTTGCAACCCTTAGATTGATTTGTTATAGTGTCACTTTAAAAGCTATCTACTGGCAATCGAAGGACTTTTTGAAACGGGACTAATGCGGACACCAGTAAAATCTCAAAAAAAAAATGCAGCTATTTCAAGGGTCTGCATTATTGTAAATTATAATTAAAGGGGGACCTTAATAGTGTTCCCAGTACAACACAATTTACTGTGGTCCATGTTCCATGTGTTTTATTTGTGTAAAGGTTAATAAATAATTTATTTTAAATTTATTGCCAGTGTCTAATCAGTTTATTACAGCCACCATATGAGTTTAGTGGTTTTAGATTAATTGTTATAATAATTGGTATTTGAAATATCCATAAGCACTGTCACTTTTTCTCCTTTTATCTTGCTGTGAATTCCAGGGATTTATCCCTGGAATTAGAGGGGGAGAGCACACTACCTCCCCAGACGGCAGCTACAAATAGAAAAGCCTATTTAAAACTTAAATATTAGCGCCCATAAATCTCTTTATACTTTATAAATTAGAGTTGAGCTAAGAAACTGCACCTCAACTAAAATTCTGGTTTCACAATTTAAATTGGCCTCCTCTTGCAGTTCAACATGGGATTGCTCAGGTCTACACTTGCACCTAAAATGAGGTGAAAATGCAACTCTGAATCAACCCCGATGTTTCAATAACTACTAAAAATGGTCAAACAAAAAAACATTTTTTTCCTAATGTTGTTTTTCTCAGTTTCAGTGACCTGCTCGTTAAGCGTAAGGCGGATAAGCAGGCACCGCGCGTAATATTTAAATGAGAAAAATGCCCCATTTTTCATTTAAATATCATGGAACTTCCAGTTCCACAGGCGCAGTATTGTCTGATGCGAACACAGATGAATGGAAACAATTGCGCCCGTCTTTCTGTGCTCGCTCCTGTTTCGAGTATGCATAGTGCTAGTTTTTGCTGCACTTCCGTCTGGGGGAAAAAAAGACTGAAACGCAGCTCTGAATCCGGGACTTCATCTTGAGAATCCAACTGAAATTCAGCAAATAACTAGGGATTTTTAACGGAACATCTGGCAAGGAATATTTGCAATGCAAAGAAGCTATTGCTGATCTGTCTCTAAAATCTAAATTGATTGGTGATTATACTGATGTTGAATGCAGTTCTACATGGTCTTTATCTCTCCCCATAGAGCAGACCTGAGAAGATCTTGTAGCATAAGAGATAAGGGGAGCAGTTTTTACGGGCCTTTAATACAGTTTATCTGCATTGTATAAGTAGTAGGAATGTGACTGCAACTCGGGAAGCTCATGAAAGTCTTATTATGCCTTAATATATCCCCATATCCTAAAGCTTTCCTTGCCTCCCCATTCAATACATTACCCTTTGTGGCATGTTTCCATATAATGCCCTGTCTGTGCAAATTAAACAAAGCAATAGATTGTTTTTTGCTGAGGTCTCAAGAATCTGAAATGTAAGTTAAGAAGTTAAATTTTTTTCCCCCCTCTAATATGGGAGCCTTGTATCTCATTGTAATATGTGTTTGTATATTTTGTATACACAGACCATTTTAAGGCACAATTATGAAGTGATATGTTATGTATAGTTTCCTTGGTTCGGTTTGTCATCTGAAACATTTTACAATAAAACACCAACTTTCATTAGCAGTGATTCTGTTACTAAAACTTATAATCTACGGATCATGTTTTTCCCTATTTGGCGTTTGCAGTTGTAATTTAAAATTGAGACATGGGTCACATGGGTTTTTGTTTTTTGTTTTTATCTTTGTGCCACGTATTTGTGGTCATGTAGAATGATGCTATGCATTGCTTTCAGAAGCTTAAAAGTACATCTGTTCTCAATTCAGCTAACCAAGTTGGAGCAACTACTAAACTTTGTGATATATATATTAATTTTTTTTTAGGACTGCTGGCATTGCCATTCTTGCCATAATAGCTGCTCTTGTCCTAATCATTGGATGTTGGTACTTTAAGAAGAGAAGTGGCTACAAAATAGTTGGGGTAAGAAAAGACTCTTGCCAAAAATGTAACGCTTTGTAGTGATGTTAAACAAGTACAAGTATAATGTCTTCTATCTGCTTATGGTTTATAGAGTCGCTTCCATCCTGCTGCAATCCAGTCGATGTTCGGTGCATCACGAGAGACTGGAGAGTGTAAATTGCAACTACAGGATTACAACACTTTAAATTATGCGGTAAATACTAAGCATCCTTTACTACTAGATTGATCTTTACCTGTTCTGACTAGAGGTGGGCTGGCCCGGGGGGCATGTGACCCCTGGGCTGTACCACCATCTGCTATTTTAGGGCAGCCTGTGACTGACCAACCAGAACAGGGACTTGTGTCCCCTCCTGGTACATCCCATAGCCTCAGCTCTTTGAAATGGCGGAACCTGGGTGCTGTGTGCTTTAAAGTGCACAGCGCCCTGGTTCTTTAGCAACAACATGACAGACGTGATGACCTCGCACCCAACACATCAAGAGAAGATAACTGGAGAGCAGATTAGGAGAAAATAACACTAAAGACCCAGAGAAAGGAAGACTGAAGAAAAGTAAGAAAGTTATTAAAAGGCAAACGAAGACGGGTCTGTGTGACATTGATAAAAATCATTGGAGAACATAATTTACTATAGAAAGAGATATATCGGAGAATGCATTACACGATGCCTGACTAACTCCATGGTAATGTCAGGATTCTTATAATTAGAAAATACCTTATGCCAATGCAGCCACCTATACATTGAATCACCAATGAAATAATGTTAACCCTATAGTGCTCCAGAGGCTTACTGTAAACTATTTTTTGAGGATAGACCGTTACATATGGGCCACTGTAGTGGGCTTGCCCCCAGGTTAAAATTTACCAGTCAGCCCCTGGTTCTCACCTCATCAATATTGTGTCTTCTGCCACACAAAAGAACGGTTGAATTAGTGTCCAATTTATCCAGCGCACTACTGCGATTAGAAATAGATTTAATGGTCCGGATTTGCAATGCGGATCCGCTAAAACGTGCTATGCAGAGGTGCGTCTTTAGAAACGCGCACCTCTGAACTGCCTGAAACAAAAACGGGCCTTTAACAAAAACAACCAAAAAAAACCCGTGGTCAGACCCGTACTGGCTCCGACTGCAGTTAACCCTATTCACCATTGGTTCTACAAGCATCAGCATGCCCTGTAGGGCTGATATTAATTATTTTAATTATAGCTGTGTTAGGGGGATAAATGTAAAATGTATGTTTGTTTTTAACACTATTTATTTCTTTGAGCAGGAACTGGAACGCCCAGTTCTACAGACACAGTGCTGTCGCATGCGGACACAGAAAGATGGGCACAAGTGTACCCATGCGTCTGTGCACACTCCCGATCTGAGCATGCGCTGTGCTCGTTTTTGCTGTGCTTCCATCTGAAAAAAAGACTGAAGCACAGCACTGAATCTGGGCCAACATGTCTACTACATCAATACTACCTGTTAATAGATAAGTAATTATTATCCTCTCCAGAAATGCTTACATGACTCCAAGTTAAATAATTCTCTATCTTGCCTGTAATTATGGAGTGGATTCAGACCCCCGCACGTTTTCCGTGCGTGCAGGGGTCTGTATGTACGTGCGGACTTTAAGTGTATTGTGCGGATCAGCGGTCCGTATGACTGCTGATCTGCTGCAGTGTGGGAGCCCCCTCCCACACTGTATACTTGGCATGCTTTCCCCTCACCTGCTTTAGCCATTTCCCATGAGCCCATTTCCTCAAACTATTTCCTTGGTTACTATAGTAACCCTAGCCTAACATTTGGGTGCCCTCCAGTGTAGTCAGGTCACTTATGCACCTTGCATGCATAAGTGACTGAACGTTCTTATATCTGAATCTGGTTCTATGTTTGGTTGTTTTAAAAAATAAAAAAAAATAAAAAGGTGTTACCTGAAAAATATAACTTTCAAAGCTTGAGGTTTTTTTTTTATTATTTATTGGCAGGTACCTGATGCCCCTCCAGCATGTAAGCTATTTTTTGATGATAGACCGTTGCATATGGGCCACTGTAGTGGGCTTGCCCCCAGGTTAAAATATACCAGTCAGCCCCTGGTTTTGACCATCAATATTGTGTTTTCTGCCACACAAAAGAACGGGTGAATTAGTGTCCAATTTATCCAGCGCACTACTATGAGTAGAAATAGATTTAATGGACCGGATTTGCAATGCGGATCCGCTAAAACATGCTATGCAGAGGTGCGTCTTTAGAAATTTGCACCTCTGAATTGCCTGAAGCAAAAACGGGCCTTTAAAAAAAAAAACAAAAACAACAAAAAAAAAACCCGTGGTCAGACCCGTAATGGCTCCAACTGCAGTTAACCCTATCCGCCATTGGTTCTACAAGCATCAGCATGCCCTGTAGGGCTGATATTAATTATTTTAATTATAGCTGTGTTAGGGGGATAAATGTAAAATGTATGTTTGTTTTTAACACTATTGATTTCTTTGAGCAGGAACTGGAACGCTCAGTTCTACAAATAAGGTGCTGTCGCATGCGGACACAGAAAGATGTGCACAAGTGCACCCATGCGTCTGTGCACACTCCCGATCTGAGCATGCGCTGTGCTCGTTTTTGCTGTGCTTCCATCTGAAAAAAAGACTGAAGCACAGCACTGAATCTGGGCCAACATGTTTACTACATCAATACTACCTGTTAATAGATAAGTAATTATCTTCTCCAGAAATGCTTAAATGACTCCAAGTTAAATAATTCTCTATCTTGCCTGTGATTATGGACTGGATTCAGACCCCCGCACGTTTTCCGTGCATGCAGGGGTCTGTATGTACGCGAGAGAGAGGGGAGTGCACACCCCCTGTTACTCCTCTCTTGCATGTGGGCTTTAAGTGTATTGTGCGGATCAGCGGTCCGTACGACTGCTGATCTGCTGTAGTGTGGGATCCCCCTCCCACGCTGTATACTTGGCATGCTTTCCCCCTATGAGCCCATTTCCTCAGAAACTATTTCCTTGGTTACTATAGTAACCCTAGCCTAACATCTGGGTGCCCTCCAGTGTAGTCAGGTCACTTATGCACCTTGTGTGCATAAGTGACTGAATGTTCTTATATCTGAATCTGGTCCTATGTTTGGTTGTTTAAAAAAAAAAAAAAAAAAGGTTACCTAAAAAATAAAACTTTCAAAGCTTGAGGTTTTTTTTTATTTATTGGCAGGTACCTGATGCTCCTCCGGCATATGAAAAGATTAATGCAGGGACTCAGCCACCACCTTATACACCATGAACTAGACAGCAGCTCTTCAGCTCATCTTTAACTGTATAATGATCAAACATAATAAAGATATTAAAATCGCTTTCCAATATTTTTTCATATGTGGGCTTGTCTCGTATGACCTAATCTGAACATGTGTGGTTCTATTTAAACATCATTTTGAATGAATATGAAAGGATGTATACCGCCTCTCAAACTGATATTCATTTAAAAGAGCCCAGGATAGTCAGAAAATGTTAAGCATTATATGAAACAGACTCCACTGAAAATGTTAACACTTCCATAGTAATCTGCTATGGTAGGAAAAACCACACATACTGATATTTAGGGTATCTTCTAATTATTGACTGTATGTAACTCTGGTCTATAATGTTTAGCTTGGCTCTATATTGGAATAACTCTTTCAATGTGATTGAAACTGTCATATCTCGCCTTGTATTAAAAATAATCAAATAAGGTTTGTCCTGATCCAAGTAATGTAAACCTGGAGGTCACTCTGCTACATAGCAACCCACTGTATGGTTCTCAAATGGTCATAAAGTACAAAATAATGGTCCCTGCTGTCTTCGGAGTCACTGGTTTTCTATTGATTTTTAGCATGCAATTTACAACCGCTGTTCATTTGTTTTTAACAGGAAAAATTTCTATAAACTTTTAATCCTTGAATCAAGGTGACTGCCCATATTTCTTCCAGACCTCTATACATTGTATAGTTCTGAGATTTAGCTACAGCTTGGAATATACACTTAAGTTGCTCTATTGTAATAGTGAACTTAAAATTGAAAGTTCGTTATCACAGAACTTTTTGAAAGAGAGTGCAGAAAGTTTATTGTGGGAAATCGTGTGCTCATGGTGCTAGGATTTTGGAAACCACTTTATATTCACGGAGATGTTTTATCACATAATTGTTTCTGTCTTTGATTAAAGATGACAGGTTGGTATTCAGGTTACCATGTGCTGCCAGACTATTGCCTTCTCACAGCCTGTCACCAAAGAATAGTGTGGATCGTTTATATTCATTCTGCCAATCTTTATTTTATTGAATACTATTTCTATGTAAGTTAATATCATTGTCAATACTTTCACTTTTAGCAGCTACTGCATTTTACATTGAAACATAATTGATTTGTTTTATACAATTAACCATATTGAAGCTTATGTGTTTTATTATATTTTTTTTCCATATTGATGACAAGAACAATGTTTATTTCTGGCTGTGAAACTGCTAAATAGTACAGTTGGCTACACACAACGACCAGACTGATTGACTTGATTATCACATACTGTAGAACGCAGATCAAGTGCAAGTATGTGGGCAAAGACATCCAAATATACTTATACCTTTTCCATTGAGTATAGCAACCAATCAGATTCTAGCTCTCACTTTTCTATTACATACTAGAGAATGTCAGCTAAAATCTGATTGGTTGCCATGGGCAGCATCTTAGTAAATCTGGCCCTAAATCTTAATTGAAACATGTTGGTGGAGGATAACTTTTATAACCAGAACAGTTTTACTGTACTATTACAAAGTACTAGAGAGGATGAAAAGGACATTTTTTCTTGTAAGTGCTTACAAATTCTTTGAAGTGTTTTTTTTTGCAAGTATTCTTATTTTAAAAATATTTTGAAGTGGTTTGAACATTGTATCATTTTGTCAGTTGTTACTTCTGTGTAAGTTCTGTATTGAACTGTTTATAGTACGTGTACTCCTAAGGTTGGCAAAAAGCACACTAGTGTTTGGATTTAGTGGTGGACCTAATTCCATGTAAACTGTTTGGGGAAATTTGTGTATATAGGTGTGTGTCCCCCCCCCCTGCTACATCTGGGTAGCTGCACATTGGAGAGTTGCTATGAGGGTTATACCTAAATTCCATGTAATTCATGCCAAGTCATGGGGGTATATTTACAAAAGTCAATTTGCTCCAAATCACCCAAACTCCTGGGACTTTGCAGGCGATTTTGCAATCGCTGTGTTCACTAAAGGCAAAGTCCCGGGGCTTGAGCCTTTGTCCAAATCGTCAAGGCAAACATCGCTGGACAGAAATCGTCCAGATGTTTGCCATATAACATATACAAATTGTCGTATTCACCAAAGGCGATCAATGAAAGCGCCTCACACATAACCTGATAAACACATGTCAGTCTATTTGACATGTTTGTCTGTGTGCAAAAGCCAAGTGCAGCATGCTTAAAAGCCTTAGCCATGCTACGCTGATAGAACTACAAAGCTCAGCATTGCTTAGCCTTGTAGTAATATCAGCGTCAGCATGGTAAGCCTTATAAACATGCTGCACTGTGTGTGGTACATGGAAAAAAAAGTGTGCACAAAACATACAGTAAGACATTAATATACATGTATAGAACAAGAAAGATGGTTCAAAGATTAAAGCGCACCTATATCTCCAGCAGCGCAACCTCAAAATCTAGAGATGTCTCAAATCTCCAATGAAAATAATTTATACAGTGTAAAAAATGATAAAAAGGTCACCGCGCTGGAAACCTCATAGGGAGAGGAGTGCCAGTATGTAAATGAATCAAGTACATATAATATAATAAATACTGAATGATTAAAAAGCATTTGAAATGTGTTTAAAACAGTCCATAGGCTTCTTCCATTTGGGTGATGCTTTAAAGTAAACTTTTTCCAGTGATTGCACACATGTAAAAAGATCAAAAAACATTTATTAATTCCATACAATAAAAAACTTTTGTTAAAAAGGAGCTTCAAACGTCCTACCAGGGAAGGCTGGAAAGCCCGACCACCGATGGCTGCCGCTGTGATGTGATACCCGGGAACGGTGTGCACATGTGGTCTTGCTGACGGGTCCCCTGGAGTGACGTCAAGGATAGATTCTTGCCGGCCCAACCAGCTTATGAAACCCTATGAGGTTTCCAGCGCGGTGACCTTTTTATCATTTTTTACACTGTATAAATTAATATACATGTGTATGTCAAATATTTACACTGCCTAATAATGCCCACTAATGTGTTAACTTACCTCCGGTGGCCACCGTGTATTATAATAAATGTGTATTAATGTAGTGTGTTGAAGAAATTAAATAAAAAAAAATTTCACACTCACCGTTTGGCTGTCACCATTTTTGGGACGAGTTGCTTGGAGTTTATTTCTTCTTGGCAGGGAATCTTCTCCAGTTGCTTGTAGAATCTTCTCCAGTTGATAGAAGATGCAGCTCCGGTCCTCTCTTCAGCCTCTTCTGGCACTTGCCACGGTGACAGGATCCTTCCTCTTCTTCCGTGTCGCTCTTAATGACCATTCGGTCAGTAGAGGGCTGCCGTTTATAGAAATGATGACTTAAGTTACATTAGGGGGCTCTAGTGAGCCTGATGTGATCATTAATATAAAAGGCTGCCCTTTAAAGACCGAATGGTCATTAGGAGCGGCACGTAAGAAGAGGAAGAATCCTGTCACCGGGGCAAGTGCCGGAAGAGCTGAAGAGAGGACCAGAGCTGCATCTTCTATCAACCGGAGAAGATTCCCTGCCAAAAAAACTCCAAGCAACTCATCCCAAGAATGATGACAGCAAAACGGTGAGTGTGAAAATGTTTTATTTCACTTATACAACACACGGTACATTAATACACATTTATTATAATACACGGTGGCCACTGGGGGGGTAAGTTCACACATTAGGGGCCATTATTAGGCAGTGTAAATGTTTTGCATACACACGTATATTAATGTCTTACTGTATGTTTTGTGCGCACTGTGTTTTTTCATGCACCACACACAGCTCAGCATGTTTAGAAGGCTTACCATGCTGACGCTGATATTACTACAAGGTTAAGCAATGCTGAGCCTTCTAATTCTATCAGCGCAGCATGGGTAAGCCTTTCAACCATTCTGCACTTGGCTTT
>WWET01001776.1:221562-240142 GCA_011038615.1 Limnodynastes dumerilii | reverse complement strand
ACACCGGCAATTTTTTAAAAATTGTATTTATTTTTTTAAACTAAGAAAAGCGCCCCTCAGTGAATAGTGCAATTTTTGGAAAAAAAGGTGACTTTTGTAAATCTACCCCATGGGGTGGAAGCACTTGTGAATTTATTGCCTCATGAAGGTGGGTAATATCTACTCTCCCTTGTTTCAATAAACTGCTCAACCTTAGACTGTTTTTGTAAAGGAGGACTCCAAGCAATCTATTTGGAAAATACAGAATCATTTCTGTTGGAAAAGTTACAAATGGAAGTGTCCATGGCTGGTTCAACACCTGCAAAATGGTCTACATTTCCTGCAGCACTTATTGTGTTCTCCCAGCTCTAGAGATTATATGTCCCCTGGACCGTAAACCCAAAATAGCCCAATCTGGTGTGAAAGAAGATTAAGCTACATAGATTAATGGCCATGATAACCTGCAGCAGTGGTGTGTAGATGAGAGGTGACTGTGGTGGGATAAGTAGGTTCTATGGTGTGTTTAAAAATAATTCCACATATCTGCTAGCTGTAAGGAGTTAGTATAATTTTATTAATGACCTTGAGTGTCTCAACTATGTGAGGGAGTTGTGTACGCTACTGGAGTGACCCAGTGTGTGAATTTTTGTATTCTAGAGTGTCTATGACCATTTTATAGTGTATAATGATAGTTTTGTGATTAGGGGATTTGCTTGATAATATAGGATCAAGTTAATTATGCCAGTCCGAGAGACTGAATTACAGAATTAAAATAATGCTCTGCCTGGAAGAATGCAAGAGGACATTCTTAATAATGCAAATATTCCCTTGACTGGAGAATCTTTGCTCTAAATGGAGTACTAGATCTGCCACTGAAGAGATGCTAGATTCATACTGTAAAAGGGTGGGATGTGTCTTTAAGGGTGGGTGGGTTAGGGGGATAGTTCTTTTTTGATTTTTATTGGCGTTTGTCTTTTCTGTGTTTGAAAATTAAAAAATAAACTATTTTAAAAAAGGGTGGGATTCAGTGCCATCTTCAAATTCAGGATTTCTTCTTAAGGTTAATGAGGTAACTAGTGGGTGTTGAGAGAGAATTTATGGTGAAATGTTAACCAAATAAGGGGATTATCTTGGACATATTGTGGGACTTAATGATTGTGAAAATGGATGAGTAGTTAAATATGCGTTCGGGAAGAAACACACTCCAGAGGTGCGTCAGTGTTTATTTCAGAATGTTGGAGCCAAAACATAAGGTGACGAAGGAGCACAGCACAATTATAAACTTCTATAGTTGTGAAGTTAATTTTTCATTGTTTTTAGGTTGTTGAGACCTAATCAAAGCAATTCGTGGTCATTTGCAATCCTAGTTCAAATACCTAAATAGGGAATTCCTTTTCTAGAGATCAAATTTCAGATGCAATAGAGGAAAGAATTGAAGCAGGTACATTATATTTGGAAACAAAATTATTTTAATAACATTAGCCCTGCCCATGAATGAAAGGCGGAGACAGGTCCACCCCTCAAGCTTACTGTGCATGGCTGAAATAGTTTTACAGATGTTTTCATTATACAAAATATGTGGATTTTTAGTTATCTGAACCCTCAGGTAGGTGAATCAAAGATCTCACTGCATTATGTAGAAAGCTTATCTGTGGCCAAATCCCTAATTGCTGTGACATGGCTATGTTTTCCCCTTAACTTCGGTATATTGGCAAGAACTCTACCTGGTTTATTACTCTAGCAAAACTGTTTGTGTTTTATAGTATACAGTGTGTTACTTTGCCTAAGAAATCAGATGGGTCTCTAAAAGTTGATGGCCTTGTTTATAAGCTTCTAGGGTCTCCTCAGCTAGGTAGGCAGTGTACGCTCTAAACGTTTCCATGGCTGATTGTTGTAGGGATTGACTTCATAAGATTGCTTGCAGGATACAAAATGTATTATGTAGCTGCGTAAAACAGCTTTGGCAGCTTCCCAGAATAGAATTGGATTATCCCACTGCTCAGTGTTAGCATCAAAATAGTTCTTCCACTTCTCTATCAAAAAAGTCCTAAAAGCTCAAAATTGTACCTTTCAGAGGGGAACCGTCTTAGGCGTGTGGTTGTCCAGGGAATGTTGTGTTATACAGATAATTGGATAGGCGCATGGTCTGATATTGTATAACTTACCCTACCTGAGAGATTAGGGTATCAGCTAATAAAATATAGGTGATTCGGGAGAAAGACCCATGTGTTTTAAGTCTGTGAATGAGATGTCACAGAGTAGTGCAGGGATGTTGGTTAGAAGGGAATTTTGTCTGATATACGATCAACTACTGTATGCATGTACCATTGAAATAAGCCTAATTGTTCTCATTGTGTGAGGAATCTAGAAAGGTCTTGGTAAAAAATAGCTAAGGTGTTATTAGGGAATTAGACATTGAGGAGAGAGTGCTTTGTTTGATTAATAATGATAGTTAATAACAAAAAGCATCCTTCTGGATCACTAGATCTAGCCAAGATATTGTAATTTAGATTGTGGTTTATAAGGATTGCGACCCTTCTGGCCTTAGATGATTAAGAAACGGGGATGCATTCAGCAATCCAGCTGTCTTGAAGAGCGGAGATGCCCCCAACCCTCCAGTGTGTCGTCTGGAGGAAAAACAAGTTGTGGCATAATTTCTTAACGTGTGTTGTGACCTTTTTTTCATTGAATGGGAAATTAAGGCCTCCAACATTCCATAGGATAAGCTTAAAAGAATTTGAACCTCAGTGTTGTGTGTGTTTTGTGTAAGTTCTTGTGCTTATCCTATCCCCGCAGAGGCTTGTACGGTCGCAGGATGTGATCGGGTGTTTGGCTTGCCCTACGTCCCCGGCAGTAGAAGGGCCAATCAGAAAATGAATCCCTGTGTGGCAAGTCTCATAGTTGTTCTGTAAGAAGGTAATAACAGCAGTTTGATTAATAATAACATAAGGAGGCAATGTAATCTTATACTAAGTCTTCAAGTAAATCCCATTTTCAATATTTCCAACCAAAATATCAACATTGGCAGCGATTATAGGCATTACCCAACAATAGTAAATAAAGACAAATCAGCCAAACATTGATACTATATGCATGAAACATAGACACACTATATGGACAAAATTATTTGGCCACGTCTGTTAAGTATTGAATTCTGGGCTTAGTGACTTCACGTGTGGTACTGTGATAGGATGCCAGAATTTCAATAAGACGGTTTGTGAAATTTCATCACTGCTGGATATTCCACAGTCAACTGTAAGTGATATTAGAAAGTAAGAGGTGTTTAAGAAAAACAACAACTCAGCCACGAAGCGGAAGGTCACGTTAAATCACAGAGCAGGGTTAACAACTGTTAAGGCGCATGGTGTTTTAAAAGTCATTAATGTTCTGCTGATACCATATCTGAAGAGTTCCAAACTTCCACTGGCATTAATGTATCACCAAAACCATGTGGTGGGAGCTTAATGGTATTGGTTTCTGTGGTTAAACAGCTGCATGTAAGCCGGGAGAACGTTACCTGCCTGCCTGCGTTGTGCCAACTGTGTGGTTTGGTGAAGAAGGATAATGGTATGGGGCTGTTTTTCAGGGTTTGAGATAGGCCCCTTATCTCCAATGAAGGGCAGTCTGCATACCAAGTCATTTTGGACAAAGCATGCTTTTACGGGAAATCTTGGAATAGTGAAGATCTTCTGAACTTCGATCACCGATTCTGGAAAGTACTAAAATACATAAAGTATTTGCTCTTTAGGTCCAGAATGAAAAGAGGAGGGAGACAACCTGTTTGCTCTCTCATTGTGGATTGGGAAAGCATCTGTGAAAATTGCTGTGGAAGGGCAGTGCTTAGGTATATGGAGACCTGGGGACCTCTGTTGGATTCTTGAAGAATAGATTGCTCCTTCTAGAAAGTTGAGAAAGAAAATGAACCAAACATAGCCAGAGCTGATCTCACAAACACATTCCACGCTACATTATTTTTCTCCAGTAGTGTCAACTTTTAAATCCAACACAAAAGGCATTAAAAAGAACTAGATAAATTAATCCAACATATAAATCAATTTCCTGTTTCCCAGCTGCTTATTAAGGAAAAACCAGATCCTTAAAAAGAAACAAATAATAAATAAATACAAAAAAGGGAAAAATTAAACACCTTGACCGATATTGGCATTGCCGACAATTACATTTCTGACAAAGTTTGCAGCATAACCCTAACAATATGTTGAGTTTGCACTTGTTGAGGTTATGTCCCAGACACAGATCAGAAGACTCAGTTGAGGTAGAGGACGTAAACACCATGACTCTGTAGAAAATGACGTTGTTGGCAAACAATATCGATCTCCTGTCCACCAAACTAGTAAGCAATGAAGCACAGACCATATCCCATTTGGTTAGATATGACACATTAATCAAACTTTTCAGAAACATAATGCTTCTTGTTTTAACTTTTAAAACAATCTGCATGAAGTTTCCTCAAAACGGCATCTGAAATATGACTCCATCTGTATGTTTGGGACACGGAGAACAATTAAGTTTTGCCGCTGGATGTTAAAACAAAAAAAAAAAACTGACTGGTTTTGATAGTGATTTATACTCTTGATGGGTATGTATGGTATACTTAAATGCATTCACACACTAAATCTGGCTACACCATCTTCTCCAGCAAAATTCACAAAAGAGCCATGTAAGCTCAGTGCCCTATATCAGTGCTCCTCAACCAGTGTGCCACAGGATGTTGCCAAGTGTGCCGCAGTGCAATGCCTCCAACAGTAGAAAAAGCACTGGAAGACCTTGCCTTAAGGAAATAAGGGGATACTTGGGAGGCTGCAGATACATGAATGTGGAATACTGGAGAGCTGAAGACACACAATTGGTTATACTGGGGAGGCTGCAGACACATGATGGGGGCTAACATAGTTAAATTAGTTATGAGAAAAAAGAAGTTATTAGCTGTGATTTTTAAATTTATCAAATAAAAAATAACAATTAATGTAATATGTGTATGTACTTTGTAATTCCTGCTTTTTTTTGTATATTTTGCTTTTGGTGTGCCGCGGGATTCTGGGAAGGGCTTAGGTGTGCTGCGAAATTCTGGGAAGGGCTTAGGTGTGTAGCGGAATTCTGGGAAGGGCTTTTGGGGTTATATTTGAAACACTATTTTTTAATAGACAGTTAAGAACATATGAGTGGAGCTACATTGATTTCTACATTAAGCCTTGCAGTCCCACAACGATTTGCATAAGTTTGTAGGTGACATTAGATAACATATAGATTGACCTGATTGTCAAAGAGGGTTTGTCACAATGCACTTTTTCCTCCACTTTGCCATCATTCCACAAAATTATTAAATAAATATTACCATCATAGTTCATAACACTACATCTGATTTGTCCACAGATAATCAACTAACTTCCATCAGTGCCCAAGACCTTGCATTGTTAAGGAAAAGATCAGACAGAAATTGTCACCCTCCTCAACTAACATACTGCTAAACACGTTTCCTCTACTTTTGCACATTCCAGCTCATAAATAGTAAGTATTTTCTCTTTTCTTCTCTTCCTATTGTATTATCTGTCCTCTTGATCCTGCCCCCCCCTCCACCCCCACCAAGTCTGTTGATGTCTACGTTCTGTATCCTCTTCAGTTGGGCTTTCATTCCCAAACTACACTGAACAAGGTGGTCAATAATTTAATCACTGCTAAATCTTAAGGTCACTACTATCTTCTATATTTGGGCAGCATGATGGCTCAGTGAGTGGCACTTATGTCTCACAGCACTGAGGTCATGAGTTCAATTCCCGTTCTAGGCCTTATCTGTGTGGAGTTTGTATGTTCTCCCCGCGTCTGTGTGGGTTTCCTCCGGGTGCTCTGGTTTCCTCACTCCAAAAACATGCTGGTAGGTTAATTGGCTGCTGAATAAATTATCCCGTGTGTGTATGTGTGTCAGTGTTAGGGAACTTAGAATGTAGCTCCAATGGGGCAGGGACTGATGTGAATGTTAAATGTTCTCTGTAAAGCGCTATGTAATGTGATAGCTCTATATAAAAACCTGTTAAATAAATAACTAAATAAATGTCTGCTGCTTCTTTTGTCATTATTGATCACTCTTCTGATACAAATTTTACACTCCCTAGGTAGTCAGGACACTACCAGCTCTATCCTGGTATCACATACCAATCTAATCGCTCTTTCAGTGTTTCAGTGTTTGCTCTATTGGTTGGAGTATCACAAGGCTCAGCATTAGTTCCATTGCTTTTCTCTATCAATACTACATTCCTTGGTTAACTATTAAAGTCCTTTGGATCTCAGTATCATCTCTATGCAGATAATACACAAACCTACCCATCTATTCCTTACCATCTGTGTGGGCCCGCATAACTGAAAATCTCTCAGAACTAATATTTCCACCTGTCAATTAAAGTTACTCACATGAACACTTTATTTCAGTTGACACTACAATATGCACCTGTTTGCATTTACCTATAAATTGATTGAGCAACTTCCATTCTGTGTTTGTACTGTGTGTGGGCATGTCTGGGAGCAGCAGCTGAGAGGGGGTGTTGTTCCACAGCAGCTATTTTGGAGACTTTAAGGGGTGTCTCTTGAGGTAAGTTTGGCTTTCAATTTAAAAACATATATATATGACCCAACATTGGGACTCTCATTGTTAGAATTAGGACACCATATGCAGAAAGGCCTTGATGGTGGCTGGTGGCTTATCATATATTTGCACAAACATGTGTAACGGAAATTTCTGCGTTTTATTTTAAAGATAGACGTTATAGTCTTACTGGTTTATGGCAGTGTTGCTGAGGCATTTTCTTTCCTGTGTTTTTGTGGCTAGCAGATTAGCCCCTGCCTTTCATGCACCTGTTTGCATTTACCTATAAATTGATTGAGCAACTTCCATTTTGTGTCGACACTACAATAATACCTACTTGTCAAGCTCGCTGCCTAGGTGTCACCCTTGACTTCAAACTGTCCTTTGTTCCTCACATAGAATCTGTTTCTAAATTCTGCTACATACATCTAAAAAACATTTTCAGAATACACAAATATCTCACACAAGACACTACACAAAAATCTAATTCATACATTAATCATCTACCGCATTGAATATTGCACTGCTCTCCTTAATGGACTCCCACAATTTAAAATTACCCCCCTACAGTCTAAATTGCATGTGGCAGCTAGACTGCAAAATGCTCTCCTAGAGCAGGACAACTCTGTCTGTCTGTACATTGCTTGTCTGTATTATACAAAAACAAATTCATAATCATTTTGTTAACCTGCAAAGCCATCATGATGACTGCCCCTGCATGCATTTCCACGCTCAAGATATATCACAGCTCTCTGTTGCATTATTTTCTCAAACTTGAATACTTTTTCTTTCCATAATTAAACTGCCCTCAGTTTTGATCCTAAAGTCACTGTGTAACTGAATCAATACAAAGCACAGAGAACTTTTACCTTATAACCTGGCTGGTCCAATGTGTTATATATCTTACCAGTCTTATGATCATTAAAATTGTAAAGCACTACGTAATATGATATCGCTATATAAAAACGTGTTGCTAAAAATAACAAGACTTCCCAAAATGCCAACAATATTCTTAATACACATAGGGGTTCAACCCTATTGTCATAATTCCATAAAAAGCTTGACTATTACTGACAGAGAGACTTCCAGCTTGGAAGCCTGGATCCTGAGGATCCAAATAAGAGCAAGAAGTCTACAGTGTGTGCATGTGCTGTAGTTGAATGTGGATGATTTCTGCATGGAGCGTGAAGAAAACGTATACAATTTGTGAATCTGGACCAATCCATTATCATTATATGATATTATTTCATTTAAATACTGCATTCTTTTTTTCCCTCGGAGAAGAAAAGAACAAAATAAGAAAATGTCAATACAGTGACTTGTATTTATTTCCTACATGCAGAAAGCTCTGCATAACTGCCTAACAGTACACTGTTATGAAAAATACTAAGATACTTAAAAAAAAACCTATACATTATGTAAACAAAACATAAATAAGACAATGTTCTTTGTACAGGTATAGAATGTTAAGTGTCAAGAATATTTACAATTTTACATTTTAGCCTAAAATTTTCATAATGCATATATTCATTTTTACTCCAAAACAAAATGAATTTTTTTACAAATCTAGAAAGACAAATACTGTGCTAGACAAACTTGTAGAAAGTTCTAATAGAAGTGTGCAAATAGCTAGACTATCAATGTCAAACTAGAAACTGTACTGGCTGGTCAAAACGAACCTTCTGTTTCACTGAAATTCAAATTCAGCATTTTGTTTTAATACAAACATGAACTACAAATTAAAATTACAAATAGTAATGCAGATTAACCATGTAAACTGTACTCAATGAAGGGCATGTGAAACAACTAACAAAGCTTTATCAGTTCAACATAAAATAAGTGCCACAAAAGCTACATTTTTCCCAAGTCCAATTTAAGATACTACAGTGTTTGGTTTTTCGGATGTTGAGGACTGATATACAGTAAGAGCAGTATCTGCCATCTTGTCCTCTGAAATGATTGGAGCAGGAAAGAGATTACCTGGAGGGTTTACCATATTTAAAAAGACTCCCTCCTTGACTGGAGTTTCTCTAGAATATTGTGTTAAGTTATTGTGTTGTGGATAGCTACTTCCCTGTACACATGGAACAAAAACTGGTTGAGTTGTTGCTGAAGAACTGTCCACTGATGTTATAGGACATGGAGAGAAGTTTTTAGGAGGTATATTTACAATTTTAGCAGCAGGCTGTACAAAAGGTAAAATGTTAGTAGTGCCAAGAGAATTTATACTCTTAGGTTGTCCTGGTGGCTGCATTGGACACATGTTTTGTCTCAATGCAAGTTGTACTGTATTATTCTGCAGAGGAGATCCATTACACATTTGCACACTGTTACCAACTAAAGATGGACCTGGTTTAGAATTTGTTGATATGAGTAGAACATGACTTCCAGCTTTTAATCCTTGAGGAGGAACAATCAAACGCATACCATTAATTGTAATCTGAGTTCCAGGTGCTAGTGGAGTGCTAGTATTAATGACTAACTTCTGGTGAATGCAAGAATCTTCCAACTGTGGTTTTAATGGATTGCTTGCAGTAAAAGAAAATGGCGGTAAAACTTGAGTGGCAGGTAATCCAGACGCAGATTTACATGATGGCGGTACAAATGGAGTTGGTGCAGCCTGTTGCTTGGTGATCTGTGTTGACAATGACTTAGAAAAATTTTCTGCAGAGTACTGAGATTTAGCCGTCAGATCGTTTGGTAATGGTTGATAAGAAGCTGCCATAGAGGTGGTTCCTATATCTGAACTCGCTGCATAAGTAGTATTTACAACAGGCATTTGCAAGGATGATAATGTGTTATTTGCATTTCCACACATTTGTGTAGTAGAAAATAGAAGGGATGATGAAAGATGCCCAGTTTTCACAGTTGATATAGCTACAGCATTCCCTCGGTTTGAAGAGCACAATGTATTTGATGAAGCTGGCAAAAGCATTGAAGTGCCTTTAGCATTCCTTTCTGTGACACTGTTAAGAGTTCCAGCTACAGCAGGTGCAGTCACTACACATGCTGCAGACCCCTTTGTAGTGGGTAGCTTACATACAATATCTTTACTAATGGTTTCAATTCCTTTTCCCAATGTGTTCTGTAAAATATTAATTGGCAGTACATTTTTTACACCTCCAGCTGTGTTAACAATAGTCTGTCCTATGGTTAGACCAATCTTTACATCCTTAACATGAGAAACAATAGGTGCAGAACTCAGTTTAAGCGACGACCCCATGGTGGATGGAATTAATATGATTTGGGACTGTTCTGGTGGCTTGACATATGTATTACCAATTATAGTAGGATTACTCTGGGTTGAACCTTGTAGTGCTACATTCGTGCTTGAAGAAGTGGTGGGAACTTGAGTGTTTAAAAAAACAAACTTTTGAGAATTAACTGCCGATGTTGGTGTATTTAGCATGCTTATTTTTGGTACATTTCCAGCTGGAAGTATAGGAGGTGGTGAAAGCAGCATGACTTTATGCAGGGAAGACCCGCTTACTAAATCACTCTTTGGATTGGTTGTACTGTCAGGTTGTACTGCAGAAATATTACCAATCATGGATTGTTTGAGGTCAGTTGTAGTCTTTTTAATAGAACTGATGCCCTGTCCACTACTATTGCAAGTAGATATATTTATAATACCTGCAGCAATATTTGTATTACCGTGGGAATTTGCAGGAAGCCAAGAACTTGATGAAACTGAGGTAACAAGACTAGAAGGATACAAGTGCTTCTCAGCTGTCTGGCAGGTGACTGTGGCTGTGCTAGGATGTTGTTGTTGTGCTGACTTAGTGTATAATTCTGGCAAGTGGTTTATACCTCCATAGTCTGATGTTATCTGTGGAGCCTGATTGGCAGGAGATAAAGTAGGAGATGGAGTTACAGAAATAAAAGTGGAAGATGCTAAAGGTTTCGCTCTTGACACCAAGAATGACTTAAGTTGTGGTGTAAAAGTAAAAACGGAGTTGGGAACAGAAGTACCCTGATCTTGGCTTGGTTGTACGGTCACAACCCCAGTATTGCCACCACGTGTCCTCACCAGAATTGACTGAGAGTCTCTAATGCATACCGTTTTCAATTCCTGTTTTGCTTCTGATACATCTTTTTGTGGTACAGATGGAGTATTTAGTATTTGACTGGGCATGACAGTGTTGTCTGTAGTTGAAGTGACATTTAGAACATCAGAATGAACTGGCTGTGACAGAGCGGAAGACACTAAAGATGTTGGAAAATGATTTGGCAACACAAGACTACTGCTATGATTTTGTTCACATGCTGGTCTGCTGCTTGTCAAAGTTGGTACTGGTGGTTGGGAAACAAAAAGACTTGAACATTTGGCAGAATCTACTTTACTCTTGTTAAGAGCTGTGGTAAGCTGTGCTGCTTTATCTATATCAACACAACCTGTGGAAGTAATGGACAATGGAACACAGTTTTGTGCAGCTACATCAGAGAGAATTTTACTAGATGTTTTTTCCTCTTTTTGTTGAATAAAAATATTTTTAGGTAAAAGCAGAAACTGCTGCATTAGTTTGTCTCCAGTTTTAGCATCTATTACAGGCTGCATATGAATCTTTACAGGGGAGTTCTGTAGGTCAATCGGGACACATTGCCCATCTGGGAGTTTGTAAATCATCTGTAGAGGAGCCTTTGATGAAGCTTGACAAGGCAATGCAGTTTTTACTGGGATCTGGCTGGTTGGTGAAGTCACTGTACTTTCAGGTGAAGGCACAGATTTGCTAATAGACTGTGCAAGATGACTTCTTAAGGTCACTTTGTTTCCAATATTTTTTGCTAGCAGAGCTTGAATAGGCTTGGTTCCTTTAGAAACAACAATGCTTTTTGTGTTTATTTCTGGGGATTCAGTTTTCATTTGCTGACAGTCTTCTAGGAAACGACAAGATGTACTTGTTTGTTCTTCTGGAGAAGGAAACAATACCTCGTGTGCACTTAATTTTTTTGTCTTGTTGTGCAGCAGTTCTAGCTCTTCATTATCTGCATAGCTGCATTGTTTGTATTGCCTTTTACAACTTATTGTTGGAGACATAGGAATCTCGCTTGAGATAAAATCTTTATTAGGCAACAATTCTTTTCCACAAACGTCTATCTCGGAGATCTCTAATTTATCTGCAAAACATGTAATAAATATTAGAAAGAAAGTATCATGTAATTTTATATATTTAATGTATATTTCTCTATCTGAATGCAATTTTCAATGTAAAATGACAATTAACTCCATCTGGGGAACACTGCTAGACAGTGGGCATAGGCAGGACAGACTAGGAGTATGTACTTAAATAGTTGACCTATAAACTATATATATATATTAAAACGTCTTTTTTTCTGTTATCATAAGCCTCTGGTGTGAATTCATGTTATATATATATAAACAATCCACCTCTTATAATCAAAAGTGGAGGCAAGCACTCATTTAAATGAGTCAATTGGAGGGTGCACGATTAATAAGTTATAAATAGGTCATGAAAGTTTTCAACCAGCACTCCTTATAGACAAAATGTGTGCAACAGTATGCAAAAAAGGTACTTTATTACTCAAAAAATATATAAGAACAAGCAGCAGACATGCCTTTCACAGGCCAGAGCTTGTCCATTCATAAACACAGATCATGTGCCATTAAAAACAAATATGGAGACCCATAGAGGTTAGAGCAACAATCATGGCTTCAATGGACATAAGCGGTAGTTACAGCAAAGAGTTCCAATAACTGGTACAGAAAACAATGTAATCCATAGCCAAGACAAGTGTAAACATAGTCACATGTTAGGTCCGTCCGACGATCGTTTCGGGGCCAGTTCAGCCCCTTTCTCAAGGTAGACCACACCGCTCTACAAGTAAATACACACTGCGTTAGCACTCACTTGTTTAAATAGGTGCCCCATCAGCTTCAGCCAACCGGATGACAGCTGCAGTCCGTCTATGTGACTATGTTTACACTTGTCTTGGCTATGGAATTCATTGTTTTTTGTACCAGTTATTGGAACTTTTTGCTCTAACTACCGCTTATGTCCATTGAAGCCATGATTGTTGCTCTAACCTCTATGGGTCTCCATATTTGTTTTTAATGGCACATGATCTGTGTTTATGAATGGCCAAACTCTGGCCTGTGAAAGGCATGTCTGCTGCTTGTTCTTATATATTTTTTGAGTAATAAAGTACCTTTTTTGCATACTGTTGCACACATTTTGTCTATAAGGAGTGCTGGTTGAAAACTTTCATGACCTATTTATAACTTATTAATCGTGCACCCTCCAATTGACTCATTTAAATGAGTGCTTGCCTCCACTTTTGATTATAAGAGGTGGATTGTTTATATATATATAACATGAATTCACACCAGAGGCTTATGATAACAGAAAAAAAGACGTTTTAATGTAGTGCCATTCCTTTGGAACTATCTATCTAATCAATCACTATATTGGAGACAGGTTGGACGTCTGGTACTTGAGAACCCAGCCCTGTGCCCCCACCAGTACTACAATTCCCTGTGATCTCAATAATGCTGCCCTAGGAGCAATCGCCTCTGTAAAGATGCTTGGAGCAATTGCTAATTCAAAAGCCCTGAATTGAAAGTGGTGACCTCCCACTGCGAATCTTAACAGTGTCTGGTGTCAATTCTAAATGAGAATGTGTGTGCATCGTTTATAGCCAAAGATGCCAGAAACTTGTTTTCTTGCATTTACAGGATGACCAAACTCAATGACTCCATCTTAAATTTTCCTATGATTCAAGAAAATGTTCATTAAGACTGTTTAGGTTCAGTTCAGAATAGGTCTGTAAAAAGGATCTGGTGTTTGGACCTAAAACATTTTCAAATTGAACCCCTGGTCGTCCTGATATTTTCGCAAGGGCAAATGTAGTATATAGCAAAAAAAAAAAAAAAAAAAAATGACCACCTTCTGTAAAGCATGACTGATCTCTGGGTCAAGATTTATCCAAAATGTACCCACTCTCCACTATACCCCGGATCAACTGGTCTGACTTGGATTTCAGTCAGGCATCCCAAAACACTGAGTTGAGCACAATAGTAGGTGGTGACCAACCTCATCATACTAAATAGCTGGATCCAAATGTGGCCCCCTGTAACGCTTGTGTTTTAGTGCTCTTACCCGGTACAGGAAAACTCTGTAGATTAATTATATAAGTACCTGCTCTTGGTCAGCCCTGGCTATACAAGGTTTCTAGCATTGTCCCACAGACAAGATGAATGAGAAACTGAAGATGGTACCTATAGCAACCAATTAGATGGAATGCAATCTGGTTGCTATAGGTAACATCCCCACTTTTACTCTTTAGGGACCGGACCCTGACTTGCGTCCGGCACCCCACTTACACACCAAAGTGCCATCCAGATGTTACGTGCATTTTACGCACGTAGCTTCTATCATAGGGGAATAAGTTCTGTACAATAGATTTTGCGTATGAAGGGGCTGTGCTTCCCCTCCGCCCACCAAGGTGTACAGTATGTGAGGGTTTTGACATTTATGAGCTGATCAGCAGTCGCATGGACCACTGATCTGCACATTTCACTTAAGGCAGGCTTATATCAGCGTAACTGCCATAAAGCCTGCACGAGAGAGGGGAGTGACAGGGAAAGTTCACTTCCCTCTCTCATTCGGACGGACAGACTCCAGCACGTATGGAAAGTGTGCGGGAGACTGAATCTGGTCCTAAAAGCTTAAAATATATATTTCAATTGTCCAGTTTCTAATTGCTCAAGAAATAAGTGTTATGAATAAGGTTGAAAGAGGATTTAATGCTGAAACTGCAAATGTACAATGGTCACATGTAAAAATTATTTTGAACTCATACCAAGATAGTCTTTCTTCTGTATCTCCTGGAGACCAAGTTTTAGTGATTTAGCCACAACTGAAGACTTGTTTGCCTCACAATCTTCACAAGAACCTAATTCCTTTGCAAGATTTTCAGAATCTGTCAGGCTTCGGAAATCATCAAAGTCTTTTCTTAGGCGTGCTCTGCATTAGGAAAGATTGTTGGAAAAGGACCACTGAGTGGGAACATACTTTTCCCAGCACAACCCAGCATCTAGCAAATATGCATCAAAATGCATTAAACAACATAGTGAAAATGTTATGCTTAATACATGCACATTGGAACTATACTTAGCTATTGTTATCAAGCAGTTATTATATTCTGTAAAGCTGGGTACACACTTTTTCCCTGCCTCCCAACAAAACTTTATGATTTAAAGAATAATCAGGCCACCCTAATAAGATTGGCAGAATGTTGGTTTGATCATATATGCAAACGTTTCAACAAATCAGGCTAACATACACACCATACCATTATAAAAGTCGGGTTAGCTTAATACTTATATAGTATGTACACAGTTAATATATTAACATTATATTTTTCTTATGGCAGTGAAATTAATGTATTAACTCATTAATTATATATTTTGCTATGAAATACATCTAAAATCTGGATTTTAATGAACAAATAATCTTCACTAAACGGTTATTCCACTGCTTCACAAACTCGGTCATATGAGAACATCTTCCATTAGTCTTTCAGAAATTATATTCAATATTCAACACAGGTAAACCATATTTGCTAAGGATTTTTAAATTACCACACAAGATATATTAATACTGAAGCTTTCTAAAGCAGAAAAGCAGGGGTGTTGTCAATAGCAAGTAATCAGATTCTAGCTTTCAATTTATCTAATACCTTCTAGGAAACCGTTAAAATCAGAATGGCTGCTGTGGACTAGACCTCCACTTTTCCTCTTTAGAAAGCTTAATTTTTAGATTTCCTATTGTTTTAAAGAGGCAAATAGAATTAGGTTTAAAACGTATTGCAGGCAGTATAATATTACCGATTTCTTTGAAAAGCCTTCAGTAACTTTGGTTCCCATGGCAACAGTTCATTTAGCAGACGCGTCAAGGTGCTATGAAGCTCTTTTACACCATGTCTTCTAATGTGCCACTTTCCCTAAAATATTAACATATATACGAGGCACTTTATGAAAATTGCAATTTATTAATTATGATTTAAGTCAGTTTGAAATTTTAAATATTCTCATTAAATACATATATTAGATACTAATAGATAGATAATAGATACTGTTGTAAAAAGCATGTATAAGTGTGATAACACATTCATTATTGTAATAGTTGTTTGGGGATCTCACTTTGTTCATATAGGTCTATATAAAATCACAAGTCTTTGGAGATTTTATACTTTAACTTATATGTGTAAAAGTATGTGAAGTTCTTAACCTTAATTTGAAAAAGAAAAATATGTTCAATAATACAATATAACCTTACCGATTTCTTTTTATTGTTCAAGCTTTTAAACTCGACATCTACTTTCTTAATCAATTCCCTGAGATCATCGAGATTGGTACAGATGAGCTGGAATAAAAAATACAATTATATTGCAGATAATACTACATAAAGTAATCACTGATAATGTCATATTTGTTTTGGGAATACTCTGCATTTTTGAAGCAACTGTATGCTAGGGGGAAAATGTTAGTTTAAAAAGTTAGAATCTGTCAGAAACGTGTTGGCTTTTTTATTTCTGCAAATTTGTAGACTAAAAGAGGGCATGGCTGATACAAAACACAGAATATCTCCGTTAATCAGGTTGTATCTAGTATGATTACGAATGTTCAGAAAGTAAAGTTTATGCAATTGCACATACGCAGCTCTGAACACACCGATGCTCACACTTATGCCTATAGATGTGGAACGGGGAAGGGAAGGGATCGACAGATGTAACTCATATATAGTAAGAATATACTTATGGAAAAGGGACTAATGTAGAGCCTCATATCTGTTTAGCAATTTTGTCAATGATGCAGCCGACACTGTGTTGTTGAATTGTTGTTGCTGTAGCAACTGGTACAGGTGTAGTGGTAATTTATTACATAGGTCAAATCATCATATTTATACCTAGTTGCTAATTCATGTGTATTTCTTCTGACTTGATGAAGAGCGAAGGAGGAATATCAACAACAAACATAAATGACCATGAATCCTGACCAAGTGGATGTTCTATAGTAGTAAGACATAGACATTTTCTAGCACACAAAGCATTTTTACTCCTGTCAAGGAAATAAAGTACCTGGAATTGAGGAACAGGTGAAGTTGCAGCAATTTTCTTCTTTTTAACAATTGTTTTCTTAGACACAGATTTTTTTCCTTTTCAAAATTTAAAAGAGAAATGATATATAAGGGAAGATAGTAAATCAAACTACAATAACTACACTTTAGAGTAAGAAAGAACAATATTAGTCACAGTTTACTTTGCCATATAAAAACACAGAAA
Organism: Limnodynastes dumerilii; assembly: GCA_011038615.1. Classification (NCBI taxonomy): domain Eukaryota; kingdom Metazoa; phylum Chordata; class Amphibia; order Anura; family Limnodynastidae; genus Limnodynastes; species Limnodynastes dumerilii. Next base: position 223,263 of record WWET01001776.1, on the reverse strand, counting down.
TTAGGTGCAGGATACAAACCTAAAAAACCACTTTTATAACAAAGCCAGAAAAAAAAGTCACTGATGCGTTAGCTAGTCAAACCATTCACCAGGGTGCAGAGTCTAACTGGGGCCTGGTGTTTTCTGGAGCCTCAGGACAGAATTGTGCAGCAGGCACCCACCAGGTTGTGACCCCCTTGAGGTAGTTCCGTTAACTAGCAGATGACATCTGATGGGTACAGATAGGGAGTATACTGATACTGAAAAACGGTGAGAATGCTAGCAGGAGCATAAGTTCCAAACAGATATCGCACTGAGAATATAATAATGCAGAAATAGAATTCACATACTACTGCCAGATTGACACTGCACAATGATGGTGAAGTCTGGAGTTGTAATACACACTCTCTAGTGCTAGATGAGTATCGCACAATAATAGTAAAGTGTTGAGTTGGAAAACAGTGGCAGTATTAGTGAGAATATACACACACAAATACCCAATGGATATAGTATTCCAGAAGGCAGAGGGTGGGCAGAGACAAGGAAGGAGAGGATATGGAGCACAGGCAAGGATAGGGAAGGACGGCAAATTGTAATTTTGTCATTGTGGAGCAACAAATGGTAGTGCCACCATACCCCGGCTGTCCTGGGCACCAGGTGATGCTGTATCCTGTAGTTTTACTGTTAAAAGATAACAATTTAATCTATTTTTCTAAATTACCCCACGGATTGGTTGAAGAGCCTTAATGCTGTTGCCACTTGTGTTGATTGTACCTTGAAAGATGGGCCCACAGAGATTTTCGCTGGCTGACTCCCCTGGGGAACCTTTCTGCTGGTTAGGAGACCCCATGCTGCATGTGTCCCCTATACAGGCCATGGTTGGTAAAATGAATATAGAAAGGACCCTACACTGCATGGGCCATATTCACACCTAATAAGCTTCTGCTAGTAGGTAATTTACACAATCTACGTACAAGTTATGTACCTTAAAAGACCGCAAGGAGTAGTTTAGTTAGAGAGAGGCGGTTTAATGCCGCCTCAGGAAATGTTTAGGTAGAAGTGGGAGGGATTTAGATTATCCGGGGAGGGCGGGGAGAAGCATTGAAAAGGATCCTGACCTACAGGCGCCTTATGGCCGTCCGAGGTCAGTACGGGCGGCATCATAGCGGGGAGTAAACGCCCCGTACACTCCCTGCTGTTGGTAGTAAATCAGATTCCTACCCTAACTGTTATGATCAGGTTTGCGGACTTACGGTTGCATAGCTGATCGTAACGGGGCTCCCCCCTGCCCCGTCCCCTAATTAGCATTTACGGCGGAGATACGACATGCGTACTGGGGGGGGGGAAGCCCCCTTTTCGTAAAACCCGGCATATGTAATGTACGTTACGTACGCCGGTCCATGCGGCATCGTAAGATGCGCACAGCCTTCAAAACAGAGAAATTACATACGACATGTACGTAATTCCCGTCAGCCGTAACCCAGGATCTGGGCCATTGTTACTTAAGGTTGCCCTAAGGCACTCTTAAGTGCCATAAAGTACCTTAAAATGGGGGGGGGCGAGTAAGGAGCAGGACGGGTGAGTTAGGTGCGGATCTGTCCACATCTAACTCGCTCTAAGGTGTGATTACGGTCCCTTGTCCCCCGTTTTCCAGTCTAGGCTTGTAAGCAGTAATACTGGTAGCAAAAGTGCAAATATGTATATATATGTATGTATGTATGT
>WWET01001776.1:189182-201393 GCA_011038615.1 Limnodynastes dumerilii | reverse complement strand
CCGCCGTTATAACCGGCCCCTGCAAAGCCTGTACATTGAACTATATTGTCTAGCTGTTCCAGTCCGACACAGTCCGGTCCTGCCAAACCTGTATATTTACTGGCTTGCCTGCCTGCCTGTTCCAGTCCAGCATAGTCCAGTCCTGCCAAGCCTATTTTAACTGTCTTGCCTACTTGTTTTAGTCCGGTCCTGCCAAGACTGTATATTTACTGTCTTGCCTACCTGTTCCAGTCCGGTATAGTCCGGTCCTGCCAAGCCTGTACATTGAACTATATTGTCTACCTGTTCCAGTCCGGCATAGTCCGGTCCTGCCAAGACTGTATATTTACTGTCTTGCCTACCTGTTCCAGTCTGGCATAGTCCGGTCCTGCCAAGCCTATTTGAACTGTCTTGCCTACCTGTTCTTGTCCAGCATAGTTCGGTCCTGCCAAGCCAATTGAACTGTTTTGCCTACCTGTTCCAGTCCGGCATAGTCCGGTGCCATTAAGATTGTCGTTGCACTATTCATATCTCCCTTCTGAATCCATGTACTTTCATGAGCAAACCTTACATTAAACCTGCAAGCTTCCATTTTAAACTTGCTCATCTATTCCTTCCCCTGGTACCCGTGGCAGATCCACAAAACCTCGTAGCCGTGACATTTGCTTTAAATTTATCTGGAACCATGCCAAGCCAAGCTACCCTATTCCCAGAGCTGGCGCAATGCAGTAAGTGGGGGAATGCAGGGCAGGACAGTGCCAGGCTGGACAGTCGCTCATCCCCCCCACTCCCCACTCCACATCGCCAGTCTGTCTCTTTAAATGAACGCAGCTGTTAAACATTGTAAGTACTCTCCCCACTCTGCGCCTTACAATGTTTAACGGCAGCGCTTATTCACTGCAGTGCCTCCAGTATGAATGAATGACGCTGGTGTGACCTAAAGTCATCTAGCCATCATCGCCATTTACTTCAAAGCCCGCTGTGGAGGAGAGCAGAAAACTGAAGGAGGAAAGTCTGCAAAGGTAAGTAAATATAGGAGTCAAAAGAGAATATTGGGACCTGGAGAGACATGATGGGAGATACTAGGGGGATAGAGGGAAATTATGGGAAACTGGGGGGCTGGAGAGACATTATTGGGAATACTGGGGTGCTGGAGACATGATGGGGAATACTGGGAGGCTGAAGAGACATGATGGGGAATACTGGGGGAATAAAGATTCATAATGGGGAATACTGGGAGGCTGGAGACATGGGAATACTGGAGGACTGGGGACTTGATGGGGATACTGGGGGGCTGAGAACACATGATGGGGGATACTGGGAGCTGGGGAGACATGGTGGGGGATACTGGGAGCTGGGGAGACATGAATGATAAGATATATATAATCTTTATTGTGCGGTTTTTAGGATGAAGTGGGATTTGTATAGCGTAGACTAGCACACCGTCTGTATTGTATAGTGGTGACTATGATTCACTTTTACTTTTATTGTGGTTGTACAAGGAACAAAAGAGAGGTCCAGCGCTCCAAACATACATTAAATAACACTATGTGTCAGCACATACATAAAAAGGAGGTTTAGTTCACAATATAGCTATATTGAGTTAAGCTCACCTGCCCATTGTCAAGGCACCTCCTGTAGGTGAGTCCCTAGCCATCTGCTATATATATACTCTATATTAAGACACTCCTACTATTTGAACAGTGTGCCAACAGCCTTTTTGTGGGAGGGGTCAAACTCCCAAAGTGAAACTTGCAAAGTAACAAAAAAACACAGGCCGTGCTTCTGATTCAATATATGAAATGTGTGCATGTGTATATATAAATGTAGTGGTGCAGCCAAAGACCAAAATGACCACTGTGCAACTACAGGGAACAAAAGAGAGGTCTGGTTGTGGTTACAAGATTGTTTTTTATAAAGCTTACTATAATCTAGTATGGTTACTGGTGTCAAATTGATAACAGGACGCAAATTTAATTTAGCAGGGGAACACCGAACACCCTAGCACCAGCCCTGCCTATTCCTAAACTACTATCAGTCTACCTGGCTTAGTCAACTAATAGCCTGGCACTCCCCTGCGCACTCCAAGCAAAGGATGGGTAGAATTGGAGGATGATATTATAGGACAAAGTTCAATTAGTGCTCTTACTTGGATTCCACCTCTGTTGTGCTCTGTCCTTGCATTAGCTGTGCTTACGGTTAGACGCACTTTAGATTCTTGGGGCCAGATTTACTTAGCTGCTGGAAAGGAAAAGTGGAGATGTTTCACATAGCAATCAGATTATACTTTTCCTTTCACTCAGCTTAGTAAATGTAGACCCTGGTAATACACTAGCAGAAAACTTAAGTTGTCTTCCTTCCACTCTTCTCGGACACCATTACGGGACTACCCATGATTTGTGAAAAAGAAATGGCCAAGGCCTGCCGCACAGTCAGAATAACAAGGTTTCAACATATTATGAGTTTTCCTATGCCAATCTCTTTCTTAGACCTGCAGGAGATACATCACCTCCCACAGAAGAGGTCCTATCAGTACCTTCAGCTTTGTCACTTTGGGCCAGATCCAGAGCTACTCTTTTACTATGCTGCGTACTTAAGGTAGCGTACTCTCGATGCACTCCCCTCAGCACACCCCTCTCATGTACATATTTTGTCCGCCTTACACTTTCCAAACCCTACCTTAACTTTACGCTGCGTAACCACTAGTGGACAGACTTCACACACACGTAACTACGCTGCTAAGCACGCCCATACTGTACGATTTAAATGCTTCACCCCGCCTTTGAAGCGTAAATACGGGTGGCTTATGGCTGGCACGCCCCTTCGTAAGTTGATACGCTACTTATACTTGTCTGCCCCTTACGCTATGACTTATGTGGCGTAACAACTGATGTACATATTCGTAGTAAGTAGTAAGTACTGATGTGTGAATTTACGCTAGTTGCTAGCGTAAATTCACTCACGGACATTGTTCTGGATCTACCCCTTTGTCTCCACTAGCTATCTTAATAGTACTCCCAGACCACTCAGTCAGTGTCATGCACCGAACTTAGCACCTGTCTGTAACTGACCACGCCAGACCAGAGACATGGACACCAAAATCCTGGTGTTCACCAGAGCCCCTAATGGTGGAGATAGTCTTGGCTGCAGGAAAGAGGCAGGTCTTGGCCCTCTGGACAGACGCCAAGATGATGAACAGGATCCGAGGGTTGCTGGAGGTAGCGCAGGAGTGGCTACAAAGACTGGATGGAAGTTGCAGACACCGGATATACATGAAGGAACCAGACACAATGGACTACAGGAATCGGGGACCGGATAACTGGGAACGAGAACCGAATAGCAGGAAGCAAGGGCTGGAGACAGGGCCTGGAACCAGGGAACAGAATACATGAGAGGACTAGAGGATGCAAAATTGGCAGGCTAGCTTATTTGTTGCTCTGACAGTGAGGGGATGTCAGAGCAATATTTAAATAGAGCAGCTGATGAGTGCGCTACAGCAAGGGAATGAGCCACATCTGTGCACTAATGTCTGCAACAAAGAATAAAAACCAGGAAGTGCTGGGAACTGAAAGAAGATCATTTGATCAACAAAGGTAAACAAAAGACATAGAATGAATTCACACTTAAGAAGCTCCAGCTTCTTAAGTGCGGCATCTCCCGCATGCGTAGTAGATCATTTACGCAATCAACGTACCAATTAGGTATGTATTTTAAAACAGTTATACCACTTGAAAAGCGCTATTTCCAACTGCTGCAGTCCCGATCTTAAAGGAGTCCTAAAACCTTAAAATAAGCATACATATGCATACGCATACTTGTGTACAAGTATGTACGTAGATTGACTCAGTGTGGTTTTTAAAGATGAAGTGTAGGCAGAAGGAGGTGCGCTAATGCTGCCTCGGGGAGGTTTTAGTTGGAAGTGGGAGGGGGGGATTTAGATTATCCGGGGAGGGCGGGGGAGGGTTTCTACATGCATATTTTCTTTCTTAAGAAGGAAAATAAGCGCGGTTACTTAAGGAAGCCCTATGGCCCTCTTAAGTGCCATAAGGTTCCTAAAAATGGGGGGCTCTTAATTGTGAATACGGTCCATAAAGTGTAGAGAAAAGTACAGTGAACATGACACTCATTTTGAATGTTTGTGACCAAAATTTTACCACTGCGAGTGATGCCATATACCAATTTTGTCACTCAAATATAAGCTCCACTGGTTGCCTTACCATCCCCAGAAGGGATTCCATTTACTACAACCCTCTGTTGTCTGTCCTGTAACCAAGATCCTATCAATGCAACTATCTTTGAGCCCAAGCCCAAAGTTTCTGGCTTATTTAACATGTGTCAAAAGTTTTAATAAGATCTAGATAAGCTATGGCTACAACTCCCATTTTATCTAATACTTTAGTTACCCAGTTGAAAAATTCAACATTTGTTTGACATTATCTCCCACCAGTATCTTCATGCTGGTTGGGATCTTGTAAGTTACAGGATTTAAGATATTGTCTGATTTGTTCTTTTAACAGTGCTTCCATTAATTTCCCTACTACTGATGTTAGGCTCACTAGATGGCCACTTCAGCCCTCCTTCCACTTTTATGCAGAGGGACTACATTTGCTCTTTTACAGTCCTGTAGAATGACTCCTTTTTGAATAATTCAGGTAATGGTATTGCTAGCACCCCACTAAGCTCTTTTAGTATCCTTGGATGTATCCTATCTGGCTCCATTGACTTGTCCACTTTCAGCTTTGAAAGTTCTTTTAATACCTGCTCCTCAGTAAAAGTTGTAGTAATTGCCTCCTTTGGGCCTGATCCAGACCTACGCTTCTAATACGTTTCATAGCGTAGCGTTTTTACGTTAGCGTACCTTTTAAGCACTCCCCTAGGAACTCCCCTTTCATGTACATACTTTGGCTGTTTTACGTCTACCAAACCCTACCTTAACTTTACACAGCGTAACCACTCACGTACGTATAGCCCTCACGTACTTACGCTGCTAAGAACACCTATACTGTACGATTTAAATGCTTCACCCCGCCTCTGAAGCGTAATAAAAGGTGTTGGTTGGCTAGCACGCCCCTTCGTACGTTGTTATGCTGCTGATACATGACTGCCCCATACACTCTGAGTTACGTGGCATAACATCTGCCGTGCACATGCGCAGTAAGTACTAATGAGCGCTTTTACGCTAGCGTTTAGCGTAAAATCATTTGCGTACGTTCTGGATCTACCCCTTTGTATCAACTATCTTCCTATTTAAAAGTGGCCCCTTTCCCTCACTTTTTTATGGAATATTGAACAAAAATATCTGTTAAGATGATCTGCCACAGCCCTATAACTCTGAACAAGACTCCTGTTTTGAGCTATAGTATAATCTCTTCAGATTTTCACCATTTATTTGTATACCGAAGAAAGCTTTTGTCCCCTTTTCGTACAAAGTTGGCCAGTTTTTCCTCACTTTGTGCCTTTGCTGCCTTGTTAACCTTTTTATCCTCCTTCTGCTTTGCAAAATACTCCTCCCTGTCAATCTTTTTCTGAGTTTGCTTATAATTCCTAAAGGCCATCTTTTTTGCTTTCACTATTCTTGATACCTCCTTTCATGTGCCTACACTCTGCCTTAGAATCACTTACACATTTCCCCATTTTTGCACCAAGTTAGTCTTCCTAAAATCTAGCACCCTTGTCTTTGCATGGCACGTGTCTCACTAAATCATACCTCTTGATGATCACTGATCCTAGGTTCTCACCCACTCTCTCACCAACTGCTTAAGGGACAATTCCTGTAATAAATTTAAAATGTCCCCACTTTAGTAGAGCTTGCTGAAGACTCACCCCAGTTTACACCAAGTAGAATAAAATCTCCCATGATTATTACATCCCCTTTTAATCCCATTTTAGCAATGTCTTCACACACATTAACACCCCTCCTCCATTTTTCCCACTTCATCTTTCCTAAATAAATAATTTCCAGGTAAAGCTAGATCCCAATCATGATTTTCATTGCAGCATGATTCAGTGATACCTTTAATTTCTTAAGCTCCTAGCATCACACATAGCTCCGAGAGGTTGTGTTATGCATCTCCTATTCTTTCATATGTTTATATTCACTATGTTAACACAAAAGTGGAGATGTTGCCAATAGCAACCAATTAGATTCTGTTTGGTTGCTATGGGCAACATCTCCACTCTTCCAAACCCGCAGCTTAGTAAATCTGGCTCCTTGAGAGGTTGAATAGCTATTTTTATTATATATTTCTCTGTCCCCCTCATCTAGTTTAAATAGTTCCTAATGAAGCATTCAAACTGCTCTCTAAGAAATATGGATTATGACAAGCAATAGGACCTTGATATGGGTAGGCGCCAAGTTTGTGTCACTTGGTACTACGGATGATGTGACTAGAAGGGTAGCACTGGTATCACCTCTGCCTTTTCTGTATCGATCCTTTTTATTGTCCTTCGTTGCTCATTGTCGAGAGAGATTCTTCAGATGCTGGAGGCAGAACAACAGTGGAATATAAAGGAGATCCTAACCTTATGTCATTGAGCTGTACAATGAGGCAGATGTTGGAAACCAGCTGTGTAGTGGGGAAAGTTCAGATGAAAGATGAAAGACTTAGCAGCAGTGAGCAATGAATAGTAGAGTGTGCTGTGGTGATGTATGTCCTCTGTATCTGAGAAGTAATAGAGAATTGGGTTGAAATATCTGCACAGCAGTAATAGGTATTCACTCTGCCGATGATCCACAAAGCAGGTGGGTAGTTCAGAATACAGATTCAGATGTAATAATGTTCAGGCTAGCTGCAACAAGGTTCGGAATACAGGCTGAGCTGTAGCAATTAAAAAAATACAGGCTGAACTGTAACGATGTTTAGAGTATAGGCTGGCTGCAACAATATTCAATATGCAAACTGAGCTGTAATGATGTTCAATATGCATACTGAGCTACAATGATGTTCAGAGTACAGGCTGGCTGCAATGATATTCAGAGCACAGGCTAAGTTGTAACGATGTTCAGAATACAGGCTAAGCTGTAACAATGTTTAAAATACAAACTGAGCTGTTATGTTCAGAATAAAGAGCGCTGGGTCTCACAAGAAGAACCAGGAACAAACACTAAGGCACTTGTTGTACTGGCACTGAAAAATCAGTGCCAGAGGTTTAAATACAGCACCCCTTGTTTTGAATGATCCTTAGGAACATGTGACTGGTTATGGACTGTATTCACACTTAAGAGTAAATTTGTGAACTTACTTAAATATACGCAAGTGAAAAATTCACAATACCAATTCAGACTAAAGAAAGAAACCGATTAACCACTCCCCCTGTGTCTGGAGTGCAACGTACGGAGGTAAGTGTTTCCTGTATATAATTAGGTACATGCGGACTTTATAAGTTGTGAATCTGTTGTACGTTTAGGTGCTTAAAATTACTTATGATTCAAAGATATGTAACTAAATGCACTAATTAGGCTTTGGAAAAGTACTTTTTTCTTTTTTTAAAAAAAAAAATAACTAAATGCACTAATTAGGCTTTGGAAAAGTACTTTTTTCTTTTTTTAAAAAAAAAATATATATATAAATATATATATACACTGCTCAAAAAAATAGGGAACACTTAAACAACACAATGTAATTAAACAACACAATGTAACTACAAGTCAATCACACTTCTGTGTAATCAAACTGTCCACTTAGGAAGCAACACTGATTGAACTCCTTACTAGAATAAAATGAATTTCTAAAATTACATTTACATGCATATGTTCAGCTATGTGCAAAATGTGCTATGTTGCGTCATTTACTTATGCACCAGAGTAGATAGATGTAGCACAATGATGTGGTATGACAATGTTAGTAGTGAATCTTGATCTTACATTGTCCTATTAGTACAGGTTTATATAAACATAGATAATTATGTCTTAATGGTTTACTAATTGCAATAGCTGAATAAAACTATGATTACAAAATATAGATTTCTTCCTTAAAATTGTATGAAAATTTTTTACTTTAGTCATTAGCATTAATCCATTATACAAATGGATGGTTACACAAAATGGTGGCAGGAAACAAAGGCAAGAAACAAAGGTAAGAAAATGCCCCAGAACAAATAGATAGTTGCATCTTCACCTGGAAAAGTCACTGAACAATTAGTCAAAAAGAAGGGGCTAGATAGTTATCATCATTATGTTCTAATTGTGTTCCAATTACAGGAACACAATCTCATTATATTTAGTATTCAGCCTACAATTCTCAGTTTATGTTCTGCCTGGATATGCAAGTCAATGATATACAATAAATTATGTACAGATTTATTTATAATAGTTTTGGAGTGGAAGATATTTGCAATTACATAACAAATCTAAGTACAATTAAACACCTAATCTTACCACAGCTTAATTAACATATCGAAGAACGTTTGACCGTATGATTGTGGACAACAGCCCATACCCATTAAACTGTTGTTATATGAGAACACTGGCATACTGTAGATTCACAACATATAAAAATCACAGTATTATAATACACGCATTAAGTGCTGAGAATTAAACCTTGGAGTGCTGTGCGCCAGAATTGCAATTAAATGCATTTTCTTTCTGCAGCAGCTGCTTTTTATCCATACTAGTGCCAGGTATTAACCTTTTTGGTACTGGGTCCTTTTAAATAACATGGCTAACATAAGCATTACAGCAGGGAGAGAGAAGGGATTGGGGAATATATTTTTAAAATGGGCATTTAACTGCGACATACTTTGTACAGTTTCAGCTTTGAGTTATTAAAACTATCTGATGTAGAAAAGGATTACTATATGATTCCAACATTAAATCAGTGTTTTAGGAATAAACTTTAAAAAGACAGTAGGATGAAAACTTAATAATATATCTAGTGAACAACAGATTTTTCAATTACATATGAAATGGAAGGTACCATACTATATTCACCCTATAACATTATCTTTAATTTAGAAACTTAAGAACAATGGGGCAGATCCTGCTGTACGTTTTTCTGCGAATTTACGTGTGGTTTACACGTAAATTCGCAGTTTAGAGCGTACTGCGCATGCGCACCGCAGACAATACGCTAATTCGCGTAGCGTATTTTCTAACGTAAGGAGAATTCACGTATTGCGAACGTATGTAATTACGTGTGGGCGTGCCAAAATTACGTTTGCGAGGATTACGTGCGAATTACGTGAAGTAGGCGGAGGGGGGTATTTAAAGTGTACAGTATGGGCGTGCTAAGCTGCGTACGTTCGCGTAGTCTGTACGCCCGTTAGCGGACGTATTACGTTACGTCTGGAAAAGTTAAGGTAGGGTTTGGGTAGCGTATTTTCACAAAATACGTCCGTGCAGGGGGTGTGTTAAGGGTAGCGGTGCGAATTTACGTACGCGAAAATTCGCTACGCGAACAAACGTAAAGCAAACGTTGTTCAGGATCTACCCCATTCACTCTAAACATACATACATACATATATTTATATATACATACGTATATAGATATAGATAGATAGATAGATAGATAGATAGATAGATAGATAGATAGATAGATAGATAGATAGATATAAAAAATATCAGAAAGCAAATATTGTGTAGATGATTGCTGCGACCTGGGGTCAGCCGTAATACCAGGGTACAGAGTATCACACACCTCCCTCCCACCGTTCCTAAGGTACGATGGAATTACAATTTAAGCACAAAAAACCTAATATATCATACAGCGCCCCCTAACACAAAATAATCATTCAGTAATTCCTCTCCAAAATTTCTTCTCAAATGTTCTTAAAAAGTCCTGCAGAACTTAAAGTGTAATACAATCAATAATTGTAACTCACAGTCCTTCACTCCCGATTTTTCTTGTGTTGTTCCTTATAAATCTTCTTTCTTGTGCACTTCTGTTTCGGGTACTTTCGTTCTTGGATAGTCTTTTCCTCAATTAAAGTCCAGATAAATAAAGACAAAAAGAAAGCAATGTGAAGACTGTCTCAATTCAAACAGCATGCTGCCTTTTCTCCCCAATGCTTACACTTCAGATCTCTTGATTTTTTGCTCTTAATCCTGGTCCACCCCCAATCTCTCTTCCTCCTTCTCGTTTCCCTTGGCAACCGCTCCGTTTCCTCCTTGTTGCCCACTCTGATTAATTTTTTTCAATATTTCACAGGTTACTGTAGATTTACACATTAGCAATGTTTATTAGATAATTCACCGTACTATAGGAGTTTAACAAAAATAATCACTTATAATTAGGACACTTCAAAGGGATTTTGGATTAAAAGGATTAGTAAGAAAAGTTATTTTAGGCACTATTGGGATTCATCACAATAGAGATTGGACAGGGATTGCAGTGGTAGGGAAGTGATGGGTTAATATCATACTGAAGGCGAGAGAGGACTTCCCCTATTGAGGTAGAACAGAGTAAAAAAGAAGTCAGAGGTCCGGAAGAGAGCCGTATTAGAGGAACTCTAATTAATTAATTCTAATTAAGAATGAGGACTGTTCCAAATCCTAGACTGAGGAGAATTTCAATGAGAAACTTGAACAAGTTTGAATATCAGGAGAGAGTGATGTTGCGGGCAGGAAAAAGGCGGATAAATGAAGGAGGAGGAGAGCTTGCCCACACCTTGAGAAAGGATCCAGATTGGATCCGAAACGCGTTGGTAGATTGTGGGTAAACGCTAGCGGTCTCTGTTTAGCTCATCTCTCGTTTTCACTTTTTTCTCATCAGGCCAGCATCGTGGAAAGGGGCCCCGTTTTTCTGGATGCTGGTTACGGTGATGGTAACATCTTTGGGGACAGGGTAGCGGGAGCAGGCTGATAGATAGGGGTTTATCCCCTTATTCCCCGCGTGCAGGGGTTTAGAACGCAGTTATTAAAGAGATTGTTGGATGCAACATTTTTATTACAAGGAAACAGTTTTAAATGTAACAGCTTTTTATTGGTTACACTTTTGAATAAATAAGAAGGAAAGTACATTTGACTTTTGAGATTTGTGGCAGTCGGGCACTTTTACTGTTGGGAAGTTGCTGGAAGGAGTCGGAGCAAAAGTGTCTAATTTCAATTGTTGTGAGCAGCTGTGTGGAGTATTACATGCGTTTCGAATATGCAAAATTTCGCAAATCGGAGCATTATAAATACGATTTTTCGAAATGTAAAATTTATAATGACCAAACCATTCTAAATGTGGTATTTTCTAAATTCGAATATTATAAATTCATTTACATTCAAAATAGAGATTTTCGAATTACAAACTTTATAAATTCAGCATGTTATAATAGAAAAAGTTATGTATTCGCATATTTTGACTTTCATATTCTTCTGCGAAAAAACACATTCGCAATAGAAATTTCAAAATTCGCATTTTCGAAATTTTGATTTTCTTAGCGCGGACCCACACCCCTTCAGGGGAGATAGTGGTCAGCAAGGAGTTTCCAGGCTCTCCTACCACTCTTTCACCGGAGGTCAAGTCCGACTATTGCGGCTCCCATTACCACGTGGCGATCGCAGGCACTGACACTGCTCATCTGCCTTCCAGAGCAGTTGGTCGTACCTGTAACTTGCAGTTACTGTGTGCCAGCACAGCATCTGCACTGTTGGTGCCTTTGAGGAAGCATGTTTCTACTTTGAGACCATGCAAAATTGCAGCTGAAATACATTGTGCAGCCATTGCCACAAGGTGAAAGCAACCTTATTGTATGTGACGGAAGTGAAACGTTTGCAAATACGACTGCATGTCAACTACATTACCACGCCCATTTTTTGCTATTTACATTCCGACTGACGCCTACTTATTAATAATCCGTCCGACTTTTTATGTTTGCATGCATTTTTTGACATATACGGAATTTACTTACGCATCATTCCAATTACGCTTCGTAACTCCATGGTCTGCACATGCGCACTAAATAGAAATCACCCCACTTACGCATTTTGCGTGCGTAAATTACCAGACGTTCTTAATTCTGAATACGATCCTAAGTCTTGATTTTTCTTTATTATCTGTAATTCTGTTATTTTTTGCATAATAAATAACTTTTGATGTGATAGTACACACTTACAATGTGATTTTGCTTTTGCGATGTAAGATAGAGGTGACCTACTATCCTGTGTTTCAAATCTACTTAACCTGTTTGGTATGTAAAAATATTTAAATAGTTCTGCCGCTACTAAAATAGGGAGAAATAAAACTGCCCAAACTAAAAAGAAAATAGAAAGGTCTTAATGGTCAACACTCCCATATTCTTGCATTTC
>WWET01001776.1:178162-189131 GCA_011038615.1 Limnodynastes dumerilii | reverse complement strand
CCAAAATGGTAAAGCCACAAACTCCTTTAACAGATGGCAATCACACCGGATAAAATGTATTCGTGACTTAACTTACCCACATATCAAATCTCTGAAGACAATGGGCCTGATCCAGAACTACGGCAGTGGGTGTAAATACGCCTGCCGTAAGCATAAAATCGTCTAAAAACAGGCACCGCGCATGCGCGCAGTGACTACTTACTGTTGTAACTCGGTGTTGACCGTAGTTGAAAATTATAGACAAAAGGAAGGTTTCCAACCTGCGCCACCATACAACACCACAATAACTTGTAATAAAGACTTTTATTAGGCAAACAACATTTAATAAAAAGTGTAACCATGTGTTACAAATTTAACCAAGTGTTACAAAACAGTGAATGGTTGTGGTGGGGAGTGGCCCTCAACCCACCACTAGACAAACTCACAATGCAGTGTGGATAGAACACAACAATAATAATGAATCACGATGGATATGCCACAACAGTAATGAGGAATGGTCCTTAATCTACCCCTGTGATGTGCAGTCACAAAAAATATATATATGCAGTAATCCTCTGGAGCATGTCAGGGGAGCATAGTTGCTCCTACTGTGGTAGTATACAAGTTGATGTTGGTTGATGAACTGCTTTCTCATAGATTTTGTTGTGCCCTGCCGTTGAAATTGGTGCAGGGACGTGGCTCTTATTTGGATCCTCTGTCGGTACTTGCCGAGTATCTTTTTCGATCTCTGATTCCGAGTATCTTTTTCGATCTCCGATTCCAGGCTCTAACCTACGCGTTTCACTGTCAAAGGCTTTGTCAGGGTATCTATTAAGCCTGGGATAATCGTCTTAGGACCCTTCCTGTTTGGATGTAAAGCCGCACGCTCAGCTGTAATAAGGTATCTTGAAACAGCTGGTGGTTGCCATGGTGCAGTGTACACAAGAAGCCTCCTACTGCTTTGAATGGGAAGCTGCTTAAGTAGAGTCCCTTGCTGTATCAAGGTTAGTTAATTGGGAAGATCAAAGTTTGTATCTGCTTTTTCAGAATAGTATTTCGTTGGCAAAAATTACAGTTGGGCAAAAACCGCATTGTAGGCATTGCATACATGGCGTGATCTGGTGCAAATATGGGGTAAATCAAAAACCTCCTTAAAGGCAGGCTAGCCAAACGGATTACAATATAATTACAGTATAGAAGACCAATTAGCCCTATACATAAATATATATAAATATATATAAAAAAAAACCTGGTGCAATCAAACGGGGTGCCTACAAGGCTTTACTTTAGGTTCTACATATAGGAAATAACTTTGGAATAGAATGGAAAAAACAATAATGGAAAAAACAATAAAAAAATAAAATAAAATAAAATAATAAAAAACAATGAAAAAAAACGATGAAAACGATGAGACAAAAACAATGAAAAAACCAGTAATGTTTTTAATATTATTAATACTGTTGGAGGCATAAAGAGGTGTATATGTATATCAGGGCAATCCATGAATTGTCCCCAGAATTCTTCACCTGTGAAATACATCAGATGACTCTGCTGAAGATGGATATCGGTAGTTGAAAATTGTTGGTCCGTAACAGTAGCGTAATTACGGATGAAAGGGCGTGTCGTAAGTACGATGCAGTTACGAAATGTAGGTGGGGGGATGCATTAAAATCGTACAGTATGGGCGTGCTTAGGCTGTTACGAACATTTATGTACAATTACGAATGGACGTACTTATGCTAGGAAAAGTTAAGGTAGGGTTCGGCAAGCGTAAGGAGGTGTAATTACGGACGACCAAGTGGAGTGTCCGGGGGAGTGCATTGTATTTACGCTGCGCGTAAATACGATCGGCGCTAGTGCGTAGGTTTGGATCAGGCCCAATATCACAAATACAAGAGACCCATGAGATTTCATCAACACACATATTTGCTTTGCAACAAGCGTTCACTATGCCTAAACTGTCATACATCAGTTTAAGGATTCAGCTTGGCAGAATGAGTTGGATAGTTACTTTTGATACTCATTCTTTCCTTTGAAAAAGTCGTGGAGATGAAACGCGTCAGAAGAGTGTAATATATTCCTGCACCCTGGTACCGACTATCCGTGCCACGGTATTCTGTATTCCAGTGCCCGCGCTGGCTCGCAAGTATTACTGAAAGCCGGACCGCTAATCTACATAAGGAAGCGTGGGGAGAGATATAGCACTAAAAAGCAGCTAACAGAGACCATTTCAGAGACTGTGAGGCTACCTGTCCGTGAGGATAAGTATCGCTTTCGAATATCTGCTGGGGTATATTGCCCCTACTCTGTTTTACTTGTTTATCACTAACCTTCGGCTTGAGGAGTTATTCTTCTGTCTCCCCCACTACCTATGCTGTGTTCGTCTGTTTTACTTTGCTAATTGCCTGGACTCTAGATGAAAGCTGCATTAACCTTTCTGCCGCTCACAAGCTGTGAAAGGAACATATATAAAGTGACATTTTTTCCGGTCACTGGAAGCAGTACTCATTTGTCAGTTTTAACGCTAAGTTGATTATCACTGGCACTTGCTCCTCATTGGATAAAGACATTTACTTGAAATTTGTCTACTTATTATAACTGGACATATTAGTGGACTGCTGCTATTTCCAACTAGTGATCCATCTTGTCTATATTTTTATTGGGACTTTTCTTTATTTATAGTGCTTAATGGGAAGCAATGCCTGAGTGATGTTGCTATTTGATATAGTAATATAGCAGAGGTACAGGGTGCCTGTTTTAATCTGGCACTTTTTTCATTGTATTAATTGTTGTTGATCAATTTACAATTTTTTATCATTACTTTCTTGTTTATTTTATGTGTCTGGTACCAGATTAAATATTGTGTCTGTCAATAAATTGTTTATTTTAAATAGGAAGACTTGATTAATCCAATTTTCTTTTATATATATTATATTTTGATATATACATTTTTTATTAATTATTTTCATTTTTTTATTCTGCGCTACCGCCCCACTATCACAGCGCTGGTATCCGTTGTTTCTTTTGTTTTACTTTTGAACCCCCCTACTGAAACTCTCTCTCTTCACTATCATAACATTCGCCGTCTCTTGGATCACGCTAGAGTTCAAAATGGCTTATCATGTTGGATTTCACTTTTCCCAAGATTAACCATTGAACAGGTTCTGACTACATAAAAATATTCCTATTGCGTTCTCCAAGCCAATACCTATAGAGAAATGCAATTAAATATATATCACAGAGGTTATTTGTCCCCTCAGCACCGTCTCGCTATGGGCCTTTCAGACACAAATAAATGTCCTAAATGTGGAGGCCTGGATGCAAATTTGATTAGTTACTTATGGGAATGCCACCTTATACGTAAATTCTGGAAAAAAAATACATGTGTTCTCTTTCACTAGATTAGTAGATACCGTACCATTTACTCCGGAATGGGCTGTTTTAGGGTTTATTGACCTTGAGCTAAAACTAAATAAACGGGAAAAGCAAATGATAATGATTGTATCGGCAATAGCGCGGAAATGTGTCTTGCAGTACTGGATCCAACCTATACTTCCTAATCTTTACTCTATTTAAAGAAAAATTATATTATTTATTCCGGATAGAATGGTTATAAGCCTCTCTAATGAAAGAAAAATCTGTCAAAGCCTTGTTTACAACATGGGAGAAATGTATTACCCATTTATACAACAGCAGATTCATGATTGTTTCCGCGTTGCTGCCTGGTATGAAACCAGGATTCTATTGGGTGACCCACCTATCCCAAATATGGAACTACTTTAGCCCTTACTACTACAACGAATATGCCTGAGGACGCTTGGGGGTCTGCCCAGGGTTCTTAGTTTGACTGGTTTATCTTTGTGAATGGCTATAGCAGCCTGTGGGCTTGTATACTTTTATTATATCTGATAAGAAGACAATATTGTTTATATGCTGACGTCCTGTGTTCTTATATGCAAATCTTGTTACTGTAATGTTTGTGTTTTGTTTGCTCAAATAAAAAATGTAATCCAAATAGTTTAAATAAATGAAAGCTTAAAAATTCTAAAACAAATTTTATACAAACAAACCATATGAATGCAATAGAACTAAAAAGAACAAAAATGTTTATAATATTTGCAAATTTGTTCCTTTTATTTTATAGGGCCTTGTCCCCCTGGAGGTGCTGTAGATCTTTTATGGGCCCTAGAAATGGATGGCACTTCTTCTGCAAGTGGGGCCTGTGGCCTCCAACATATCAATCTGCTGTTCCATGGTTTGCTGTGGGAACTATATTTTTCCATTAGTGGTGCTGGGGTGGTATGGGTAGGTATAAACACAGAATGGAAGTTGCTCAATCAATTTATAGGTAAAAAAAAAAAATATGCAATGGCTCAGCTACCTCCATTTCTACCACCTCAAACTCACAGGGCTCTGGAAACTAACCCTGAAGTGTGCCAGTGTCCATCTATGCATCAGCCGGCTCTATAATGTTGTCAGTCTCCAGCAAGAAGTGGCTGTTTTAGAAATAGGCAAAAGCTCATTTTCGGCTGTCTTTATTTAAAAAAAATCATTTTAGAAAATGTTTTTTGAATGAGTAAGTATGCCAATTGGAACTGGCTGGGAGAGAACGGCCCTTTCATAGAACTCGATCTTAGTGGAGACCTACACCCCTCTATAATGAGATATAAAAATAGTCTTACAACATTATATTTACAAGGTTTGACATTCTAACATGACAAAATATTTTACATGATCAAAAAATGGTCTTCATATGTGACATTTATATGTGATTTAATGGAGTTTACGTAATATGTTTATTTTTACATGGGAAAGGCCTACTGAATTTTTTTTTTATTAGTAAATTTAAAAACAATGTTTAATGTTAGTTTTGTTTGCTTTTTTATGTTAACCTTTCCCTTTACAAGTTTGACTTTCTTGTTTTACAGTTCTATATCTATATATCTATTGTGATTAATCACACTATAAATGAGACGCACTCACAATCAACACGTTTGACTTATAAACAAAATACCAAGAAGTTAACATATTTCCATGCACAGACATATTAACATCATCATTTTTCAAAGGTTCACACAACCTATGATACTCGTAGTTTCGTGTGTCCCAGTTACAACAAATGCTACTCGGATGTGTTTGATGCTGTAAAGCAAAACATGTCTTCAAATTTAAATTTCAGAATATATAAAATTCATAAATACCCACCGATGGACACCTCAGTCTCCAGTATCCTGGTCCCCAACTTCTATGACTGCCTGCTCAGAGATAGACCTTTGTGCCAGCTGGTCAAGGTCACTAAGGGCCAGGAAGTCTGGCATGGGCCCTGCCCCCGACTGTCGTGAATGCATTTCAATTTGGATCAGCTTAGGTTTGAGCACAGTTTTATAATCTTGCCAGGTAAAATGTAAACAAACAGTCAAATCTCTTGTATAAAATATTGCATCGTTGACAAATTAAAAAAAATAATAAAATTATGTAATATATCTAAATACACCAAAAAATACAAAAATACAAAAAATAAAAAGATTACATTTTTAATGATAAAATAAATTTTAATGATAAATTTTACAATTTCTTTTAAAATTATAATGTAACAGAATATAACAGACACATTAATCAAATTAAACCCTTCTTGAACTTGAACCTATGATATTAATGAAATGTGTAATGATATCACCCCTGTGCCTTATCTATTCCAAGCTATTATATGACTACCTACCCTAGTAACATATACGTATGTATATCTGGTATGATGCATATAAAGTCAAGTTATTTGGAAACATTAGAAATGGCAGAAAGTAGCGGTCTAGGGTGGGGGCAGTGTGACTTGGGAGGGGTACCGGTATTAGGAGTGTGGTGGTGTGTGGATTGTGAGCAACTGACGCCCGCTAATGGCCCAAGGTACATTAGAAGCAGCGAATAGAAGAGAAAATGTGGGCTTAAGTGCTCAAAACAATTGCTGAGGTGGCAGTGTGTGTAAATGGGAGTAGGGACTAAGGTGGAAAGGGTCAAGTCCATGGGAAAGTCTTAGTAGTCCTTGCTGTAATGCTGTGAATATGATGGAGACTCCGGCAGTAGCGATGAGTGGGAGAGAAAGGGGAGGAGAGACACAAATGTAGCAATAGTGAACTGCGGTACTCAATAAAGCAAATTCGTGTGATGCACTCACCCTGCTCTTCTTTTGGTGCTTGGCGTGTTAGACCTCTGGTCTAGTGTGTCCTATCTGGATGATCTGATGTGTGGACAGCTTCACATGTGTATCGGGGTTCCCGGTGTCTTTGGTGACGTCAGGAGCCTGTGATGCTGCGGTGTCTCCCCGCCTGGGGGATGTGCCTCCCCCTCGCCAGTCCTGTGCATATATCGATTTACCGCTATAGTGAACCGCTAATTGATCCTGGGCTTCATGTTTAAAGATCTCAGCGCTTATTAGAAATATTGCCACAGGCTCCTCTACCACTGTGTTCATAAGTGTTTAGTTCACAGTGGTTCCTGAGTCCCTTTAACCCCCCAATTGGAGGAGTTCTGTGTCCAAAGGCAAGCACCTATCTGCCACCTATTATACAGTGCAAAACCCTGCTGCAGTTTCCAGCACTAACTTTGTTGCAATCCCCAGCACAAGGTTATTTTAGTGAAATAAATAAATTACATTATTCTAACCATCCCCTTCTTAGCGCCAGTATAAAATTCTAGTATTAAAAATCTATTTTTTCTACATTCAACCCTTTTTTTGCTCTGGTGGAGCAATTATTAATACTAGAGAATTTACAGGCTGCTTCCCTTTGCGCTGAAATAAAGGTAGAAAGTTATTTTCCTTTTTCTCTATTGCAAACCTCAGGTGTTTTGCCTAAGACAGTGGTAAGCGCCTCGTCTTTAAGTAGGACATGCCAGTGTTTTTGAGACGTTTGACCTTGGTGGCGTTATTGTTGTATTGTGTGATGAACTACGTTTTCTCTGGACTGGTGGTATTGGATGCCTTGTTGTTGTATTGGATTAATTCCTGTCTGTTGTTGTCCCTCTTGTTAGTATGATTCCTGGATGTGTGTACTGTTGTAGCCTTTGTCTAGGAATGGTTCAGTAAGGGTTTTGGCTTGGTCAAAAATAGTGATGTCACTGCTCTCACATGTGGATTTTTTTTTTACGCTTTGTTTATTATCAATGGGACAGATCCTGAGCTACATGCGGTAGCGTATTTACGCTAGCTAATGACGTAAAATAGGCAATTTGTATGTACTGCGCATGCATGATCGTACGTACCTTCAGCGTACATATGAACGAGAGGGCGTTTCTTCCACACGACACCCAGAATTATACTGTGTAGGCGGAGGGAGGTATTTAAATCGTACAGTATGGGCCGGGTTAGCCCGTTATGCATGACAATGCCTTACGTACGTCAGTACTTATGTTCTACAAAGTTAAGTTAGGGATTGGCAAGCGGTAAAAGAGTAAATTGTATACGAGCGTGGGGAGTGCATAGTACTTACAATAGCGTAAATACGCTACGCCAATGAGCGGAAATACAACTTAGGGGCCGTATTCAGAGATCCGTGTCCCGATTGGTCCGCAAATATATGCACGGATGGAGCAAGGAACACCCACCAAAACCCCAGTCACTCTCCTTGCTAATCCGTGCTCTCAAAGACTTACGCCTCCATAGACCACCTGTAACTTTCCGTGTGGAGTTCTGTGCGTATATGTCCTCCGTCCGTGCGTATCTTGATAATCGCATATCCGGGCGTATGTATCCATATGCGATTCACGGGTCCGTCCGTAAGGCACTTTCCTCGCGTATCATCAACGTCAGTTGCGTAAATAAAGTTACTATGCATGCGCAGTTGAAACGTACCTTAAAATACGCACGGAATTGGCCGGGAAAATGGATCTCTAAATACGGCCCTAGGTCTGGAATTACCCCAATGACCATAACAACAAACAAGTTAGACATCATAACATTAGTATGCAATACAAACATTGTTTCTGTAGTCAATTTAGAATCTGAAAAAGTCTAATTGGCAGGTGTCTGGAGAATTTTAATGTAGATAAGTGATAAGAGAAATCCGAGAAGGATAGGATAGAAAGAGGAAAAGGGGAACGGGTGGCCATCCATCCAAGAACAAGAAGAAAGAAGAGAAAGATGAAGAGGAAGTAAGGTAAGTTAAGGAGATCATTCAGGACATTCAACAAAAGGTAGGGAGAGAGGTTCTAAAATGAAAAGATTTAGCAGTATTTCGTATAATGCATGTCATGTATTCCATTTTGTATAGAAACCAGGTCTTATCAATAACATTGCGGAAATAGGAGCATAGGTTTGTTGCCAATTCAAAGCAATTAGGCATGTCACCGCAGATGCCAAATGTAAGATCAATCGGTTCTGGCTGGCTGTAGCTTCAGGAACACCCAGGGAAAGGAGAAAATATTCTGGAGAAAAGGGAATAGTAATGTCTAAGAGATTAGAGAGAAAATCTCACTTGTACCCAAAGTGCTCTAAACCTGGGGCAATCCCGCCAAATGTGCCAATAGAAACCAGGGACCATGCATCTCCTCCAACAGTGATCAGAGATATTAGAAGAAAATTTAGCTATTCTAGTCATTCCAGGTATTATCGATAATATAATTTATATTAGTTTTCCTTAATTCTAATGCACATAGAGGAAGAAGCTATATGTATTCTGATGTCTTCCCAGTCCCGAGTCTAGCGTTCGAGTGAGATCTCTATCCAAGCCTTTTCAAAAGTTACATCATAATCAGATAGAACAGGAGATAATGCAATATAAAGCTCAGAGATAAGACCCTTAAAGGAAGATTGTTTCCTACATAAAGTCTCAAAGTCAGTAAATTGACAGTGAGTCAAAATGTGGCTAATAGAATTATAAAAGTGTCTAATTTGTAAACATTGATAAAATAGAGAATTAGGAAGGTTTGTGTTCTCCAAAAAGTCAGAGAATGAGGGAAAGGTTGGATTTAAAGTGATATAATTTAAACAGTATATACCCTTTTTTGCCCATGCAGAAAGTTCTCATGGCTTGCAACCCGGGGAAATGTAAGATATTATAAATAGGAATAATAGGGCGGGGTAGAGGAGAGAGGTGGAGACGAGTTCTTACACTATCCCAGAGATTTAGAAAGTATTTAATCACCGGGTGGCAAATGTGAGTCAGAAGAGGGGGTAGGAATAGGAATAAGCGCAATACCTGAGGCAGCCGAAGATACACCCTGGGGCAGTCTCACTCCCCAAAAAACACACAATTGGAAAGAGATGGGGGGGTATCTGTATCAGGCGCAAAAGGTGTCAGTAAGGAAGTGCCAAAAATAAATAAATAAATGAATGAAAACTTTGCAACACCAATGGATAAAATGTGCTTATAAGTCCATAAAAAACACTATGTATATAGGTCCATAAAAAATACTTACGCGTGGGCGTGCCAATTTTACGTGAGTCCAAAATACGTCAGAATTACGTTAAGTAGGCGGGGGTTTGTATTTAAAGTGTACAGTATGGGCGTGCTAAGCTGCGTCAATTCGTGTTGCCCATACATACGTGTGCGGATCACTGCGGTTACGTTGGCAAAAGTTTAGGTAGGGTTTGGAAAGCGGATCTTGACAAAATACGTACGTTCAAGGGGTGTGCCTAGGGGAGTGTATAGAATATACGCACACGAAAATACGCTACGCGAATAAACGTACGGCAAACGTAGTTCTGGATCTACCCCAATGTTCCAATGCTGTTTGCTTTGATGGAGGGCCACAGACGTATAGTGGATGTTGAGCACCATAAAACAAATTGGGCTAGGTGTGTTGCTAAATAATATCTCTTAAGGTCGGGGAGACCTCCTGTTCATGTTGAGCGGTATAAAATCTTTAGATGCAGCCGGGGGCATCTCCCCCTCTACACAAACCTATTAATGTAGTATTGTTGAGATTTTAGCACTCTAATAGATAGGGCTTGGAAAACCTATAAAAGTCTAGGAAGGACATTCATTTTAATTGAGGTAATACGTCCAATCCAGGAAATAAATAAATGTGGGTAATTAGCCTGATAGTGCTGGTTATAGGTTTTTGTCAGGTACAGTTGTGCTCATGAGTTTACATACCCTACCAGAATTTGTGATTTTCTGCCCATTTGTCAGAGAATATGAATGATAACTCACAAACTTTTCTTTCTCTCATGTTTAGAGGTTGGGCAAAGCCATTTATTGTCAAACAACTGTGTTTACTCTTTTTAAATCATAATGAAAACAGAAACTACCCAAATGACCCTGATCAAAAGTTTACATACCCCAGTTCTTAATACCGTGTATTGCCCCCTTTAACATCAATGACAGCTTGAAGTCTTTTTTGGTAGTTGTGGATGAGGCTCTTTGGTAAAACTGCCCATTCTTCTTGGCAAAAAGCCTCCAGTTCCTGTAAATTCTTGGACTGTCTTGCATGAACTGCACGTTTGAGATCTCCCCAGAGTGGCTCAATGATATTGAGGTCAGGAGACTGAGATGGCCACTCCAGAACCTTCACTTTATTCTGCTGTAGCCAATGACAGGTTGACTTGGCCTTGTGTTTTGGATCATTGTCATGTTGGAACGTCCAAGTACGTCCCATGCGCAGCTCCCGGGCTGATGAGTGCAAATTTTCCTCCAGTATTTTCTGATAACATGCTGCATTCATCTTGCCATCAATTTTGACCAAGTTTTCAGTGCCTTTGTAGCTCACACATCTTCAAAATATCAGCGCTCCACCTCCGTGTTTCACAGTAGGAATGGTGTACCTTTCATCATAGGCCTTGTTGACTCCTCTCCAAATGTAACATTTATGGTTGTGGCCAAAAAGTTAAATTTTGGTCTCATCACTCCAAATGACTTTGTTCCAGAAGTTTTGAGGCTTGTCTCTGTGCTGTTTGGAGTATTGTCAGTGGGATGCTTTGTGGCATTTGCGTAGTAATGGCTTTCTTCTGGCGACTCGACCATGCAGCCCATTTTTCTTCAAATGCCTACTGATTGTG
>WWET01001776.1:156371-174089 GCA_011038615.1 Limnodynastes dumerilii | reverse complement strand
TAGAATAGAATATTGGACCTGATTCAGACTTAAAAAGGAGCATGAAATTAAGGACCTGATTCACACATAAGAAATAATTTAGGAATGTTCCTATATTTACGCATGCAAAGTATGCGTAAGAATGATTCACAGATTCTAAAGAAAATTGCTAACCACACTCCTAGCTTCTTAGGAGTCTTATCTCTAGGTGCTTATATTTACAAACGTCTTTGTATGCCAACTATTGCCCTGTTTGTGTTCATTTATTACTGTTCCTTTAATGGGGCTTTCTCTGTCTGTCTCTGATTTACTCCTCTCATTAGTTAAACACTGTCCACCTGTGCCTCCCTGTGGGATATACTCAGTCCAGCCCTGTCTAGGACTTCTGTATTTGCAGTGTCTATCTGGACTTTTCTTTCCTGCCTTGCCTTGCCTTGAAGTCTTTCCTATTTGGAAACCATTCTGGTTCGCTGTTTAGTAAACATCACAGCACCTAGCCTTGGTTCACTTCTGACCCTGCTCCCTGCATGTTGCACGTGGATTCTGTGGTCAGATGCACGCAGCTGTGTGTTTGTGCTGTTGGTAGACTCACGGTAAGATCTTTAGTGAGTATTACTGTGGTTCTTAGTAGTGGTAGTCACACAGTTTTTTTTTTTATAGCTGCTTGTTGGTATTATTGGCTTTCCCTGTTAAGTCTTGGTGTGTAGTTCTGAGGTTTACCTTGGTATCACCTGTTAGACTTCTGCTGTGACCAGTAGTGCTTCTCTGTGCTTTGTTTGATATCGCCAGCTGTCTGGTAATTTAGTGCAGTAGTAGGGAGGCTTATGGTGTAAGGTTTGTGTCAGTAGATTTTCCAGAGTCTTCTGGTAACTGTGCAAGCTTCCTGTTTGACCCACTAGCATCCAGTCCCAGTGTTGCTATTGGTTACTGCCATCTTTGCCAGAGTATCATCATCGCTGTTGTGCAGCATATATCTAGTCCTGTCTGGTATGGTGCATTTAGTACTCAGTCTCTTAGATTTGGCACTGTGTATCCAGCCTTGAGAGTGCATAGCATCCTAACCCAGTCTTGTTGTGAGTGCATAGCATTCAATCCCAGCCTTGTGTACCCAGTCAGTTGTCATTGCCTTATGTTACCAGCCTTGATTATTTTGGCAGGTGTCTGGTGGCGCATGCCTATTCACATCTAACTCTATTTCATTTCCTTTTTGATTGTAACTCCATCTGCATCCACACTCTGGATCATCTGCATAACCCACGCGGTCTGTGCCCATCTAGTACAGTCCCGTGTAACAACTAAGTCTTGCTATATTTAGGATCTTTAATATCCTCTTGATTCACAGCGAAGAAAAGAAACACATTAATTTATTAAGTTAAGAAGCAGATTGATTTTGTTAGGCTTTCTTTGTAGGAAAAAAATGGACAATTATTATAATCATAAACACTTAATGAAGGATTAAGAATCATTCAGCTTTCAAAGCTGTTATAACATAAATATCAAACTAATAAATCTGTACATAAATTAGACCTAAACAAATTTGTATTTTAAGGTCTCAGACAAGCAAACATGCTGCAAGTTAAATAAAAAAAAAATTGTTTAAAAAATGTTTACACCAAACAATGAAATCATGCACAAACTGCAAATAAATGTAAATAATGAATACTTTTCAGATTTAAAGTCAAACACAAAATGGTGACATAACAGCAGTTTTTAAAGATGAGCCTTTAACTGTTTCGATCAAAGTGAACACATCCAATCATTATAATCACACAGCAGCTGGGTGCTGAACAAACAGAAAAGCATAAGGCTTTGGCTCTGTTAACCATGTGGATGTAAACTTAAGAATGGTAGGGGGCATTCTTATCTTTTCCTGTGCGTATGTTACTCTGAGCAAGCCCTTCTTAACTGTAAATCATTCTTAAGTCTCAAGGAATAACCATACTGTACATTAGTAGCCCAAATGCTGCTCATTTGAATTAAGAGTCTTGCCCCTCTAGCCACGCATGCGTAAGTCTTTACATTCTCAAGCATGAATCATTCCTAAGTAGAAGTTCTTATCTGTAATAATTTTTACCTAGTTTAACTAGTTTTACTTAGTTGTGAATCAGGTCCTGAGAGAGGACGTTACACCTGGGTAAAACCATGTTGATGTCAAGGGGGAGTCAAATGAATTGTATACTTTGCATGCAGGGATATATCTTTGAATTTTTTACTGCACACAGATACTGACCAGGTTTACTTTTAGACTTGTGATAGGAAACACCACCTCTCAACTCTATTACTATTTGCAACAGATGAAATAGCTTTCCTCACTTAATTTAAAGCTCCTTCTTAAGTCTGAATCGGGTCCAGGTCCATTGTCCATCAATCAGTGATAAGCAGGAAAAGAGAAACTTTTAACGAGATAACGTCTCAATAGAGGGATAAACCTATTCAGTGAAAGATAATCTTGATTTCCAGTGACATGAGCAAGTATAATAAAGTATGGATACTTTCCCACAGTACTGCCAGGTGTGTGTCTAGTATTCGGTAAGTAGGTATCAAGAAATGAGGGGGTTTGGCTCAAGGGGAGGTAAGGGAAGATGTGGAAGTATTAATGGAGGACGGTCCAGGAGAATTTTATGGCCTTGATGTAAGGTCTTGATAGTGTGAATGGAATAGTCCGCTGTCACTTGGAGTTGAAATGGGAATCCCCATCTATATTTATAGTTATGTTGAAGGTAGATCTTTGTAATAGGATTAAGATCAAAACATTTTTTAAAGAGTAGAGTAGTAAATCTTGATATATTTGAACTGCGGTCCCATTATATATATTAGAGTCCATGGCCTCGATGCAGACCCCTGCATGCTTTGTGTGTGCCGGGGTCCATAGGTGCCCACACGTAACAGGGAGTGCACGCCCCCTGCACTCCTTGCAGATGGTAGTAAATCTGGACACTTATGTGTGTGATTTCTACCTTAACTTTTACAACTTCATCCCCTACATCGCATCTGCCAGAACTTAGTTCCGTATGATGCCTCTTCCGAAGAATTGAGCTGTGCTTTTTCTCCGTCCGCTAAAGTGGGCGGGGGGAGCATGGTAATTGTACATTGTGGGATGGGTATCCCACACTCATGCTGATCAGCGATCGTACGGACTGCTGATTTGCACGCTTTACTTAAGGCAGGCTTATGGCAGCATAAGCACAAGAGAGGGGAATGACAGGGGGAGTTCACTCCCCTCCCCCTGTCGAACGAACAAACTCCTGCATATAAGGAAAGCATGCTGGAATTTGACCTGGTCCCTAATGAGTTATATGAGCTTATTAATGTTATTTAATGTAAACACTTTCTATAACTATTATCATGGACTGACTTGGGCTGGTATCAAAAAAGAAAGAAAAGAGAAACTTTAGCGCAAAAAATTCTGTTGCTGTGAGTATACACCAGCATATGTTTCCCAAGTCACTCTCAATTTGTTTTAATCATTTTTTTTATAATTTTTTCCTATCATTTTATTAATATTATTACCATTATTTTTGTGGTTCCAAATGTCAGTATTGTTGAGTACTACCATTGTACCCAATATCGTGTTTATACCATTTTTGCACTACTGCTAAGTAATATGTCTACCTACCTCAGAATTTTTCCTTATTTTGATTTTCATTAAATTTTCGCATTTGTTATGTTAGTATATCTTTCCTGAATTTAAAAACTTTATGTATTCCTGTTTTCCTTATGTATCTTTTTATTGTTTAAATTGTATTTCAATTATCCTCTATATATTTTATGCGATTTTATACGTCAGTTCCATTAGATACTATCAATATACCCATCATTGTATTCACATTTATCTTTTGTATTATTTCTGTATAGGATTCATTCCTGTGTTTATGTAATTTCTATTCTTTCACTTTTCCCCCATGTTGCAACATGTTGTTGCCCCCACGTATATAGATATTTTCTATTATGTTTTTCACTTGCCGAGTACTGGAATATATCATTACTCTGGACTCCTTCTTTATACTTTTGTTCACCACAGTGTCACTCAACTCTTAGTTACCTACACTCTCACCCCGCATTTTTTTCGCACGCACCTTACTGCTTCAATTATTACTTGTTTATTTCAGGTTTTTTATATGATCGTTTTTTATATATTTCCCATTTGGTAAATCGAATGTGATTTTTCAATCCTTTCTATTTTTACATCACTCTTCCGTCTTTCATGCCAGCATTGTTTAAATTTTCACGGACGGCAACTTGTTTGCACCGTTACCATGACTACCATATTTCGTTTATAATAATATCTACACAAAACGAATGCAATTCTAATAAGGCTCATTGCAATCATTATTGCATATGGTTTAATATAATATTTTTTTGTAAGTGTCAGTATTATATTTTTTTATAACATCGCCCCCCGCCGTCTGTGACGTCAAGATTCAGCACCGAAGGAAGGAGACATCTGTCCAATGAACGGAAAGTGCTTGTCATAAAGCCAGGAGTCCACAGAACGCCGCATAGACTTTGAGAAAGGACCCAGGGAGGGTCTGAAATGCGTAGGTCATCGGCACAAACAGGACAAAGGACTCTCACCAGGACCAGAGACGGGACTTGTCAGCATATCCTTTCGGGTACCCTTTTTTCCAGCATCAGGATTCGGCTTCCCACCTGTGCCCCCCTGTGTTACAACATCTCCTGGTAGGAACTCCTGTTCCATTTTTAAGGTTGTTTTGTACTATATTTACTAATAAATATTTTTTGTATTTCATTGTGTCTCCCTTATATATCCCCCATTGGGGGCTAGGTGCGCAGGTATATCCAAGAAGTACTTCCACTATCAACTCCACTACCATTACTCTCAACCTACCTTTGGATTCTACTTACCTACAGCTAGGTTTTATTTATTTATTAATTAATATTTTACTGACACTTCCCACTGTGGTAATTCAGCCCTGATAGAATTTACACCATACCACTTTCTTGACTTGGGCTGGTATTCGCTCTGTGTTCCCCGGGACATGATAGTGGTGATTCAGCGAGGTAGCAGACACTTTGAGCCTTAATATAGAATTTGCTCATGAGTCAGTGGGCAAAGGGATTCAGGTTTGACGTGGCTTGATCAGGAATAGATATGAACTGGTGCAGACTTGACGTGGACTGGAACTAGAGCAAAACTTGTTGTGGACTGGACCAGGACAGGAACTGGAGCAAGACCTGACTAAACCTGGACTGGCCCAGGAGTGGATCTGGAGCAAGACTTGATTTGGAATGGACCAGGTGACTAGAACTAGAACAGGGTGAGACTTGACCTAGGCTTGGTCCAAGTGACTGGAACAGGGTGAGACGACCTGGGCTTGGACCAAGTGACTTGAACTGGAACAGGGTGAGAATTGTCCTTTGCTGGACCAGGTGACTTGAACTGGAACAGGATTAGACTTGACATGGGCTGGACCAGGGGACATGAACTGTAACAGGATTGACAGTTTGCAATAGCAGAGATCTTGAAGTTGGAGCAATACTCTGCAGGCTGTTGAACAGGATACACAGTCTGTAACAGCAGAGGTCTTGAAGCTGGAGCAATACTCTGCAAGCTGTTGAACAGGATAGACAGTCTGTAATAGCATAGGTCTTGAGACTGGAACAATATACTGCAGTCTGATCTCTGCTGGCAAGGTAATCAGGCTGATTGAATCGGAGTTTTCACAAAAAGCAAGATAGGAACCAGGCACCCTGAGTGAACAAGTTCTGGCACTAAGGACTCGGTTCTCTGGGTTTAAATAGAGCGTCCCTGACCTGGATTGGACAGACAGGTCATGTGCTTCTCCTAGCTTTTTCCTGGTTGGCTGCTGTAGATCATGTACACAAATCCAAGATGGCAGCATCCATGCACTGAAAGGACAGCAGCTTTTGGTGCCAGCAATATACAGGGAAGCATGCAGTGGACATCATGGATGGAGAGTGGCACCTAAGAGTGGCACCTCCCTGGAGGCAGAGAGCAGGCACGCCTGGAGAGAGCCGCTGACACGGTAAGTCCAGCGTTTTGTGACAGTACCCCCTCCTCTACGGGTGGCCTTTGGACACTTAAGCTGTGGTTTGGAAGGAAATTTGGCATGGAATTTCCTAATGAGCCTTTGAGCATTGACATTACTGGCATGAATCCTAGCTCATTATTCAGGGCCGAAGCCCTTCCATTCGAATAAGTATTGGAGATGACCATAGAGAAAATGAGAGTCCAGTACCTCTCTAATCTCATACTCATCTCCCATGGAGCTTGAAATTTTGAGTGCTTTCTAGACTGGTGAATAAAACCAGTTAATACCAAGAGGTTTAAGCAATGGAATATGGAATGTGTTTAGAACACGTAGATAGGATGGCAATTCAAGTTTGTAAGCTACAGGGTTGATGACCTTTAATGTACAAAAAGGTCCAATGAATCTTGGAGCATGAATCATGGAATGCACTTTGAGCCAAAGGTTTTTAGATGAAAGCAAGACTCTATCTCCTGGACGAAGAAGAGGTACTGCTCGATGTTTGCGGTTGGCCTAAATTTTGTATCTCTTTTAATAAAGAAGTTCTGACTCCCTTCCAAGATTCAGAGAATGACTTTCAGGCTGCTTCGGAAGCTGGACCTGAGAGGCTGGAAGAGGTGTGAATGGTGTTACCTTGGGATGATAGCCATACACTTTAAAAGGAGTGGTTTCCAGAGACTCATGATAATGATTATTGTGGGCAAACTCCACCCACAGCGAATAATTGTTTTCAGGTCTTGATTCACCCGTTCGTTTTGCCCATTGGTCTGTGGGCGATATACTGAGAAAAACTTAAGCTTGACATGGAGATTTCAGCAAAGACACACACATGTCTTCATCATTACACGTGCTAGGAGGCAAAGGAGGAAGGGGGTTCTTTTGCTTTAACACTGCTTTGAAGTGTCTGCAGGAACCAAGGATTTCCTCCGAATTTATAGTAACCCGATCCTGCGGAGAACAAGAGAGACAACCATTACTGCATTGGAACAAGACACATTTAATGTGAGTACATTACCTCCTAGACAGGGTCTTACCTGGTTATATTTGCTGGGCTGCACGAAGGCCTCTGTTCTGTTTCTTTTCTGGTCCAGAGGAGAGGTGTGATTCTGGAGGGATACCACGGGAACCTAAAAGAAAGACCCCTTGATGAACAAATCCTCTAGATTTACAGTAACACGATCCTGTGGAGAACAAGAAAGACAACCATTACTGCATTGAAACAAGACACATTTAATGTGAGTACGTTACCTTCTAGACAGGGACTTACCTGGTTATATCTGCTGGGTTGCACAAGGGTCTCTGTCTTGTTTCTTTCCCGGTTCGGAGGAGAGGCATGATTCCGGAGGGACACTACAGGAACCTAAAAGAAAGACCCCCTGATGAGCTCACTAAATAAGATATATATATTGTGAGTATACATTTTTGGGAGAACTATACGTACTTAGAAGGCGAAACTGTATCAGACTAGGATTTCTTTTCTTCTCTTTTGGAAACGGTAGACCTAACTGAGAGAAAAAGGAGAAACTTTCCCCAGAATTACAACCTCATATAAAATCCACATATGAGGACTACGTATTATAGAACAAGAATTTGAAGGACCTTGTTTGAAGAGGTATCAAGAAAACTTTGAAGGATACTGTTATTTTAACGGGTACTTTTAATAGTTTTCCCAGCGTGGATACCTTTTCCACACGCCATATACTGCAGCAGGGGGAAGCGCAAGTCCATAGCTCCCTTTCTTTCTGATTTAAGCAAAGAGCTCGCCAGACCTCGGCAGTGAACTTGGCACGATCGGAGATAATTTCCTCTGGACATCCATGCAGCCGCAAAATTTCTTTCAGATTACAGGTGTTAATGAAGGCTGCAACATTCTGGGAAAGGGTTGAATGAATGCTCGAGTTTTCCGTATTCCAACATGGCCTGAAAACTCGAAAACGTGAGCTCAATGCAAGAGTTTCCTCCAAGGAGGACTTGGAACAAATGTTTTGCCTGGAGCAGGGTTCTTGGTGGATTATGCTTGTCACAAATCTGGAAACTTCGGGATTGCTCCCGGGTCGGAGAGATGGAGTGGATGCAGGGTAGAAGACAAAACTAGGTGGTTGTAGATAGGTTTTCCTCATGTAGGTACAGACAAGGTAGAAACACTGTAGCGTAGCCAGTTACTGGTGGTATAGTCAGTGATAGTTAGACTATAGGTATAGATACAGTGCAGGACTGGACTTGTACGGGACTGGATTTGTGCAGGACTGGACTGCGCTGGACTGGATTGCGCAAGACTGGATTGCGCTGGATTGGATTGCGCAGGACTGGAATGCACAGGACTGGATTGCGCTGGATTGGATTGCGCAGGACTGGATTGCACCGGGCTGGATAACACAGGACTGGATAGCACAGGCACACTAACACAGCACAACCAGGCTCCTAGCAAAGACTAGTAGATCTGGCACCTGCTGGACTGTGTCAAGGGTTTAAATACCCTGCCGTTGAATTTGATTTGCCCGGCTGCGCACGTGTTCCCCCAGCCTGGGATCCGATTGGCTGCGAGAGCCGCTGCTTGTGACAATGCTGCAGTAATCCTAACTGGGTCAATTACAGGATGAATCTCTTACTTCAGGTTCTTCTGGGATGAGAGAACGAGATAAAGTGTCGGCTTTACAAATCTTGGATCCTGGACAGAAGTGGACTTGAAAGTTGAAACCGGAAAAGAAGGGAGACCATCTTGCTTGAAGTGAATTTAAGCATTGAGTTGTCTTCAGGTACAGCAGATTTTTGTGGTCCGTGAATATAGTGATTGGGTGTAGCGCCCCTTCAAGAAGATGGCGCCACTCCTCCAATGCCAACTTCATAGCCAGGAGTTCTTTCTCGCCAATGGCATAGTTCCTTCCAGCTGGTTGAAATTTTCTCAAAAAGAACATGCATTGATGTATCTGACCATCAGAAAACTTCTGGGACAGAACTGCTCCAACTCCCTCTGAGGAGGCATCAACTTCCAGGATGAAGGGTAAGGACACTTCCAGTTGGCAAAGTACTGGAGCAGTGATAAAAGCTTACTTCAACCGTTAAAAAGCTAGGGAACTATCATCAGGCCATTTTGAGGCGTTGACCCCTTTCCGTGTCATAGCGGTGATAGGCGACACAATTGTAGAGTAACCCCGGATGAATCGCCTGTAGAAATTGGCAAAGCCAATAATTCATTGGATTCCTCTAACTGAGGTAGGTTGAGGCCAATCTAGAATCACCTGGATCTTAGCTGGGTCTATGCCAATTTCAGTTCCAGTTAGAATGAACCCTAGGAACGGTATGGTTTCAAACTCAAAAGTGCACTTTTCGAGCATGCAATAAAGCTGATTCTTCCTGAGACGAGAAAGGACCTCCTTGACTTGGGTTCTCTGAGTTATTAGGTCTGGCAAAAAAATCTAGATATTGTCTATATAGACTACTACTAAATTGTTCAGCAGATTCTGGAAGGTCTTGTTTACAAAGTTTTGTAAGTCTGCAGTGGTGTTGCTAAGGCCAAATGGCATAACCAAATACTTCTAGTGGCCACCCCGAGTATTGAATGCCATTGTCCAGTTGTCTCCTTTTCTTATCCTAATCAGGTTCTATGCTCCTCGGAGATCCAGTTTCGAGGAGATCTTGGCTCCCCTGATACGGTCGAAAAGTTCTGAGATGAGAGGAAGTGGGTACCGATTCTTGATTGTGATCTCACTGAGACCCCTGTAGTCTATACATGGCCTGAGGCCACCATCTTTCTTTTTCACACAGAAAAATCCGGCGCCAGCAGGAGACATGGACGGGTGGATAAAACCCTGTGCCAGATTTTCTGTGATGTACTGTAGACATAGCATTTGTCTCAGGAAAGGACAAGGGTTAAGTCCTCCCACGTGGTGGTGTAGTGCCTGGAATCAGATCTATGTGAGGTGAGGTGGCAGAGTCTCGACAGCCTTCTGACTGAAGACATCCTGATAATCGTGATATTGTGGAGGTATTCTGGGTTTTTCAGCTTGATTTGCTTGGCGCCGAGGAATTACTCTAGCAAGACATGATTCAAAACATGAGGGTCCCCAATTTAGGACTTGAGAGATTACCCAGTCAAAATAAGGATTATGGGCCTGATCCAGACCTACGCTGGTTAAAACGCCAGCCAGCAGAGTAAGATCGGCTTAAAAGCCAATCTGCGCATGCGCCGGGCAGATGTTGCTTGGCGAAGCTATGGCAACGCCCGAATGTTGATCGGGCATTCAGGTTAGTGTAGGTGGGCGAGGGGAGCTAGTTTAATGAGGGAGGGAGGGGTTGGCAGCCAAACGCTCCTGTGCGAGCATATTTTCCCTTGCTTAGGCTGGCTAAAGTTAGGGTAGCCTTTAGCCGGCGTAAGCAAGGGAAAATACGCTCGCGCGGGGGGGGTGTCGGGGAGAGTGCACGCCGATACGCTGTGCTTTACTAAGCACAGCGCATCGGCATAGGTCTGGATCAGGCCCTATGTAACTGAAGCCAGGGTAGGCCAAGAATCACTGGGAAACTGGCTTCAAACAGGATTAAAAAACAAAGAGTTTTAGAGTGCAAAACTCCAATCTTAAGTTTCACGGGAACTGTATGGTGTGTTATAGTCCCATTAGGAATTTGGCTGCTGTCCACAGTAGTAAGGAATGTGGGCACTGGGATAATTTCTGTAGCGATCCCTAACTTCTTGACAGTTTGCGCTGTTATGAAGTTCTATGCTGCATCAGAGTCCAGAAGAGCAGTAAGTTCCATGGGTTCTGACCCATGAACTAGAGTCACTGGTAGGGTACAGTCTCTATGACTTGAAAAGCGAACCGGTACTCCTAACCTGACCTCCTCTGTATCGGTTACGAGCGGTCATTTCCCGGACGTTTGGGGCACATTTGCCGCAAGTGACCGGAATTGCCACAATAAAAGCATAAGACTTCCTTGCGCCTCCGTTGTCTTTCTTGGGTAATTATTTGGGATCTCCCCAATTGCATGGGCTCCTCGGAAGGAGCATCAGATGATTTAGGATGAGGCAGACTAAAAGACTTGGCCCTCCTTCTTTCCGAACTTCTCTCTCGACACCGGATATCAATGCAAATACAGGTTGAAATAAGTTAATCTAAAGTGGAAGTTAGTTCTTTGGAGACTAGCTGGTCCTTAATTCGGTTTGCAAGACCCTGCCAGAAGACTGCAACAAGAGCATCCTCACTCCAAGAGAGTTCTGATATGTGACAGGGTATGGAACCATACCACATATTGGCTCACAGTAAGATCTTTTTGTAGGATCTCTGTAGCAGCTGAAGCAGGGCAACCAGGCCCGTCAAAGATAATATGGAACATGGTTAAAAAGTCCTTGAGGTTGGAGAGCATAGGATCAGACTTCTCTCAAAGTGGGAATACCCAGGCTAGAGCTTGGCCATATAGCAGAGACATGATATATGCCACTTTGGCTTTGTCTGAAGAAAAATTTTCAAGCTGGATTTCAAAGTACAGTCTGCATTGGTTGAGAAAACCCCTACACAACTTGGGGTTCCCATCGAACTTAGCAGGTGTTGGCAAGGATAATCTGGGCCCACTGATGGGGGAAGCAGATTGCAACAGAGGTGAAGTCATGACAGTTCATAGATCTCCCATTTGGTTAGCTAACTCATGGAGGCAATTCATCACTTAACCCAGATTAGCTTCCTGTCGTTGAATTCTTTCTGCTATGCTTTGGGCAGATGTGATACCCTGGGGGTTTTCCCCGGTCGGATCCATCAGCCCAGAACAAACTATCACGGACTGACTTCTGTGGGTATCCACTCCGGGTTCCCAGGGACGTTATATTGGTGATTCAGCGAGGTAGCGAAAGTTTGGAGCCTTAATATAGGATTTGCTCATGAGTTAGTAGGCAAAGGGATTCAGGCTTGATGTGGCTTCACCAGGAATAATTTGAAGTGGTGCAGACTTGACGTGGACTAGACCAAGACTGGAACTGGAGCAAGACTTGACTAAATCTGGACTGGGCCAGAAGTGGAACTGGAGCAAGACTTGACTAAACCTGGGCTAGGCCAGGAGTGGATCTGGAGCAAGACTAGACTAGATTAGACTTGGTGACATGAACTAGAACAGGATTGACAGTCTGCAGACAGCTGAGGTCTGGAGTAATACTCTGCAGTCTGTTAAACAGGATTAACAATCTGCAATAGCAGAGGCCTTGAAGCTGAAGCAATACTGTGCAGTCTGTTAAACAGGATAGATGGTCTGTAATAGCAGAGGTCTTGAGACTGGAACAATATACTGCAGTCTGTTCTTTGCTGGCAAGGATAATCAGACTGATCGCTGCAGCTGAGCAGCAGACTGCAAGCTGAAGCCTGAAATCAGAGTTCTCACAAGAAGCAAGACAGGAACCAGGTGCCCAGAGTGAATAAGTTGTTCTAGCACTAAGGACTCAATGCTTTGTTTAAATAGAGCGTCCCTGACCTGTATTGGAAAGACAGGTCATGTTCTTCTCCTGGTTTGCTGCTGCAAATCGTCTACTTCTAGCTTGTTCCTGGTTGGCTACTGTAAATCATGTGCATAGATCCAAGATGGCAGCGCCCATGCACTGGAGGACAGCAGAATTTGGTGCCAGCAATATACAGGGAAGCATGCAAGGGACATCATGGATGGAGCTGCCACTACTGAGAGTGGCACCTCCCGGGAGGCAGAGAGCGGGCAAGCCTGGAGAGAGCCGCTGACAGTCAGCTTTTGACGCGGTAAGTCCTGAGTTTTGTGACAACTATAGTATGAGGAACATTTAAACAATGAAATGTACAAAATAATATTTCTAAGGCGCTCAAAACAAATAAATAATCAGAAGTACTATAATTAAATCAAATTATTTAAATCAATAAAAAAATTATAATAATGGCAATAATATCAATATAAAATCAAAAGCAGCTGTACTAAAAAGGAAGCCAGTCTAAAAAACATAAACACAGTACTGCGCTAATGATTGAATTAAATTAAATTGCCAATGCTCATATTAAACCAAATAAATTCAGGTAAGTAATACATTTATTTGGTTTAATATGAGCATTGGCAATTTAATTTAACTCAATCATTAGCACAGTACTGTGTTTGTGTCTAACATTTAAACAATGTCATTTATTTAAGTCAGTTACTATTACAATAAGCAAATTCTCCCCATACTATACTTCTAGAAAGTGTTTACAACAAATAACATTATAAATGTATAGTCTGGTCATGTTTATTTTTATTTCTCGTTATTCACTACTACACACTTTAAAGTATTTTGCCTTTTTGTTGTTAGACAGTATTCGCTGGATATGTGTGATAATGACAAAAAATTTTTAAAACAATGGTAAATTATTTAAATTAACCAATTAATATATTGCATAGTGGCATATAGGGGATGGTTGGAGAAAGTCCCTTTTTGATGTAGCTGGAGGTTCAGACAAAGGCTCTCACAATTGATCCATATATGTAAATAAAAATAGAAAGAAAAAACAAGGTAAATAAAATTGCACAAATAAATTTCTGTAGGATGAAAATCACTAAGCCTGAATTTGAAAAAGGTTTTACTGATTAAAAAGCAGGGCAAAGGTTAACAAATACAAATTAGTAAAAAGTCCACAAGATGCAAAAAGTCCTAAAAGAACGCTCCTACCCCAGTGATAAAGATGTTGAGCGGAGGGGTCGTGAGTCTTTGATATGCCTGGCCGGGACGTCTCACACAGCCTGGGATCGAGGAAACACTGAACACCGCCTGGACCACTGGAGATCTGAAGAGAAGCGGTCTGGAAAATTCTGCAGGGACGGATCTGCCTTACCGGTTTTGGGAGCACTTCCCTTTCTCATCGCTTTTGAGAAAGGGAAGTGCTCCCGAAACTACACTCACTGGCACAATTGCACAGTTTTAGCCTAGATAAATATATATTTATATCCCATCTTTTTACCATCGCTTTTGAGAAAGGGAAGTGCTCCCGAAACTGGTCAAGCAGATCTGTCCCTGCAGAATTTTCCAGAGACAGTATTCACCTAATATCAATAAAGTTTATTGATTTTAAATAACATCGGAATTGCCAAAAAATTTCAAAGTCACCATTAAATAAATAAATTATATATATATAGTAATGGCAAAGCAAGTTTTACCTAAGCCAGCAGTAAAAATAATGCAGAAATAGTAGAAGACATTTAAATGCACTAAAAGTGCACAATTTTATTGTACCTCCAAATGAGGAAAATGTAGTAAAATAACTCCACGCAATAATGCATACATGTATAGGCAGTTGTCAGGCAAAAGTCACAGTCCAAAATAGGCAATAATAGGACCAGGAGAGGCAGACCTTAAAATGATAATGCAGAAAAAAAAAACCTCCTGTT
The DNA here is from genome assembly GCA_011038615.1 of Limnodynastes dumerilii. NCBI lineage: Eukaryota > Metazoa > Chordata > Amphibia > Anura > Limnodynastidae > Limnodynastes > Limnodynastes dumerilii. The sequence goes on along the minus strand of WWET01001776.1, from coordinate 159,744 downwards.
AATCCAGATAGTGAAAGCCAACCTTACAGCTGTCGGGAGCATCTCGGTATATTGATTTTTGAATGGGTTATATTGTGTTCACTATAGTGCATTATGTATTGTATGGTGGTCACTAGAGTAATGATTAGTCTGAAAATTATTTATAATTAGTATTAGTCACTTATTTTGTATTGTAACCCCCATATTTCTTTGGCCATTTTTCTCTCTCACCCAGACAGACAGTGTCCCAAAAAGTCTTCAATGCAGGGAATTGAATTAAAGCAAAGTCTCTACATTTAAAATTCAGCTAAAACCATGCATAGTCAACAACAAATAAACATTTGCAGAAGAAATATACACTGTGGCTAACTCAGCATTAGGAACAATTATGTAAATGGGAATCCCTCACATTGCAACATAACTTACCTAGATGCAGATTTACTACTTTTTTTTCAATAAATCTTTTTTTTTTATTCATTTCAGTCAAAGCGGAAAAACAAACAATACAATAAATTATAAGATACATGTCATTAATAATTGTAAACAACATATAATAAAGAGTAATCCAATGAATATAAGTGTCAAAAACACAGGATTATTTCTAATTGTAAAGTTTAAAGATTTACTACTTTTAATATGCTCCGAGATCAAGCAGCCCTACTATCCAGATATAAATCTTTTAAAGTGCTGGCCAAGGAGCATTGTAACGGTAATTTTTCCTCTACAACTGGTAGAATTAAGCGTTTGACAACCTAATTGCAATCAACAGATTATTGATAAATTCAGTTGCAGATTTATGAGTTATACATATCTTTAAGGAAGGCTCATCCAGCCTTTATTGGGCATGCGGATGGATAGCACTAAAAACATTATCTGATTTTTCAGCATTCTGAGCTTTGAACGCAGGATACATGGGAGTCCGCAGTCGTAGACCCCTTTTATCCATGCATCTGAGCACAGACTTTCAACACCCATACCTAACTTGTTTTCTGACTCTTGAGAATGTAAAATGGTGGCGTTTAGGAATTCTGGATAGGTACACAGTCCGTTACCACAGCTATATTTACATTGTAATGCCAAGTCATGCCCACTTGCAAGCGCAACCCAGCCCACTGTCAGATGTGTTATTTATTAGTCTGACTATAGAAGATTGCATTACTATTGGGTAGCAAAAATGCAAGTGCAGAAAGCAAAAATGGACGGAATATTGAGGATTGGATCAGGTCTTTTATCCTTAGTATTACAGGCATATGTATGCTAATATACACACAGTCAGGTCCATAAATATTGGGACATAGACACAATTCTCATATTTTGGGCTTTATACACCACCACAATGGATTTGAAAAGAAACAAACAAGATGTGCTTTAACTGCAGACTTTCAGCTTTAATTTGAGGGTATTTACATCCAAATCAGGTGAATGGTGTAGGAATTACAACGGTTTCTATATGTGCCTCCCACTTTTTAAGGGACCAAAAGTAATGGGACAAACTAAACAATTCTAAATCAAACTTTCACTTTTTAATACTTTGTTGCAAATCCATTACAGCCTGAAGTCTGGAACGCATAGACATCACCAGACGCTGGGTTTCATCCCTGGTGATGCTCTGGCAGGCCTTTACTGCAAATGTAGCAGTTCCTTCTTGTTCTTGGGGCATTTTCCCTTCAGTTTTGTCTTCATCAAGTGAAATGCATGCTCAATCGGATTCAGGTCAGCTGATTGACTTGGCCATTGCATAACATTTCACTTTTTAAATTGAAAAACCTGGAAGGCATAAATTAATGCATCCCTAGTTAGACCTATTAACCAGTGCACACCTTATAATAACAGACAGACTCAGCTATTACTTGGTAAAAAGATACAAACTTTAATGATTCTACAATCAATTAAAAATGGTACTTAGGGTGAAATATTAAAATACATTAGCACATAATTTGACTTCCCACCAAAATTACACCTACTGCAAAATACATAATACCAATAGATGCAACTCATGAAACATATATCTTTATATCTATAGTTCATCAGAACATCAATTCAAGAGAATATAATTGATTCAACAAAATATAAGTACAGCCTATCTAGCTAGAATGAATAAGATCTATCCCTATCCACACATCTAGTGACCTCACGGTCACGCTTCGCACTTCTGTGCAGTAAATTTCCCTTCCTAACTAATCTATAACACCATGCTGTACATAGAAGCAATGAACATAAATGTGCTGATGAAAAAAGAGCAGTCACGGGAGCGGAGATCCACCGGTGCACGTAGTCATTCACACGCTCCTCCTGGACATGCTGACAAGCTGCCTAACGTATGTCTCACCCCTTGGTAGGGCTTTTTTTGAAAAAGCCCTACCAGGTTTTTCAATTTGGCTATATTTTCAGGTGACCTATGAGTAGCACCCTTGTGGCGTATGCAATGACATCATAATACATATTATTACAAACTGGTGCGACTTTCTCTTCTTGTATGCATTCCACTTTTTTTTATCTTGAGAAAGTCCTTGCCAGGACGAAACGTGTTGACAGAGACAGCGTTTGCCTTTCTGACACCCAGCAGCTGATGACATCCTCCGATTCCTGTTTAAAACCTCTCTATAATATTCCTGCATGAGACTTATAACGTGGGGACGCCCACGATTACCTGTCTCGGACCTACCATCTTCCGGCACTACAATCTGCCCGCTGGCTAGAGCATAGAGGCATACTAAGAGGCGGACATCGAATATTATGCTGCGGCTGGAGCTTTACCGAAGGCTATTAAATGTAAATAATCTGAAGGTGGTCCTTTCAACACTATCTAACTGCAGTGATCACTATTTGTGAAGAACTCACATTACTGCAGAGACTGCAACGTGTCTGGCTAATACAGACTCCAGGAGACCGGTAACATAAAGTATATTGAGATCAATTGCATCTGCCATTATATCTGCTAAAAATTGTCCATCTGCCTCTCGCTGTAACTCTTTTTTTCTCAGTGGAATCTGATTGCCAGCTCATATCATCATTGGTGAGTGCCTATTACCATCTATGTATTTGAATGTGCAGAGTAAAATTGGCCATTTTTTATATTTTTGAGAGCGGAGTCTATTTATTTTTACATATTGCTTGGGTGGTCTATTGCTGTTTATACAGCTCTTATAACAGTTTGATCTGACTTTTTAATGCAAGTTTAATTGTTACTCTATATGTGCATTCGCTGCTACTTTAATAAAATGTTATTTTAAGTGAGTTGCAATCCTCATATGTGTCTTAATGCAATAATCTGATAGCCCAGCTATACTGTGGTTTTTACATACTTTGGTTGCTTTTGCAGTATGCTTCGGGTCATTGTCCATCTGCACTGTAAAGCGCCGTCCAATGAGTTTTGAAGCATTTGACTGAATAT
>WWET01001776.1:130199-148842 GCA_011038615.1 Limnodynastes dumerilii | reverse complement strand
ATTCCTGGTGACAGACAGCTAAAGACAAGACAGGAGAGTATAAAAAAAAACCCTTCAAGCAGTGCAGCCAGACAAAGCGCCCCATGTGTCCTGGCGCCCTGTTCGGCTGCTCAACCTGAACAGGTCAAGAGCTGGCACTGGCAGTGTGTACACTCTGCACGATTTCACTGTCAGTTTTGTAAAGAGCTCTGGAAATCGTATAAGTGTGTGTCCAGCATAAGGCTGATCTTTTAACCATTACCAGTCGTCAGGGTTTTTAGACTGCTTTGTCACCATTCAGATAATGGGACCAACATATAGTTACTGAAGAATCAGTTCAATAATTATTTGATGTGTAAGCAGTTTAAGCAGAAACCATAAATTTGTAAAACTAAGCTGAATGAAGTGGTCTATGAAAGATGCGTTACGTTATAGAGCAGCTCTTTCTATGTTGCTTAATCTGAATGGAGGCCCAGAACAGTGTTTGTATGACCTCATGAATTACTTGGCCTGGAGCCTCAATGCAATACAAGCCTTCTCGGCGCCCTTTTCTCTGACAGTATCAGGAGGACATATGCACCGGGAATTGGGCGGGGTGACTAGTCTGTACCCTGCCGCCTGTGTCATGAGGGCCGGCCTCGCTTTCATTTCGCGAGATTTTAGCTTGGCGCCGTGACCCCCATGTGAGAGCAGCAGCTCCTAGTAAACACTCCCAGAGCAGCTCCGACATGGCTGCCCGGCGCTCACACGACTAGACAATAATAATAACAGCAGCAGCACCAGCATAATTACCAAACTGATAATAAGAACGCTACTCGTCGTTACAGTGTGCGCCTCTTCTGTCGGCGGAGCGTATTGTAGTAGTGTTTATTTCGTCCTCTTTGTTGTGTTGCTGCGGCTGTCATCGCCAATAGAAGCAACGATAATACTAGGACAATAAAATAGATTTTGCTTTTCTCTTTTGCTGTTTTTTTTTGTTTTTTTTTGCATTTCCACTTAGCAGCTTTATACAAGATGTGGATCCAGGTGAGGACCATAGACGGTACCGAAACCCGCACTATAGATGACCTGTCCCGGCTGACCAAAATCGAGGGATTGAGGTTAAAGATCCAGGAGAGTTTTAACGTGACCCCGGACAGACAGCGGCTCTTCTACCGGGGCAAACAGGTAAACACCCCCTAGCAGTGGCTGTACATGACCCCATTAACCCAGCATTCCTTCACTGCATGACAGGCAGGCAGTACAGTAACCCTTGCACAGCCTGCCAGTGAATCCCTGTGTACTTTTACCCATCCGATCCTGTGGTCCACTGGAAACAAAGCATTTCCTTTTGTATACACACCTGGCCTAACACTACATTCACAGGGAGTCTTAAGATGCTGCAAAGTGGTTGTATAATATTTTGGTAAATGCACTAGAATCCTTTCCATGTTTACGTAATAAAATATTCCATGCACAGTTTATATATTTGTTTTTTGTATTGACATATTATTAAAAGATAGTAGTATATTTTTTGGTCATTGCATGTGGTATTCATTTGCTGCAGCCTGGTCACTAATTCTTTTGCAGTTTCTAAGCATCCAATAAGTCGAGCTTTGTTTTCCGCTGCATGCTTCCTAAATAAGAACATCTTTCTGCAGTTGTGCAACTTAATCTTCCCTACTTTTACATTTAGAAGCTTTTAAGTTTTTATTGAACATGCTTCCAACTGCCTGAAAGCAATTGTATATATAAAAATAGTTTTTTTTACAAAATGACCCCACTCCTGTGTTTGCTGGATGTCTACTGTTCGACTTCCTTTTTGGAAAGGCCTAGAAGACGTATCTTGGCATGCAGACGCACAAATACTTTGCTAGTGGAGAGGCCTGTAAAGTATTCTCTCTGTTTTGTTTTTTGTAGGGTTATTGCTTTAGCCTTGAAAAAGTGTTTTGAGAATACTATTGTGTACCTTTGCATCATAAACTGAGACTTTTCCCCATATATTGCTTTTTTTAAAGGACTCTTTCACTGTTCACTCTTGGCATCGCTATTCGAAGCTGCTTATCCATTCCAATGTCTATTATGAAGGAAGCCACACTAACTTATTGTAATTTATGTTAAATATCGTACGTATGGGAGTATAGTTGTCATTGTCCTGTGCATGCTGATGTTATTTCTTCCTCCCCTGCTTTCTATTCGTATCTGTTTCTTTCCTACATTTTCATGTTTTGGTTATTGGTATATCTTTGCTATCCTAGTCAAGTTTTCTTATTGATAATATGTTATGGACATTATATTTTACAAAAGGCTTGTCTTTACTGTTACTATATGGCAATATTTGTACACCGCTCTGTTTCTCAAAATTTCAATTGACATAGGTGACTATAGAAAATAGTACTGTCTTCATTATCTATCAATATAATTATTTTTACATCTGTGATTTTGTTTCATGTATAAACCAGACTGTGAGACAGCCCACAAGCTATGAACGCCACTAAGCTGTGTCTGCCTATGTCATGTGACTTGCCTTTATGAACAATGCATGCTGAAAATATCAGAAAAGGCCCATGTTATTTGCCAGTATACGAATGTCATCATTTAACTGGTAATTATCCAGTCTGATTATTGATCTTTCCATGATATTATAAAGGTTTGGACAGAAACACAGTCATGGATTTGTTAATTGACTTTGACAATGAATCGCTTTAGTCCATGATGTTATAAAAGACTGAACTTTTCCACCTGTCACTTCCTAGTAACCCTTCAATGTCATTGTAGTTTATTGTTCTCTTTGAAAAACACTAATCTATTATAAACCTCTGTATAATGATTTGAAGGATTCATTATACAAACAAATTGCTTTCTATTATGGCTTTGTTTAGTAAGAAGAAAATCCCATCTGTATTATTTAGTTATTTAGCATAATATGGTCTTACTCCATTAAAGTCAGTGACTGATGTGAGGTACTTTTTTTTTTATCAGTGTGGTAACTCCTTTTTTCTGCTTGCTGTAGGCAAATGGTAAAATTGTGTTATTTATTAAAATCTAGGTTTATACTGGTAGGATTTAATTGGTTACATTGCCACGGTTTATACACTTATGTGTTATCAGTAGCTATTAGTCAGTTTTGTTTTTCTCAAATCTTTTCCAGTCTGCACAATTAATGAGAGGCATCTGGCATCGTATGGCTTCCCGCCCCCTCGCCTTACAGCATGTTTTGGTTCTGTGATCACAATACTACTCTGTGTTTGGTTACTTGAACTTTCATCTTATGCATGTAAAATATTAGTTGCCATTTTATTGGTCTTTATTGGTTTTTCTTGTGAGATTGGGGGCATTTAAATATACAACAAAGGTGTTTTATTATTCTTTATTATTTTATAAATGGCTTCACATTGCTATAATGGAAACGTGTTAACTTAAAATGCAGGTGACCAATTAGCTTACAAAATTAATTTGTTAGTAAGTAGGATGTTTGGAAGATGCATATAAAGATAAGTCATAAGGCACTCAATCATGTTGTCTTTTGTAAATTAGAGGCAGGGACTTAACTCTTCCCTCATTAACATGCACACCCCCTTCCCACCCTCTCCGTTCTGCTAACCAGCGCTGTCTGATCACTTTACTGATCACCACATCTCACGCCCGCATCCAGGATTTCTCCCGTGCTGCACCTCTGCACTGGAATGACCTTCCTTCTTCAGTCAGACTCTCCCCCACATTGCAGGTCTTTAAGCGTTCACTCAAAACGCACCTGTTCAGGCTAGCCTACCCCTCCTCCACTTAACATCCACACTGCATCCTTCATCTATCCCTTCTCTTCCTACCCACTCTCCACTGCTCACACCAGCAGTCCACTCCTTATGTCTTCTGTAAGTTCTTCCCTCCCACATAGTGTGTTAGCTCGCACGAGGAGGGCCCTCAATCCTATTGTTGTTCCTTCCTCCACCACTCCCCTCTCACTTCATACCCTCTTGTCCCCCTCTGCTACCCTTTTACCCCATCCCCACCTGGTGGCTCCCTCTCAGCCTCTCACTGCGCTCTATCCCCTGCTTCCTGATCTTCCAAGCTTGACACCTCACATTTTGCCTTGCGTTCTGTGCTTGCTTCACTTTATTGTTTTTCTGTGATATTTTTATAGTCCTATTGTATTTAGTATACACTATGCTGTCCATCCCTACCCTGTATGTCTGTACTGCTATGCTGTCCATCCCTACCCTGTATGTCTGTACTGTATTTAGTTGTATTTTGTACGGCGCTGTGGACACCTTGTGGCACCTTATCAATAAACGATAATAATAATAATAATAACTCTTGTGAAAGTATTAGTTTCTTTTTTGGTCTTTGGTCTTGCTTATTTGTGATAATGAATGTGGGAGACCGGTGGTGAATGGTATAAATATCTTGTGCTTGGGCAGTGGTCCATAACTGATTTGGAATTTAGAAACAATGTGCCAAGGAATGGTGATGGAAAATCTGCAGCATATTGTTTATTTTTTCACTTATATATATAAGGAGGGCTCAATTTTAATGTTGCTTGCAGTGGAATACTGCATAAGACCTATTCCCTCCAATGCCACACCACTTGAGACTTAATATATTATTTCTACAGGGGCCTTAGGGGACATTATGACACATAAATGGACTTAACCTGTGTTTAGTTCTGCATATTGAAATGTTAGGGACTTTTTTTTGTTGTTTTTTTCATGGGATCTTATGCCTCTAGAGGAAGTTTGGGGGGGCCTGTGCTGTGCTGTTTTTCGTTGACTTGTGCCATTACTGCACATAATCCCCTCTATTTCCAGTACCCTAGTACTGGTAGCTAAGGCTGCCACAAGAAAATATGGTGTCTGGGAAACTTATGTGATGATGTGAGTATTTTGCTGATTCCTACTTGTATCTGTTTATCTATCCACAAGTGTCCCGGATGGATAGAGAGGTGTGCCCGGACACTAATCCCCCACCCATGGAGGCTGTGCTGGTAGCGGTAAAAGCAGAAGCACTGCACTCTGTCAGTATTAGCTGCTCCTGTCAGTCTAGCCCATTAATCAGTTTACTTTCTATTTACTTTCCTGCTGCTGTCAGCAGATAATCTGTCTAGTGTATTGATGGCAGATATTTTATTTCAGTCGATTCAGCAGAAAATTGTACAAATCAGTACTAATTGTGCAGTGTGTATGCAGGATATCTTTACATTCACTGTAAACAACTTGTAAATATTGGACCTGATTCAGATCTCCGTGGTTCTCACAGAGATCTTTATGTACACATGGAGGAGGGTAGTTCACACCTACCTTAATTAAAGTTGACTTACGTAAGTTCCCTTCCGAACGCAAATATGAATCAGGCCCATTGGTTGGTGTGTCGTCTTTAAATATGTCGTGTACTCGGCTTAAGGAGTTGTACAGCAGTTCATCAATGTTAAGTAGTATTGTGTTTGTAAACAGCCCAGTTTAACCATTTGTTATTTATTATAAACATAATAAAGGGAACCTTTAATTATTGTGACATTTCGGTTGGTTGTAAACCACATATGGGGAGGTTTTTTTTCAGCTTTTTGGGAACTTTGTGTATTTTCTGTGCCTCTAAAGCAAATTGGACCAGATCCTGACCTCCACTGTGCTCAAAGATCCAATGGCAGATCTTCACACCTTTCTGAATTCAGTAATGCGGGGGGACACTATTCCCGCTTGTACGGAGTTCGGAAAACAGGACCCTACCTTAATATTTATGCAATGTTCAAATGTAAAATGAAATTGTGCAGATGTCAGGGTACTTGTGTACTTGCTGTATGCATTCCACCTTGCATTATGTGAGTGCATGCAATCAAGAAAAGCGTATATTTTCTACTCACAAAGAGCAAAATAAGCCTTAATTTATTAGTAAATATGGACCTATTTTTTATTATTTATGGCTTTTCCTGTTGAATGCTGGAGAAAAGACCAAAGTTTGATGTTTGCTTGTGATAAAATTTGCCCAAAAATTTGACAAATTTTGGGTTAAGGCTGATTTTTAAGATGATATTATGTTAAGTCTAACTTGTCTTAAAGATTACATCTTGTATTAAACACAGATTTTTGTGGAATGTTTGCACTGTATGGGTACAGTAGGCGGCCAAGCCACATTGAATGTCAGAAATTTCCAGAATTATAGTTGTGTTTAAAATGGCTGCAGTACAGCACCAGATAATGTTTTGTTTTTTATTCACTAGTAGGTTATATAAATTTACCATCTATTTTTGAAACTAGCATAATGGTTTAATTGTGGATTCTTTATTCATAGATTGTGTTCCCTAAAACTATCCCATGTTAGTTTTAGTTTTTGTTGATTTTACACTAAATTTGCTAATTGTACAATGAGAGATTAATATTTTTTGATCAACGGGCTTTGGGTGACATACACATTGATTTATATTAAAACATTCATTTTTTTCGTTTTGTGCTTTTGTATTTTGTATAGATCACAATGTGGTCCGCGGGGGGCATGAGGTGCAGGCCGAAGAGGCGCTCATCCCCTCGCTCCCTGCTGTAGTACATGTGGAGAGAAGTACTCACAGCATAGTTTCCTCTCCTTACATGCACATACAGCTGGTCCTTTAGTGGCTGCTGCGGAAGCAGCTCAGAGATGACATCAGCACTGGGCTGACAGTCACTTCTGGGCATGCACAGCATCTTCATGCCATTCAGTGAAGCGCAGACCTCCACACTATCTTGTATGTGCATTAGTAACAGTAAGTGCCGTTACTGCTGCCCTAAATTACAGAGCGTTAACAGTCACATTTCCCACATTCTCCTTTTATTGGGAGGCTGGAGACACATAATGGGGGCTACTGGGGGGGCTGGAAAAACCAGATGGGGGATACTGGGTGGCTGGAGACACATGCTGGGAGACACTGGGGGGCTGGAGAAACACACAGTAGGGGGGGGGATACTGGTGGACTGGAGAGAGATACTGGGAGGCTACAGACACATAGTGGGAATACTGGAGAGGCTGCAGACGCATCATGGGGAATACTTGGGGGCTGGAGAGAGACATGCTGGGGAATAGTGGGGGGCTAGAGAGAGAGATTTTGGGGATACATGAACTGGGAATACAGGGAGGCTGGGGAGACCTGAATTGGAATTACTGAGAGGCTGGGAGATATGAATGATGAGATATATAGTCTGTATTGTATTTTATTAGGCTCAAGTGAGAATTGTATAGTGGAGACTAGGACGCTGTCTATATTGTATAGTAGTATCTATGATTTGCTTTCTTTTATTGCCTTTACAATAATTTCGGACTGTCACTGGGCACAAATTTAAGGTTTGCAGGGGGGCGCCGAACACCCTAGCCCTGGCATAGATTTTTGCTGCACAATCTGACAGGTCAAACATTATGAAAGATGAAACCAGAAGCTTAATATATCTGTGAATCTGACATACAGTTATTATTTTATTTATTAACAGGTTTTTATACAGCGCCATCATATTACGTAGCGCTTTACGGAGAATATTTCACATTCACATCAGTCCCTGCCCCTTTGGAGCTGCATTCTAAGTTCCCTCACACACACACACGCTTATATATTAACCTACCAGTATGTTTTTGGCATGTGGGAGGAAACCCATGCAGACATGTGGATAACATACAAACTCCACACAGATAAGGTTGTGAGACACAAGTGCTACTCACTGAGCCACTGTGCTGCCCGAGAGATAATTTGTCAAATCATCATCAGTTGGACGGACCATTGTGCTTGATTATCGATTTAGGTACCAATACAATGAGGTGGTAAAGCTGGATAGCTGCAGATTAATCTTGTGTTGATCTGATTTCCAATAATGTTTTATTGAGCATATGTTTCCAGATATTGTTTAAATGTGTGTGTAATCTGTGAATAATTTGCCAAGACAAAATGTTTTGTGCCTGACTACAAGACAAATGACAAAAGCCCAGACTGCTGTCGTCTTTGGTTTACAAAAAATAAAATTCATACACAGGAAATATGGCAAGTCAACTGACCATACTGATCTATTAGCATGTTTTATCAGTCAGATTTCTATTTAACAGACCTCTGTACCTGTGACTGAAATTGAAATATTTCAGTGCATGGTGGAGTCACTTGAAAAATTTTCGAATCTCTTGGTTGTCCTGCATTTCTTTTGCTTTTACAAATGACTTTTCAGTGTATGGCCAGTGTATGGTCTATGAGAAAAGAGCTGTATTTGTAGCAAGGTTTTTGTTAGAGATTTTACCCCTATTTCATTGAAAAACCTGCTAGTTTGATAGCAAATTACTACAAATGTGTTTCAGTGATTCTCCTATGGGCGATATACAGTTGAAAATGAGGAAATTGCAGGGAACTGCCCATTGTTCTTCTTGTTTGTGAGAAGTGGTAGAGGTACATGTGCTCTTCACACAATAGATTAGAGATAGCAAGCATAAATGTTAAAATGCCTGTACATGTTACAGATAAGGGGTCTGATTCTGTAGGATCGTAAGTAAAAGCTAAAACCAGTCCTTACTGTGCAATTTAAATGGTAAAGCACATCCACCTTGCATTTCTCGTATACATAGTGAGTGGCTAAGATGCTGTTGTTCATACTCGTTTAGTCATGTGTACACGTATATTTCTGGTGTGATTTGTTGCAATAGCGCTATTTTTAATGGAATTAATTAAAGAAATGTTTTATTAAATTTATTGGTGGTCACATATTTTATTTTGTTTGGTGTTCTATTAGTGTGCATGCATAAATTTGTTCAATGTATTCATTGTTGTAGGTGTGTCCATGGTTTTATTCTTTAAATTTGTTTAAAAATTTTTTCCATTAAATTGCACTTTTTGAATCAGTAGAACAGCACCTCCTGTTGATATGATACATTTTTTTTTACATCTCTTTGGAACTCTATACTTCATTTGCTAAATATTCAACTTGTGCATCTAGCTATTCTATCTTCTCTGCTACACCAAGTAGTTACAGCTCACTATACAAAAGCGTCAGCTAGTAAACGTGGTGTCAGACTTAAAAGAAAGGAATGTACTTTGATAAATTAATTAAGCAACACGTATGGCGTGTTAGGAAGCCATGTGAACAACAGAATCCAATAAGAGTTTTTTTTTGCTGTTAGCAGCTCAGAATTATGTAACATTAAATGTTTCTCTTCATGTAAATGTGTCTATCATTCATTAATCTATATTCTTCACTACCTTTTTATAATAGGATTTTCTAAGCACATACGATGGCTTATATCAAAATGAAAAGCGTTTTTGTATATGATTGTATGCTTTTCTTTTCTGATAGGCTGTAAACACATTTTAGGCATTTGCTTAAATTTGTGTTCCTCGTTAAATGTTACACATCTAATGTATTTTGTCTTGGTAAGGGCCTTTTATTAACCATAAGTCTATATCTGTTGTAAAATGGTAGAGATTGAGTAAATGCTGTATGTTAACTCTGGAACAATTTATTTATTAAGAGTTTTATATAGCGCCATTAGATTAGCGCTTTACATTTTTACGGACAGACTGAGTAGGTAAGAGTTGCCTGCTTGCAAGCTTATACTCTATAGGACATCCAGTATTGATACCTTAGGGCAAGTGCTATATATCATACATTGTACTAGCCAGCTGGGTATACAAATATTAAGCAGTAGGTTGTGCAAGTTGGTAAGCTTGTTTTAAGAGGTGAGTTTTATTTGAAGCCTTTGAAAGTTTGAAGAGTAGAAGATAGTCTTAATGGACAAGGAAGGTTATTACAGAGGTTGGGTACAGCCCAGGAGAAGTCCAGTAACCACGAATCATAGCATTTGGTTAGTGTAGAGGATAGCTGTATGTCCTGTGAAAATCTGAGAGAACGAGCTGGGATATATCCTGAGATGAGTGAGAATATGTATGTGTTCAGTTTTATTGATGGCTTTGTAGGTTAGCAAAATAATTTTCTGTCTGATTCTGTAATATACAGGCAACTAATATAGAGACTGACAAAGTGGACCAGTTCTAGAAGGGCATTTTGCAAGGAAAATCAATCTAGCTGCTGCATGCAATATAGATTTAAGGGGGATAATTTTACATGGGAGTCCAATAAGAGCGTTCAATATTTCCTTATCCAAAAGCGTCTCAATCTAATCCATTTTAAAGAGGAGGTGTAAATTCCCCAGAAATAATGCAAAAGGTGGTGCCATGGAACTAACCCAGGTCTGCAGAATTGACTTCTTGGCTACTGCACCTAGGATTACTAAAAGTTTTCTGAAACTCCTGTCTACTGTCTGACTCCAGAGAAGCACACCAAATACCACCCATTTGGTCATGAAAAGAATGTTGCGCAACAAATAGGGGAACGCAAGCTGGCAAAAGCATGGCATGAGTATGGAATGTCATGTTGTGCATTATTACTGCTATATTTGCTTAGGTTTACGTTTATTCTAAGAATTGTGACCTAATAGATGGTTGGTGGGCTTCTTATAACCATTCCATTTTGATATCTTATGTGAAATTCTGGACATTTACGGGTCTTATTCAGATGTCCGTACGTCACCTGAATTCCAAATTCGCATGCCAGATATTCAGTAGTTCTGGAGATCCATCCGACAGGGCAGCGCATCCCCTCTGCCTGCCTAAACTGGGTGGGCTGGGTGTACCATTTGTGGGTGTATTAGCGGGCGTACAAAATGCTGATCCGCACGGGAGACTTAAGGCAGGAGTTTGACAGCGTAACTGTTGCCATATCCACACAAGAGAGGGGAGTGTCAGAAGTTCACTCCTCTCTACCGTGCGGGCTGACTTACCTCCGTGTTCAGAAAATGCACGGTCTAAATCTCCCAATATTAGGAAGGAAAAACCAGTCCAGTGTAGGACAACGTCGCAATAATAGGAGAGTACAAGGAGATACCAGAGTTGCAAAGTAGACACTGACTTCTATTTTGCTTTATGGAAGCTGTTATGAGGTAAACATTTACGTTTCTAGCCAGGATTTACATTTTTGGAACCAAATCAAGAGTGAGAGCCCGAATCAATTAGCTTTGCAACGGCGTTATTTGCAATGTGAAGCTAATTCTGCATATTTTTTTAGGGTGATTTTTATGTGCACCCCATAGAGGTGCTCCTAAAAATTTGCTTAGCTTTCATACCATATATGACAGGAAAAAGTGCACCGCGAGCTCTTTCCTGTCATCGCGACTAATTGAATCAGGTCCTCATAGTTCATATTTTGTTATTAGTCTATTGCTGGTTATCACCATCGGTATTATGCCCCATGGTTTTTACATTTTTAGTTTTGGTGTGGTTAAAAAGTTTGTTTTGTAAGGCCCTGTATAATACTATCTGTAGTTTATTGATATTTGATGGAACTCGAAAATGTACATAAAGCAGTATTTTTCTTAGCAATATTCTTTTTTTCATAAAAAAAAATAACAAAAAACCCATTAAAATGAAAGGGTGTTAAATGTAAAAGTTTTGTTGTAGAATAGAATTTTTTGTTATTGGCCTACATTCTTTTACCTTTTCCCTAATTTCTAAGTTGTGTGAGTCATGACAATGTTTTCTTTATTTACTGGAAACTATCAGTTTGGTTTCCCTGATTTCCCAGCCACTCATTTCCTGGCATACTTTCTTTGTGAATGTATATGGGTTTACACAATATGCCAGACCATTTCTACATGCTGTTTTAGTTACTAATGTGAATGAAGAAAGACTCTTCGTAACTGAATAAATATATTGTTTATCAGTCTGATTTGTCATTTTTTTTTAATAATGATTTTAAGGCCAGGTTTATTCGCTACTAAAATTGAAGACAAGTGCAACATCCACATGATAAAAAAAATCTGTGGAGCTGCTGTTTTGTATAAACTTGGTGCTAAATATTATTATAAATGCTATAAATAAAATTAGGGTTTTTTTGTATTTAAATATTATTTGTTTTTAAAAATCATTTAGGAATCTTTATTTTTGCATTTTTTTTTAAGCTGAACAAAGCATTCACATTAGGGGAAGAGGAAAAGGAAGCCCTTGTCCCTCAAATTAGGTGCCCTTTATTTTAACTGTGTGCTACAAATGTAAAATATTGTTTCCT
Organism: Limnodynastes dumerilii; assembly: GCA_011038615.1. Taxonomy (NCBI): domain Eukaryota; kingdom Metazoa; phylum Chordata; class Amphibia; order Anura; family Limnodynastidae; genus Limnodynastes; species Limnodynastes dumerilii. Next base: position 136,834 of record WWET01001776.1, on the reverse strand, counting down.
GCAAGCAAAAGTGCAGCAAAACAATAGTTAGCAAAAAACCACAAACTTTTGAAATCTTGTTCAATGTTTTTTTTTTAATTTGTTGTAAAATATCAGAAATTCTGTTTGATAGTATTTGATACTCCAAGAAACTGCATCATTTATTAATGCTATCCAGTCAGACTCTCCCTCACATTGCAGGTCTTCAAGCGTTCACTCAAAACGCACCTGTTCAGGCTAGCCTACCCCTCTTCCACTTAACATCCTTACTACATCCTACATCTGTCCCTTTTATTTCCTTCCCCCTCTCCTCTCACACCAGCAATCCACTTCCTTCCACCTCCTTATGTCTTCTGTAAGTTCATCCGTAACACTTAGTGTGTTAGCTCATGTGAGCAGGGACCTCCATCCTAGTGTTGTTCCCTACTCCACCACTCCCCCCCTCACTTCGTACCCTCTTGTACCCCTCTGCTACCCTTTTACCGCATCCCGACCTGGTGGCTCCCTCTCAACCTCTCACTGTGCTCTATCCCCTCCTCCCTTATCTACCAAGCTTGACACCTCGCATTTTGTCTTGCTGTCTGTGCTTGCTGTACTTTATTGTATTTTTGTGATATTTTATATTTAGATTGTATTTTATTATGTACTATGCTGTCCATCCCTGCCCTGTATGTCTGTACTGTATTTTGATTTATGTTGTACGGCGCTGCGGACACCTTGTGGCGCCTTATAAATAATCGATGATGATAAGAAATGTGCACAGACCTTTTTCCCTACCTTTTTTTCTGGTGGCTTTCAGGACATTACAATTTAGAAGACAAAAGATGCCATTTCTGATAAAAACAAACAAACAAATATATATATAATTAAAAAATTAGCAGTGAACAGGCCACAGATTACTATATTTATTACGATCTTACATTGTAAAGGTATTATAGACAACAAGTTTGCTGTTTACCAAGTTCTTCAAAATGTATACATAGTAATCCTGATACAAGAGTTTTGCCTTTAACAGATTGCAGTCACAATGTCCAAGGACAAAGCAAAGGATTTATCTGAATTTATTTTCAGTCCAGAATGGTTGACAACGCTGTTTACTAAACAGAAACAAGTGCAGGACCAGGATCAGTATCGACATGCCTGCACCCACTAAGATGCATTCTGCAGCCTTTATTAGAAATGGACGTTTATCATATACTCAAAGGAATGAAAATGTCTTAAAGATCTCATTTCATTATTAGATTTAGAACAGTGGTTTTCAATCTTTTTCCAGTGAGTACCAGTTACCCACTATGCAGTTATGTACCGCTTTGCAGATCATGTAGAGATATATACACACACGCATTCAGCCCTCTAAATATTTTAACAGATATGACTTCTCCTATCTGGTATCGCACCTGGTTAACGTACAAGTATGTACTATCTTCTCATAAGCTTGCCCAGTTGCTTTGAGTATCATCAGACAGGGTTCTGTTCGCCACCCCGAACATTAAATTTTCTAAATACACATGGCCGACAGCTAATTGTCAGCTGTCTCTCTTTGGAAAATGTCACTAAATATGAAGTTTTTATAATGAATGGGAAAGTAATCAAAATGTATTTTTCTGAAAGGTAGGCATTCATTATTTTTCCAACATCCGGGATCCAATATAGAAGGGAGTCTTATGTCTACACTGCAGGGAGGGGATAGAGTTTATAAGGGGAGTCTTAGGGTTAGGCTGCAGGGAAATGGATAGATCAGAAAAGGGAAGACTTAGCGGTAGGCTGCTGGGAAGGGAGTCTTAGGGTTAGGCTTCGCAGACGGGATGGATTGGAGAGGGGTAAAGTTAAGGTCAGGCTGTGGGGAAGGGAGGGCTAGGGTAATGGAAGGTTAAGGTGAGGATTAGGATAAGGGTTGGGGAAATACTCACCAGTCAGCGAGGGGAATTCCTTCTGGGTATCTTTGATTACCTCCTTCCGACGGAGAAGGAACACTCACAAATGCAGTGTCAGGAACAGCCCTGTTGAAAAAGGCCGTTCTCCTTGACATACCACACTCAACCAGACAGTGGTCTGAGAACCCCTGCTTTAGAGAAATGCTGGGTGATACAATAATCAAATTCATTATAAACTACACCATTATTTGTGAATTGTACATGGCAGAATCATAGCATACCCTAAAGCCCATATACACAGTTTCATTTTTGTTGTATGGTATCAACTGTATGGTCAGGGTATATATTTTATATTACCTTTACATCACATCAGATGCTCGGCACATTCAATCTATTGGTTTTGTTCTGCATGAGAAATTTGTGTCTTTTTGCAACTGTTTAATTTTATGTTGTGTGTAAGTTGTTATAGGCCATTCATGGTTTTCTTTGGTTTTAATTTTTTTTCCTTTGTTGGTTTTTTCCTTTGTCAGTTAATGAGACACAACTTAGAAATAAGGGCATTTACAGCCTATTGGTCTAGGGTGTGGCCAGTACCATCTACCTAGTTTTAGTGGTATTAAATATGAGCTAATGTATCATATTTTATGAACTTCTTTCGAAACCAACAACATGTTGCTGGTGGTGGTGCAGGATGGAATTGTATAATTGTATTGAATTGACACTAAATGTGTTTAAATGTAAATAGTGCTGCTAGTTATTTCATTTAAAGCTCAAAGTTTAAAGTTAAAATGCAAAAGCAATATAGAATTGTTCTCAAGCGTTGAGAGGACGAATACCCCGGAATTGTTTAGTTTTTTACATGTTTGTGTGGGGTATATCAAGTATTGTGGTAGGTTGTATTTTAATTTGAGTTCGATAACTGAAATTTGAATTGGATTCTGAAATATATGGAGATCCAGCTTAGTGATTTGCTATGAAGATAATTATTTAAATGATATATTTTGAAGGTTACAGACATTAATGAGCAGGAGCTTAGGCTGCACCTTTGCTGATAAAAGGAATTATTCTGGCTATATATACAAAATACAAATACATAAGAGAAGCGCTTCATGGTGCAATAAAATCTTTAATTTTAAAACATACAAGATCTTTTCATATTCAGCCAGAGAGTGTGGATTTAGAGCATAGATGTACACATATAAAACCAAGAGTCGGAACCTTCAAAGCAATCTCACCATGTGCAGAATTGGCAAGGAATGATAGGTGGTCAGTCAGCTGGAGCCTGTGCTGGTATTCTTCTGCGTCAGTCTACGTGTTTCGTCTTAGACAAGACTTTCAGGAGGCGTGGCTAACCTTTTTAAAGTCCATGTTTAAATAGGAGTGTTCCAAGGCATTCACTTAAAATCAACTGCTTAAAAGCAACATTGAAACAAATACTTTTAGTTACATAAAGTTAAACATTCATTAAAGTCAAATGCATTCTTAAAGTTCACAGAACACTCGTATCAATTCCATTTAAACATAGATCGAGAGCGTTTTTAAAGGTACGGTATCATAAAAATGTTAGTATTTAACAATATATTTAGAAAAGAGACACACTAACAAGATATGGCTATACAAATGGTTCGACAAATACATTTTAAGATCCGAAATACTAGTTCTTAAGGGAGTTGCTTAGACTCCTGCATCCTAAAACAATAAATGTAAATTCAACAAGCTGCCCTACACATGGGGGCGTTTTATAAGAGAGGGTAAACACTTTAATTATTCAACAGGCTCAAAGATGAAGCTGGGAACCCTACACAGTAGCCAAAATATAGAAACTCACTACTATCAATATCCATATTGCCTGCCACATTGATAAATATATAACAACAAATATATTCATTTATTTCCCCTTACCGAACACCAGCTTGCTTTGTTTTGACAGCTGGAAGATGGACATACCCTTTTTGACTACAACGTTGGATTGAATGACATTGTCCAACTCCTAATCCGTTCACAATCTGATGATGCGACTCCTTCTATGAAGAAAAAGGATGCGGATGGAAAAGCCCTTGCAAATTCTGCAAATAAGCACAAATCACGAGTCAGCGCTCCTTCCATTCAGCCGTCTACTTCCGCCCGAGCCTTTCTAATTGATCCAGGCATTGGCATTTACAAGGTTGGTAATTCATAACATTTTTGGATTTAGAGTTTATTACGTTTTATATAGTTTTGCTATATCATTATAATTCATGATTATGAATATTTCATAAAATAAATAAAATTGAAAGTTGATTTCATATTATGACTGTTAAATACGGTGTGTACTATTGAAACCCTTCCCCTGTTGTTGTGTTGGTGGTAAATAAAGTATCCAATTAAATATTAAGTCTGTGTTGAAAGTTTCAAAGATTATACACACCGATTTTTTTGAAGTGATTTACAATAGGACTACTTGCTAATTATGATTTTGTAGATGGTGAATTATAAACCTAATGATGAAAGGGATGATAGTGATGGGTAAGTGATAGAAATACAGAAATTTTACATGAAATTTAGAAATTTATATTGGCTATATGACAAAAAATGCAATTATGTTACTATTACATTTTGGCAATAATTAGGGTTTTATTTTAATGATGGTGTTTTCATACTTTTTCATACATTTTATTTACTTAGTACTGTGGCTTACAATCTATAGTGGTTAAGGGTGCGTCTGCTGTGGCTAGGTTATATATGAGCGCTGCAGAAACCATATAGTGCCCTATAAATAAACAATAATAATAAAATTATTATCTTCTCTACCATAAAGGAAAAATATATTTCTGTGAATTATGTTGGTTTGATTTGACCAATTAAGGTTATTTTTATAGTGCTACATTATTAAGTAAATTGTCATTTTGATTTTTAAAGGCTATATACACTGTTCATTGCAAGCCAAGGTTATGTGTAAATTAAATATAAATTTGTATGGACTCTTTGGAACTTGACAGAACAATAATCAAAGACTCGGTTTCTTTGACCGCACTGGTCATGTTTGTATTAGCCAATCTACATTTTTTTTGCTAAGTAACTTTATTCGTCAAAATAAAAGTCCTTTAAAAGTCTGCTTTTGTTCTTTTAATTCAGAGAGTGATGTTACACCAACATGCAAAGGAATAAAAGTAAACATGCTGGACATACAGTGCACCCGGAAAGTATTCACAGCGCTTCACTTTTTCCACGTTTTGTTGTTACAGCCTTATTCCAAAATGGAAAAAATTTATTATTTCCTTAAAATTCTACACACAGTACCCCATAATGACAACGTGAAAAAGTGTTTGGAGATTTTTATTAATTTATTAAAAATCAAAAAGTCACATGTACATAAGTATTCACAGCCTTTGCTCAATACTTTGTTGATGCACCTTTGGCAGCAATTACAGCCTCAAATCTTTTTGAATATGATGCTACAAGCTTAGCACACCTATCTTTGGGCAGTTTCGCCCATTACTCTTTGCGGCACCTCTCAAGCTCCATCAGGTTGGATGGGGAGCATCGGTGCACAGCCATTTTCAGATCTCTCCAGAGATGTTAATTGGCAGAGTCTTGTGGTGCAAGATAGCTGACAGCAGATGCTGGATATGGATTGTAGTCCACACATATGCACTTAACCAGATTTAGGTTTATTAGTAGAGACAGCAAGTAATAACAGGTTATGCAGTGTTGGTACACAAGGGGTTAAAGCATTTAGCAGTTTAGATGGTGGTTCTACTAGAATAGGAACTCACATTATAGCAGGGATATGAATATTATTATTATTTATTATCGTTTATTTATAAGGCACCACAAGGTGTCTGCAGCGCCATACAAAATACAACAAAATACAGTACAGACATACTGGGTAGGGATGGACAGCATAGTATATATTAAATACAATATGACTATAAAAATATCACAGAAAAACAATAAAGTGTAGCAAGCACAGAACGCAAGGCAAAATATGAGGTGGGAGGCACCAGGTGGGGATTAGGTAAAAGGGTAGCAGAGGGGGACAAGAGGGTATGAAGTGAGGAGGGTAGTGGTGGAGGAAGGAACAACACTAGGATGGAGGGCCCTGCTCATGCGATCTAACACACTGTGGGAGCTAAGAACTTACAGAAGACATAAGGAGGGGGAAGGAAGTGGACTGCTGGTGTGAGCGGAGGAGAGTGGGAAGGAAGAGAAGGGATAGATGAAGGATGCAGTGTGGATGTTAAGTGGAGGAGGGGTAGGCTAGCCTGAACAGGTGCGTTTTGAGTGAACGCTTGAAGACCTGCAATGTGGAGGAGAGTCTGACTGAAGAAGGAAGGTCATTCCAGTGCAGAGGTGCAGCACGGGAGAAGTCCTGGATATTGGCATGAGAAAGTAAAGTGGTCAGACAGTGCTGGTTAGCAGAACATAGAGGGCGGGAAGGGGTGTATAGGCAGCAGCTTGTCTGATTTGCAGGTTCAGGCTGTATCTAAAGGGTTAACTGTGTGAGGAGATTGTGAGCTGCATGTCTGTGCAGTTCAGTGACTGTCTCCAACAAGACAGGGAACAGGTCCCGTCCGGGCAGTGTAACAGACAAACAGGAAGGTGATGTCATCTGACACTTCCTACTGCACAAGCCTACACTAAAGCAGGGGAGCAGTCATTAGTGTAGAGAATGAGACAAGTTACTAAGCGCTCTTCTCTCCAACAGGATTCAAGTCTGGGCCACTCAAGGACATTCACAGAGTTGTCCTGAAGCCACTCCTTTGATTTCTTGTCTGTGTGCTTGGGGTTGTTGTCCTGCTG
>WWET01001776.1:113199-130183 GCA_011038615.1 Limnodynastes dumerilii | reverse complement strand
CTGCTGAAAGATGACCCGTCTCCCCAGTCTGAGGTCATGAGCGCTCTGGAGCAAGTTTTTATCCAGGATGTCTCTGTACATTGCTGCATTCATCTTTCCCTCTATCCTGACTAGTCTCCCAGTTCCTGACGTTGAAAAACATCCCCACAGAATTATGCTGCCACCACCATGCTTCACTGTAGGAATGGTATTGGCCTGGTGATGAGGGATGCCTGGTTTCCTGCAAACATAACGCCTGGCATTCACCCCAAAGATTTCAATCTTTGTCTAATTAGACCAGAGAATTTTGTTTCTCATGGTCTGAGATTTCTTTAGGGGCATTTTGGCAAATTCTAGGTGGGCTGCCATGTGCTTTTTACTAAAGAGTGGCTTCCGTCTGGCCACTCTACCATACAGGTCTGATTGGTGGATTACTGCAGAGATGGTTGTCCTTCTGGAAGGTTCTCCTTTCCACAGAGGAATGCTGTAGCTCTGACAGAGTGACCATCGGGTTCTTGATCACCTCCCTGGTTCTTGATCACCTCCCTGACTAGGGCCCTTCTCCCCTGATCACTCAGTTTAGACGGCCAGCCATCTCTAGGAAGGGTCCTGGTGGTTCTTAACATCTTTTACGGATGATGGAGGCCACTGTGCTCATTGGGACCTTCAAAGCAGCAGATATTTTTCTGTACCCTCCCCAGATTTGTGCCTCCTGTCTCTGAGGTCTACAGACAATTCCTTTGACTTCATGCTTGGTTTGTGCTCTAACATGCACTGTCAAGTGTGGGACCTTATATAGACATGTGTGTGCCTTTCCAAATCATGTCCAATCAGCAATTTACCACAGGTGGTCTCTAATTAAGCTTTAAGAACATCTCAAGGATGATCAGTGGAAACAGGATGCACCAGAGCTCAATTTTGAGCTTCATGGCAAAGGCTGTGAATACTTATGTACATGTGATTTCTTAGTTTTTGATTTTTAATAAATTTGCAAAAATCTCCCAAAAACTTTTTTTAATGTTGTCATTATGGGGTATTGTGTGTGGAATTTCAAGGGAAAAATGAATTTATTCCATTTTGGAATAAGGCTGTTTCATAACAAAATGTGGAAAAAGTGAAGCACTGTGAATACTTTTCGAATGCACTGTATATAGTACAAATACTACTATTTTTTGTATTGTTTTGCTTAGATGATTCATTGATCAGCACAAAAAATAATATAAAATAATAAAGTAATATCAGATATTCACTTTATGGAACCAATTTATAATACATAGGAAAGATAAGATATTCAGCTGTTTTCCTTTCGCAGTTTGGTGGATACATTTACATACACATATATTTCTCCTCCACAGTGATGCCTGCCTCAGATAGGTTGATTCTGCAACCATAGTGGTATACTCACAGGTGACTGATGGTAGATCAGTCACTCCTTGGACTCCAAGCCCCACACATGCACACACACACACACACACACTTTGAGGGCCCAATTCAATTAGCTTTGCACCTGCGTTAATCGTGGTGCAAAGCTAATTCAGCGTATTTTTTGGGAGTGTAATACGAGGTACGCATTAAAATTCACTCATTTTATTTACTGTATATGACGGGGAAAAGCTCAGCGCAAACTTTTTCCTGTCATCGCAGGTAATTGAATCTGGCCGTGAGAGTAGCTACCAGCAGTGCAATAGTGACAACGATCACTCAACAGTTAAACCCATGTGGCCAAAGTAAATAAAATAAGATGTGCGCCAACTCTCCAAGAGGTTTACAAATTAAAAAATTATATAGATAATAGAGTATATGATTCTATATAGCCAAAAATTACACAGAAGCGCTGGCCAAATGGTATGTGCAATATCAGGAAACAAAGTGGAAAATGGCAACGCTAGAGTAAATTGGGATTATAGATAGATGGATGTGGATGGCAAAAATGTTGTAACAAGTGGCTCAGAAAGACAAATGTTTAATGTAAAACATATAAAATCACAAATATAAAAACCCAAATAACATGATAATAATCATATATAAAACACAGAAATCCAAGACTCCATATTAAAGCACGAATAGATGTTATAAGCAACTCAGTCCAAAACACAGCCCGCAGGGAAACCTCCCATACAGTGTAAAGCTGTAATGGAGCATAAGGGATGTTTATGGAATATAAAAGTTGAAGTAAGTAAGTAAGTCATGTTGTTTAATTTTCAGCTGTTACAAGGAGAGCCCCAATTATCCAATAACACCCAGGGGTGTTTTTTTTTTGACTGAAGTGTTAAAGATTTCTCATTTCTTTGTTTTTATTTTAAAGACTGGTCATATCCTGGTAGTATTTAGGAGAGGATGTTTAGAATTGCAGAGAAGCGGTGTGACACAGAGGGGTTAATAATAAAGGGTGATGAACAGTTTAATATTTTTCTTCCCACATATTGGACAGATGTGATAATGATTATGTGCATGCATCCAAACCAATTTACACATCAGTTGGATCCCAACAAATGTTAATTTACATGTAATAAGGGACATGTGTTTATTAGTTGCAGAACAGTTAAACATAGCTAGCTAGGTATAAATACAATAAAAAAATGTACACCGCAAGAATACAATCATTAAAAGTGGCAATAGCTAAGGATCTTGCTTATACATTCAGTTAGCTAGATGTGAATCTAATGAGTGCATGCAGGGCGAGTACAATCCCTGAACGTGACAGACATTCTCAAGATGGCAGAAGGCGGTGCAATAAGCAGAATACTATCCTGCTGATGTTGGAATAGCCATTCAAGATTTAGGACATTATATGGCAAATGTTTCTCTGATATAGACACTAGTAATTGTCTCCATGTGAGTTAGCTTATCTAACAAGAACCTACAGTGATCTGCAACAAATACTAGGAATGTTCATTGCAGTGGCTCATTGCGGTAGTGTTTCAATTACACTTCTTGTCTGGTAGTCTTTCTACATACCTCATTTAGCATTCAGTTGCCATGGGGATTTAACGGATAGCGAGCTTGTATTTGTCCGTAACTTGTTGCAGCAACTGAAGCAGGCATTTTCTTATTTTATCAATATAAAACTCCTTTTAATGTTTCAGAAAGGTTATTTGTTAAATTGCCATGTAGTTAAGTCTCCAATTAATACAAACAGTGTTCGTAAAATAATAATAGACCCTGTTAATTTACTTGTAAAGCCAAATACTACATTATTTTAAAATACATTTTGCAATTCAAATGAAATCTTTGTATAGTACATATTTCTGTATAACTTGTGTACAGACATACATTTATTAGTCTTTTATTTCACATTGAAATCCTATATGAATGTTTTTAAGCTAAATATTCTAAATTGTTCAGTGCATTCATGGGGAAAGTACTTGGTGATATATGGGGAAGCAATGGTTGTGTTGATTTCGTAGTGTGTAATCGGTTATTTTGCTTTGATGAAAGCACACATTTGATATTCCTTGTTGATTTACAAGCTCATCTGTTCTCATTTTCGATGGATACATTTTTGTTCACTTTTATTCAGTTTCAGAAAAGAAAAAACAATACTTTAACACTAGAACAGCCATGGTCAAGACCTTTTAATTATTAATCTAGTGCTAATATTGGGCAATAATGTTTGTCTATGTCTGTTCTGTTTCTTGAGAATGGATTGGTGAAAGTTGTGTAGTGCCCAAATATATATAATAAGAATTCGACAAATATCGGTTGACACGGCAAGTGTATTTGTAACTGCAAATGTATCCATGTCAGGTCACCCGTCGCCGCTTGCTCACCTGCTGAAACTACTGGGAAAGAAGCTCTGTGCTGACTGTCCCAGTAGTTTCAGCGGGCGCATAATCTGTGGCTGCGGGGGGAACTCCCTAGCGCGTAAACTGCTGGCGGTTGCTCCTTTCCACATCAAATGTAGCCAGAGTGTGATGCGGAGCAGACACAAGTAAGAAGGAAGAGAAGACTGTGTGTGTGTGATGTGTGTTTTTGGACTGTTTTGTATTGCATACCTCCTGACTGTCCCACATTTAGAAAGACATTTCTGCTTTTGCTCTGTCCCTATCAGATCAACTTTGTCAAAGTTAAATTAAAATATTGGTCCTAATATACATCTGTCTGAATCACCATAAACTGTTTACCCTGTGTGCAGTTATCACAAGTCGACGAAACTAGCGATCGCAGCAAATGCAGTTGTCTCCAGTTGCTTCATAATAGCGAAACCTGTGTCAAATTTTTCTTTGTTTAAAAAGGTCTGAAGACAGTGAGAACTGCTGACAGTTTAAATGGATAGAACATAAATGTTGTGGGTAAAGGATCGGTGCACCCTATTTGCAGAACTGCATATCTCACCTAACAGGTTCGACGCCAACCAATACCTATTGTGAGCACTAGCAATCTTAAAATGCTTATGGTAAATAAATTTAAATTCCCAAAATACCATAAATAGATCAGAAATAAATATTCTTCAATTAATTAGTCTAAAAGTGCTGAATTCATAAAACACAAAGTGCGTGTGTTCAAAGAGTGCAATGTAACATTTTTCAGTCCCAAAGAATAAACCAAAATATTATAAAATATAATAAAACCAAAATCAATCATACTGTTGATGTCCGCACAGCAAACTCCAAATCTCTTCCTTAAATCTTTCAATTTTCATCAATAGTTCTTTTAATTGATGGTGATTTGTTACAGGTTAATGATCCCTTATAACCCTGATCTTTCAAAATGATAAGTGCTTTCAGTTCAATTTTCATTAGATTCCTCTTATTAAAGAAACCTCTTATTTGTGTAGTAAGTACCTTATAGGAAGTAGAGAACGAAAAAAAAATGCATTATTCATAAAATAAAGCTCCACCTTCATTTATTATCTCAAAAGAGTTCCAAATAATACAACATTTAAATCTAAGTAAGTAAACCGCCAGAGGAGGAAATCTCTGAGTGTATATGTGTAACGACCGATAGTAAGATGACAGTCCTGGGAAATAGCAGTATGTAGTGAGTACCTGTAAAACAGAGCTCACTCCTTCATAAGCATTCGCCACGCGTTTCGAGCCAAGGTTCTCTCTCAAGGCACTCCGCAGCACTATTTCCTGGGACTACAATCTTGCTGTCGTCCGTTACACATCTACACTTGGTACAGAGCATTTCCCTCCTCTAAACAATGTTGTGCTTGCCATTATGAAAATATGTAGCTTTTCTTCTCTAACCACACAGTTATGTTCTTGTGCTGTGATTGTGGCTGCAGCGTTTGTTATATAGCAGATGCATGTCTGTGAGAATACTACAAAATCCAAATCCAAAAATTCTATTTTTGTGATTCCATTTAGGAGTTTAAAGATGTGGCAGTCAATCTTTTAATGTAAATATTGTTTATTAGCATTCCAAACAAAAAAACAATATACAAAGCAATAATACTGTCTAGCATGGAAGAATGCAGCTTTTATAAATGAGCATAAATGGTGGACACTCCATAAAGCTAGATTGTTACTATTCAAGGATAGGAGCGTGTGGCCATGGTTACATCCTAAAAATAACAAAGGTAGACAAGGACAAAGACGAACAAAAAGAAAAAGAAAAAAGGAGGAGGGGAAGAAGGAAAAGAGCAATAAGGGAAGGATAAGGGAGGTGGTATCAGTATATGAATATCCTAAGTAGTGAAGGCAACTGCAATATCACAGGTAAGATCATTCAGCCAGCTGCCTATATAAATCTGAATCTTTAAACAGCAGCCATGGGTACCAGGTCTCTGTAAAGGCGGGGCCCCTATCCAGAGTGGAAAGAGTAAGCTCCTCCAAGTCCATATAGAAGTCAATTCTGGCAAACCATTCTCTTGCCTTTGGGGGTATAGAGGACTTCCAGTGAGTTGGTATTACCGCCTTAGCGGCACTAATTAAGTGGCGGGATAATGATTTCTTGTAGGTGGAAATGGGTAGAGGAGACAAGTTAAGAAGCCAAAATTCTGCAGTGTCTGGGACGTCTCCCCCCAGGACAGTCGAAGTCACCTGCTGAACCATAGACCAAAATGGGCGTAGACTGGGGCAGCTCCACCATATATGGAAGGGGCCAAAATTCCGGAGTGTCAGGAACTTCTCCCCCTAGGACAGTCGAAGTCACCAGTCGTGCCAAAGTCCAAAATGGGCAAAAACGAAGGCAACTCCACCATATATGAAAGGGATTTCCCTCCCCTGTAGAAAACCTCCAACATCTATCTGGAACACTAGGGATCATTTTGTGCAGTACAGATGGGCACCTATACCATCGAAACAGTATTTTATACTGAGTTTCCCGGACAGTGGCACTCGTTGATGACGCATATGTGTACTGAAATACTTTAGTCCAGTCAGATGGTTGTAGAGTGACCCCCAAGACCCTTTCCGAGGTCTGGGTGAATTGTGGAAGGGCAGGCCAGGTATCGGTCACTAGCAGTTTGTACACAGAAAAGATGACATGAGAGGGGGAATGGGAGAGCTGGCACATGGACTCAAAAGGAGTAAGATCCCGACTTAGCTCTGAGAGAGGAGCCAACGTAGTAACAAAGTGTCGGATCTGGAAGTAAGACCACCACTCCCTCTCCGGGGAAGACACCACCTCCCCCAAATCACAGATAGGCCGCACTCCTCCACTCAGCACCAAATGACCCACCCTCAGAGGACCATGATTGCACCATCGACTGATAAAGGAGGACTGTAACCTTGGCGTAAAATCCCTATTATGGGAGATTGCTGTCAGTGGGGAAAATTGTGAAGATATATTAGGAAGATTCCTAAGATGCTTCCATTGGGCTAGAGTAGCCCCTACTGTGGGATGTGGTATCTTAGGAATAGCAGGAGTCCAGGCCAAAGTGGTTAGAGGGTAGGGTACGAGAGAATTCTCAATGGCGATCCACTGCTTGGTTGAGGGGTTCACCGACCATTCTACCACCCTACAGAGATGAGTTGCCCCATAGTAGAGGTGGAGGTTAGGGAGTTGAAGTCCTCCCCCCTCTGTGCGCCGGTATAAAATGTCATGTTTAAACCTTGGTCTCCTGCCATTCCAAACAAACCCCTGTATAGAGGAGTGAACCTCTTTAAAAAAGCTTTGGGGAATTACAATTGGAAGCGTCTGGAAAAGGTATAGTAATTTTGGTAGGATAGACATCTTGACAACATTCACCCTTCCCAGAAGGTTAAACTTCTTGTGTTGCCACCGGGACAGGTCAGATTGGATCTCCCTGAGTTTGGGCACAAAATTTAGATCAAATAATTGGGTGAGGTCCCTGCTCAAATATGTACCTAAGTATTTAATATGATCCGGATGCCAATGGAAGGGGAACGCAGATTGCAAACTCCGAACCGTTGATACCGAAGCTGTGAGATTGAAAGCAGTAGATTTGTGATAGTTAATCTTAAAATTACAGAGCTGACTATCTCTGGAACTCCTTAACTATATTAGGAAGGGAAACAGAAGGGTTGGATGTGGCAGTCAATCTTTTATCAACACTTGCATTGCTTTTTATAATCCTAATGCCAGTAGTATCCCACACATTCAATCATTGCAATACGTACATTTTGGGTCTTGGGGATTTAATTCACGGTATATAACTGAGCCGTAGTAGTCTAAAGAGCCATTGATTGCTGCAAAGTTGAATAGGCTGCTGTGTGTGTAACAGCATAGAAATGGGCATGCTTTGTTGAATGCAAATGTGAAGAGGTGACGCCAGAACTCTGCTTCCCATGCAGCACTGACGGGCAATGGTCTTTGGCAGCATTCTTGTGAAACTGTGGGAAACTTGTATCCGCAATACTATGCGACACACATGGTTCTGGATGGTATCTAAAGAAAACCGTGCAATTCTGAATTCCAATGCTGCTATATTTTTTTGTGTACACTTTATGCTCCCTTAATGGATCATGGCCACGTAATTTTTTTTTTTTTACATAATGTTTGGGGCTATTAACCATTGTGTAACCAGTATTTTAAAAAGCTTTTAACTGGCCACATTTCTTTACAGAAGTAAAACATTTTTAGTAATTGCACAAAAACTTGCTGCTTTAGTCATTGTTACTGAATTACTGCAAATGATTTGATTGACTCTGCCCTTTAAAATGTGTTGGCACTTCCGGGAAAGTTGCATGTCTGTCTTTGTTTAAAAAGAAAAAAGAATTTATTGTGGCCCATCTGCTTCTTTGCTTTGTGCGAGTGAATAGTCTAGAGAGGGCCTTTAATACCTTGTGTTCTCAGTGACTGGAATTTCATTGCAGGCATTTATTTTTTATTTTTATTTATGTCTTTTATTGTCCATGTTCTAATTAACAAATATTTAACACATTCTAAGGGAAGCTTTTTTTTATTATGTTTATGGTAATTTTAACCCCTTGTCAGCCATTAATGATTTCCTGCATATATTAACTCTGTAACTACATAGCAGCCTTTTTTATGGATGTTTTCAGTGCTTTAAGAGCACCTGAATACTTTGCAGCTATTAATTGCGCCTCTAAGTATATATTGCAAACAAAGCATTTATTACAATGTAAGATATAATGTAATGCAATGTAAGATTATGCATTACTGATACTGTATAAGCTGTCTAGACAGCGAGCATTTTATTCTCGTTGATCTTATTACTTCTAAATATAATTTTAATGCTTATTAATTTAGGATATTGCTTTTACATGTTAT
Organism: Limnodynastes dumerilii; assembly: GCA_011038615.1. Taxonomy (NCBI): domain Eukaryota; kingdom Metazoa; phylum Chordata; class Amphibia; order Anura; family Limnodynastidae; genus Limnodynastes; species Limnodynastes dumerilii. The sequence continues at coordinate 121,561 of WWET01001776.1, read as the reverse complement.
GCTTAAGTTTTAAGACTTAACCCCACACTGCTTGTCCTTACAGTTTTCTGTTACATGCCTTTATAGTTGTAAAGAACCAATACTGGTTACAAAATTGCAGGGAGACCACACGCTGTTTAAAAATAAATATGTGATTTGTTAATTCTAGCTTTCTTTGTATGGTAGCTGCTAATGTTTATAAACGAAGTTGTGCTTATAAAAGTGGAGATAAATTTCAATATTCGGTGTTGCCTCAATATGGATAACAAAATCCTAGGAATACAAAACGCATGTTTTCATTGATTAAAACATAGTATCACTTTCTATCATCATCTAAAATGAGGGTAACTCTCTCCTCCTTTCAGCTGTTGATGAGATAACCTTAAGTATTCCTGATGGCATTTTAATCGTTAAAACACTTTGTGTTTCATGCTTTTATTTAACCTATTCCCAGAAATAATCTTGATCTCTGTTCAAATTAGAGTTTATCACATTAATTTCAATCAATGATTAACTTATTAGTTATAAATATATTTTATGTCGGTCCCATTAATTACAATTTACATACTGTTTTTGTAGATCAATGAGCTGGTGGATGTCCGTGATGTAAGCATTGGATCATGGTTTGAAGCACATGTTGAAAATGTTACCAGAGCCACAAAGGGGCATAAAAATGGCAAGGCTCAAATTAAAGGTGGCAACTCTTACAAGGGGACTAATGGAAGCCTGAGTCCTGAACACTCCAGAGAGAACTCCCACCTTTCTGATACAACTCCCTCTACTTCTTCTTATTCGGACTATGTTGATGATGAAGATGTAACTTATTTTATAAAATATGACGAGTAAGTCTTGTCCTGATGGAAGTACTTTGATATAGAGGCCATAACATCTGTTATATCAGTATATAAATTACGATGAACCAAAAGAAATTGCGATGTACATGTCCCCATTCAGGGAAGGAACACCAAAGTCCGCACAGCAGAGAAATAATCCAAAATTTGGTTGTGCCCTCCACGTTTTTTATTTTATTTATGACAGTATTCCTGTGGGTCTACAGATTCCACAGAAAAGATGTACTGTACTTCATGTAAGAATGATAAGTAATGATTAAGTAATGCTAATATATATACTTACTCTTGCACACATTTCATGTATTTGAATTGAAGCGCGGCCTTGTGTGTTTTTTTGTTACTGTTAGTTTACTTTGGGAGTCTGACCCCCTCCCCAATATGGCTGCTGCATACTTTTCAAATGGCTGGATTGTCTTAATACAGAGCTTCTGAGTACACATATAGCAAATGGATAGGGACTCACCTACAGGAGGTGCCTTGATGCTAGGCAGGTGAGCTTAACCCAATATAGCTATATTGTGAACTAAACTTCCTTTTTATGTTTGTGCTGACACAGTGTTATATAATGTTTGTATGGAGTGCTGGGCCTCTCTTTTGTTCCTTAATGCTATAATATGGCTACTCAGTTACTTTCTAGACCTGTACCGGAAAGGGGGAAAAAGGATTTTGCTACTTACCGGTAAATCCCTTTCTATGAACAAGCGTTATCAAGGGTTATCAATTTCTCTGCCTCATTAGAGAGATTTTTGGAACCTAGACTGGAAGCGAAAAAGAGACCCCAATCATCTAAAGCCCTCTTAGGTGAATCTGATTCAGATTCTCTGGAGGAAGTAGAACTGGCAGAGGAAATCAAGTGTTCCCGACAAAGATCTTCCCGCTGAACCCTCTCTAGTCCAGGGGATAGAAGAATTGATGTTAGCAGTCTGTCAGTCTCTTGATATTAATAAGGAAATTGAGCAGTCCCCAGGCGAACCTCCTATATTAAGAGACAGAAGCTATCTGCTGTAGTGCAGGCCTGGAGCTCTCCGTGTAAATAAATAAATTAGATTTTCCTCATAGATTTGCTACGCTGTACACCTTGGTTGATGCAATAGTATCTAGATGGGAACAGTGTCATAAGGTGGACACTTAGCAAAGCCTACAACTATGCCTGCAGCAGGTGCCACTTCCCTTAGGGAACCTACAGACAGGCGATTAGAAGCTATTTATGTGGCAGTGGGTATTTACTTCATGCCATCATTCACTTTGGCATGGGTCGCCAGAGCCATGGAGTTTTGGGTGGACCAGCTGATTACAGGTCTGCGGACTGATGCTTCTTCCGCGGAACTCCATTCTTTATGGGAACTGACTAAAGAAGTGTTGTCCTACTTATGCTAGGCAGCACCCATACGAGCATTATGGCTCTGTTCGTAGTCCGCAGGCGTACACTAGAAAGTCCTTGGAGGCTACAGTATATTCTCCTCAGAAGAAAAGTAAAAAAAATAAAAAAAAGTCTCATAGCCTTAGAAAACATGGCCTTACTCCTGAGGCACTTAAAAAAAACAACCCCAAAAAACTGGGTTATATATGTGTAAACACACACACCTATATGTTCGCCCAAGAGTCTGTGAGATAAAGTCCACCTTTTACAGAATGTGTGTGTGTGTATGTATGTAATGTATTGGCTTCCTACCACACACGCAAATAGACACAATTGTTGTCTCACATACACACACTCCCACAAATACACATAACTGTTTCATACACACTCATGCCACAGTTATACAATATTACCTAAATTAAATACAGATTTGAATCGCTACCAATGAAATATATGAACATACCGTGTCCTGGCATCTGCTTGTGACTGGCTCATTTCCTTGTCCTGAAAACTGGGACAGCGCACTTTACCTGCATCATGCAATACAGAAGAGAAGCACAGTCCATGACTGACACCGAGACTCATTCACTAACTCTCACACACGTGTGCAGACATAACTGCTGTCACATGCAAATACGATGAGTTTGGAAATTTTTTATTATTCATTCAGTTTTTATTGAAACAATATGGGCATTGGCAAAAACATTTTACAAACGAGAAAGGAGAAGAAACAATAGCAGAGGGTTTATCATGATTCCTACATTAGCATATAATTTAACTATCCATAAACAATATATGCATACAACAAAGCAAATGAGCTTTGGAGAGTCAGTTGGAGTCTTAGATACACTAGAGAAACGGGATAACATGCATTTGCCAAAGAAGATGGGGTTGTGATTGGATCAGTGTGTGTACATCTATAAAGCCTATATTCCTAGTCACTTATGGATGAAAAATGTACCTATAGTTGGGTATACAACATGCAATTATTGGACCAATCATCCAATAATTGACTGATCGGCACAGCAATTGTATAGTGTGATTGCTTGACTGATTTGTCGTAATGCTGACAATACAGTCCAGTAATGTTGCCGACTAATCATTGTATTGGTTCATTTGACTGCGAGTGTGCCGATCCTATAAGAAAGATCTGCCCGAGGTTTGGGCTGTGTGCATACATGATGCAGGATTTCCACAGCTCTATCACCATATTGTTAGTCTGGGAAATCGTGCAAGTGTGCATACTGGAATTTTTATAATGTATCAATGTTAGGAGGTTAAAATTGTTGTGTATATTGCTATTTACACCATTTATGTATTAAAACCAGTCTTTAAAAAAAAAAAAAAAAAATTCTATTTGTTTTTCTACTAAAGAAAAATGTGTCATGTTTTGTTGTTTTCTATATTTCCGTTTATAATTATTTTTATAAGATAATACTTTGGCACTTCTAGTACTTGATCCTTTTGTTATCAGTTGTGCTTCTGTTTCAGTTATCCAGAAAATGGAATTGTAGAAATTGCAACCTGCAACATGCGACCCAGAGCAAGGACTATATTAAAGTGGAGTGACCTCAAGGTGGGGGATGTTGTAATGGTGAATTACAACATTGAAACTCCAGAAGAGCGCGGTTTCTGGTTTGATGCAGAAGTAACAAACCTAAAGGAAATGTCAAGAACGAACAAAGAAGTATATGTCAAGATTTTATTGGGGTAAGAATGCGGACTTACATAATTCATAAACATTATTGTGTTTTATTTTATATTTGTTTATATTCTACATTTTTTCTCTAGACGTGTAATGTAAGTACCATTTCTCAAGTAATCACTTTTACAGTACGTAGTAAGTGTACACCCAAGAGGCCAACACTGTTACTACAAGCTAAAATGATTGTTATTATTTTGGGATTCAGGACACAACATTCTCCCTCAGCATAGAGATAGTTTATACCTGCCAAAACATGATAGGTGACCATTGGTATTCCAGGTGAAGTCAGTTTTAAAATTTATGACTGTTTCTTAAATGCTCCTTGGACTGGATACAGGCGTAAATGTGGGCAGTTTACACTCTTCACATGTGGAAACTACCCGCATTTTGGGAGCACACGTGCACACACCAGGCTTCCAGCAAGGATCTGGATCTGCATCTTTGGGATTGAAGCCTTTCCAGTGATAGGGGTGGATTGCATAAAGTGAGTACGGAGGGGGTTTAAATTGTAGGGTGAGGGCCGGGTTAAGCCCTTTTGTTGGACCTGATTTCTGTGCCGTCCCCAATTTACTTTTTGTTTTGATCTGTTTGTCTACAAGTTTTCTGCTTTTTCAGTCTCTAACCTACTAAAGTCCACATTGATGAAAAGAATAGCCTGCTTTTTAGTAATATGGCAGTATAACCAAAATAAAGCATAGCCAGGCTGTTGAGCACCACATTTTTCTAGTTGTACTAAAGTTATAATCTTCTTAACATTTATCATTTTTACTTATTTCCAAATAATTTATTTTTATTTTCACATTTTGGGTAAAGAGTAGAAACAAAAAAGTTGCACTGCTGATCTTATCTGATTTATTTAGTTCATCATTGTAACATGGAGTAAGTCATTCAGCCTGTATATTATGTCTTGTCAGTTGTCATAAAATGGTAATAAATATAATAATCAATATAGTGTTATACTTCTATTATATTTCTACTTTTTTTTTTTTTTTTTATCTTCTCTGTATTTCAGTGCTGCTGGTGATGCCATTAATGACTGTAAGATTGTTTTTTCCGAGGAAATATACAAGATAGAAAAGCCTGGAGCTTATCCTTTGTCATCCGGAGATGGAGAATTCAAAAGTATGTATGTTAGGATTTATCTTTATTCCCTATAAAAGAGTTGTCCGTGTGAAGGAATATTTGACCTTCCCATTAATTGGGTTATCATACATATGCTAAAACTTGATGTTTTCTTCCTTATACAAGTCTTATGTCATTTTAACCATTTTATTTGTGCTAGCTTCTCACTTTTACATGTAGACAAAGATGGCCATTAAGATTAGTACAAAGAAAAACAGCTGTTTTCATGAATCTTGAATCTGAGGAAGTAAACCAAGCTTATGATTTCTACCACACCATTTGTTATTGTACTATACACAGACATATATTGATGTAAAGAGTGAGAAGTGCACCATGAACAGATATGAATACAACTGTACACAGCTTATACTTTTTATAACATGATGGCATTGTATTATTTGTTACATGCTGGACACTTTTTTGACCTGCCCCTAGGGGCTGCTGTGGGACTCAGTACGCAGTGTGGCCTTTTTTTTTTTTTTTTCTTACATGCTGGACGCTTTTTTGGCCTGCCCCTAGGGGCTGCTGTGGGACTCAGTACGCAGTGTGGCCTTTTTTTTTTTTTTTTATCACCTGCCCCTAGAAGCTGCTGTTGTGCACTTTTGTTGTGTCTGGGACTATCTCGTCATGTGCTCGTTATTCTACACCTGTGCTCTAGGGTTATCTGTCCCATGATTCCAGAGCACAGGTGTGGGTCATTGCTTTCTGTTTCCGGCTTCCTGTGTGTTAGTTTGCTGTGCTCTGCTGTGTTCCAGAATCTGCCGTCACTTGTCTCCATTCCGTTTTGCTCTTTCAGGTTCCTTCTTTATGTTGTTTATCTTTGCCCTTTGTACCAGTGTCTGTACCTGTAAACCCTGCCTGATACCTGTTATTTTTCACCTTTGTATCTTGAAATCTCATACTTGTATACCCTGCCTGATATCTGTTATTTCACACCTGTGTATTACCTGTAATGTACTTGTGCATAGTGATTCTCTGTTTTTTCTGTATTATTCTGTTCTGTTCTCTGCAATAAACCTTTATCTCTTATATTATCTGCAATCCTTATATCAAGCCTCAGGTATTCATAACAGAATGTCCCACCGTAATAGTATGGGAGTTGCCATGGAACATTCTGATATGGCTTCTCCCCACTTTGACCAACAAAATCCTGAGGTGTCCTCTGCTAAATGTTCCAATGATGTTTATCTGCTGCATGAGCTGCATCTGGAGATTTTGCTTCTGCGTTCTCAAATGACACAAGTTTCTACCTGAGCTATTGGAGAAGCTGCCCTGCTCCTTAAGTTTACCATCTACCTCGCCTCGTTGGCCTCAGGGACTGTCGCCTGTATTGAGGACTGCCCTAGGATTGCAGTCAAACCTGTCCCCACCATCAGGAGCTCCGGTGAACACTAGTCCCTTGGTTAGACTCAGCTTTTAGGCAGGCAGCCCCAACAATCCTGATGGCATGCTGCGCCAATCTCCTGAGCCCTCCGTAAGAAGGAACCTCAAAGAGCAAAACGGAATGGAGACAAGTGGAGGCAGACTCTGTAACACAGCGGAGCACAGCAAACTAACACACAGGAAGCAGGAAACAGAAAGCAATGACCCACACCTCTGCTCTGGAATAATGGGACAGATAACCCTAGAGCACAGGTGTAGAATAACAAGCACGTAACTAGAAAGTCCCAGACAGAGTGCACAACAGCAGCCCCTAGGGGCAGGTCAAAAAAGTGTCCAGCATGTAACATTGGAGAGTTTATAGCTGTTTGGCTGGCCATTATGACCAAAAAAACGATTGTGTCTTTCGATTCATTTTGTTTCTTTGTCTCCTGATTTCCTCCTCCCCTGATGACAGCATAGCACTACGGGTAAGTTCCACGGGGCGGGAGCCAATCAGGAAAAAGAAAAAGACCCACCGGACCTATAAGTAGCCTCCTCCTCCGGTGCTCAGTGTCTTTTTCTTTTTCCTAGTAGGTAGGAGCCAGTTAGTTTGTTGTTATTTTATGGTAGTTTTCGACTTACCCGCGGCCAAAGCCGCAAGGACGCCCAGGGATACTTCTGTGGCAGAGCACCCCGTCCACCACGTGCAGGCGGCGGGGTAGCAGCGACCTCGGTATGGTGCAGCTCAGCACCGTCTCTCTATCGAGGGCGGCGCGGTCACCATTGGAATTTCACCTGCAAGCGCAGGAAGTAACCAGGCTAACTTCCGGGCGCTAGAGCGGAGTCCTATGGCGGCGGCCATTTTTGGTTGGCCTAATATACTGAAGCCAGCCCTGCATCCCCAGCGTTACTAGGGGGAAAGTCAGTTTCTCCGGCGGCCATCTTGCCTAGGCCTAGTCTCTTTGCCTATAGGCTTCTTTTGGAGGAGGTCCTCACGATTTGGCGCCATTTTTGAATATTTAATCAGGACTTTCACATCAGCTGTTGTCCTGAAGTGATTCCTGCATCCATTGTTTGGCCATGGAGGAGAAGAGGTCTAAGACTCGTTCTGGGTAAGTCAGCATAGTTCCTTTTAGGTTTAGGACTATAGATCAGCATGTTTCTTATTCTCATGTACTGTTTCAGTTCTGAGGCAAGCAAGGATTTAGCCACTAAGGACAAGCACAAGAAGCAAAAAGTAACCAAATGTGTAAATTGTGATGGAGACATGCCTGAAAATAATTTGGGATCTACATGTAATACATGCCTGCAGCTTCAACAACAGAGGCCATCGGTGCAGGTCAATGAATTTATTCAACTGATCAAGGCAACGCTGTCAGAAACCTTTGTTACAAAGGAGGACTTGGCAAAGATGTCCCATAAGCGACCCAGGCAGCAGATGGAGGAAATATCGGAACATTCAGATATAGAAGAAGGTGAAATGACAGTGGAGGAAGGACTACTATCAGAGGGTGAATCCATAGCCTCTAAGGAGGAGGACACCATGAACCCAGTCTTAGTAGAGAACCTCCTCAAGCTCATTGACAAGACACTGAATATTCAGGAGACCAAATTAGACTTGCAGATGAAGGATTTGATCTTTCAAGAACACAAGAAGAGGTCCAGGGTGTTCCCAGTATCCCAGATCATAAAGGACGTCATTGCAGAACAATGGAAGTATCCTGAAAAAAAGCTAGTATCCACCAACAGATTGATGAATATATACCCGTTTGCTGCAGAAGATGCAAGAGAGTGGGAAGAACCTCCCAGAATAGATGCGGCAATTTCACGCATTTCAAAGAAGACTGCACTCCCAATGGAGGATGCGAATGCGTTTAAGGAACCGATGGAGAGAAGAATGGAGGTTAATTTGAAGAAACAACATACCATTCTAGGCACCGCCCTCAGACCTACAGTGGCAACCGCAGTCACATCTCGAGTGTT
>WWET01001776.1:88298-105596 GCA_011038615.1 Limnodynastes dumerilii | reverse complement strand
AAAGGATACATGCTAAATATATTGATAAAACCCTTTTGGGTTTGGGGTTGCATAGTCAGACATGTTTATATATAAACAAGTAACAGCATGGAAGAGAGAAATAAAATGCAGCCTAAAAGTTATATATAAATAAAAGTGCACCTAATTTACCGTCCATTGTGGTTTCTTAATCCAGTAACTGAACATGATTAATTTTAAGCTAAACAGCAATTGATTCATTATTTTAGTTGTGAACCAACTTCTTATACAATCCACTTATAAATAGTGTATAGTTTATTTAGGTACAAACACATTTCCTATTTTTCCGTAATTTTAGTCATTTTGTTAATTGCCGCTCTTTCTCCTTTTTACATATAGAAACATTAAATTATTTTGTTATAGAAATGGAGGGTTTTTCCACATGAAGTAGGAAAATCAAGTCTCTTATCTAGAAGTGAACAATTATAAGACGGTTCTTTGTGACACTTACCTAGTGCTGGAAAAGGCTTCATGCATGCCATATTGATAATGATGGCCATGTAACAATATTAAATCTCTGAGCCACTATTTTGCTTTAAATCCTATTGAAACCATTGTACTTTATTATACGGGACAGTGTTTGATACTAAATAATTATGTGTATTCAGTAATCTTAATGCAGGCATTGACAACTTTCGGCACTCCAGATATTGGGAACATACAATTACCTGCATGCTTCAGTGGTATAGGCATAGTTAATATCTGACAAAATATATAATAGTGAGCGCTTGAAGTGTATAAAAATAAATTTATTATAAATTTAATACTAAATATCGAGTAATGTACATAGAAAGTTCCAATTGAGATCACCCAATAAGACACAGCAATAAAAATACAGAAGTTGCACAAAAAGTAACAATATAAAATAATTTTTATATATGGACTGCTAAAAAGTCCACATAAAATATGCCACTCATATCCATATGAAAATAACACACACTTAAATGGATTATTAGCCTTTAGAAAATTGATATATAGGTCCAACACTATTGATCAGCTGTAAACTCTATAGTGGCGGGCGTCCCCGACAATTTTGGCACAATAGAACTTGAAGAATAAAATCTTTATCTGTCAAAGCTTGATGTGTCTTGTAGTTTCACAACACCTGATTTGACACAGTTTGCCTATGCTGTTCTTCCCCTGTGCATTGAATAAAAAGAACAGAGATAAATATTGTGCATGTCACAGGTCTGTATAAATACAAGCTCTGTCTGTGGGGAAAAAAACTGTAGACGTTGTACAGTAATATAAAATATGTTCAAACAATCTAAAAGAATTTGTGATCCATTGACGGCATGACAGCTGACTAATAAAATCTTCTGGAAAGTCTAATCTGTAATCCTGCCTGAAGGCAGCCAAGGGTGTAATTAAAGAAGAGGTGAATAACTTAGAAGCTGAAGACCTGTAGAGATAAAAAAAAAAAAAAGTTATTTATAGGAAGCTCAGCTATGTGATTTTCAGTAGAGCAATTAATAATTAACCAACATTACCATTGACATAATAAGTACTGTTAAACTATAGCAAGAATCTGCTATGAAGGATTTTACTATGACTTTGCTGAGTTTGTCACCACTTTATATATAACAGAGCTATACATGGATGAGATTTGCTGTTTGGAATTTTGGTTCCAAGATTTGGACTGAGGAAATATAACAGAATTTGATCATTTAGGGTTTTGGCAACATGACTAAGCAACTTAAATGATCTGTGCTTTCTGGCTTGTTTAAATTTGGTTTATTGAGTCAGCACACACGACAGAAAATAGTAAACTCAGCAATTCAGATAGGTTCTCAAAACATATTAAACTATTGTATCAAAACTTTATAAACAGAAAATGATGTTCAAGGTTTTGTAAATTGTGATGCTTGGAAAACAGCAAGTTGAGGTAGCTCTGTGGCTGGCATTAATGTTTGAGATGATGCTCATACATATTCCCCATATACATAAATCATGTCACCGCAAACTACAGCCATCAGGGCAGCTCCAATATCCACAAAAGGAGAGGGCAGCTACAATGACAGCTCAACTTACTAGGTCCAACAAATAAAATAAGAAAGTTCAGCCTTTTAGAATTAGGCTCTGAATGAGGCCCCTCTAAATGTTTTCTAGGCAAAAATAGACATTCTTGGAGCACACATATACTAGGTGATTTTTAAGGACAAGTCTGTGTGAGAATCCTAATCATCCTTATAGACATGAGTGATCCATGCTGGAGTGAACAGAACTGGAAATTATTTCACTAAAACTCCTAGCACATTATTATTTTATTTCTTTTCATGTGCAGCCTTGAAGACTGATAGTCCAAATAAATAACACAAACAAACTTTCTGAGAAACCTTGCATCAGTTTTATAATTACCTGCAGTGTTTGTGGGCATAAATATTTGCTACAGAAAAATGACTTGTACAAGAACACACACTGGGCCAGATTCAATTGCCGGCGGTATTTGAAAAAATATTGCGTTGGAAAAATTACGACGCCTTCGCCGGCAATTGAACGATAAAAATTCGGCGATTCAATTTTTTTTTTTACCGCTGCGCAAAAAGAGCAGGCAGCGAAGCGGAAATTTAACGGGGAAAAAAAAACCTTTTTTAAACGTCGCAAATCACTTCCTGCTAGCAGGAAATGCCCGGCGCTAATGACTTGGCCAGTGTCTTTAATATCGTTCTCACGATATTTCAGACACTGGCCAATAACCTGTCATTAGCACCGGGCATTTCCTGCTAGCAGGAAGTGATTGGCGACTTTTTTTTACCAAGGCACCTGCGCAGCGGCCCCTGGCTGGCATCCATGGGCATGCTGATGCTTGTAGTTCTACAAGCATCAGCATGCCCTGTCAGGGCACAAAACAGGGCAGCGTTGAAAATCCGCACCTCTCATAGGGGCGAACTTTTAATTAACGTTATCGGTAAAAAAATGGCGTATTTTTAACGCTGCTAAATAATTGAATAGCAATAAAAATTGCGCCCGTTATTTTGCAAAAAATAGTGTTAAAAATACGCCAGCGAACGCTTTTAGCTCAATTGAATCGGGCCCACTATGTACATATTATGCTGTGAATCTTGCAAAAAGAGAGTACAATGTTGTATTTCTCGCATATTTGGCCCGATTCAATTGCCGCCGTATTTGTAAAAATGCACCACCTTTGCCCAGACTTCAACACTGAAAATATGCTGAATGCAATTACTTTCTAAAAACCGCACCCACGCAGCCTTAATCCGGCAGGCTGCGATAAGAAAACGTATAAGCGCCGGCGGTCATCCCCCCGCTCCGATGGCTGACAGCTCATACTGGAGCTTTCTGTATGAGCTGCAGCGTCCATTACATAGAGCAGCTGATCGGAAAATTCCTTTCAGCTGCTCTATGTAACGGCTGCAGCTCATACAGGAAGTTCCTGTATGAGGGAGGAAGACTCAGGTAAGTAAACATGATGGGGGTGGCTATATATGATGTGGGATATTAAGAGGCTGTATACACATGATGGGGATACTAAGGTGTTGGATATACATGATGGGCATACTAAGGGGCAGAAACAATGGGTGGATACAAGAGGGGGCAGGAGCAACGGATGGGCACAAAAAGGGGGCAGAAAAAGTGGATGGACATAATGAGGTGTTAGAAAGGGGGCAAAAACAATGAATGGACATGGAGGGGGCACAATAAAGGGGCAGAATTAATGAAAGGAAACAAACGGGGCAGAAACACACAACAGCAAAACAAACCTTTAAGATTGAAAAACCTGCAATAACAGGAGACTGCGATAGACTGCGAGGGCGTTAAAATATCGGCGGATTTTTAACACTGCATCACACAGGTGGCCTGATTCAATTGCCTGCGAAGACGGGAAAAATCGCTTATTGCGCCTATTCTCATCTATTACGGTATGTAAAAAGCGCAGATTTTTATGTGCACCTCAGAGAAAATTAGCGGAAAAGCCACAGCGAACGGGGATCGCAGCCAATTGAATCAGGCCCCCTGTCTTTACTGTGGGGTTAAAAATACACGGAGATATTTATTCTCAGCGTTAAAAATACTCACAATTGAATCAGCATAAAAATTCCCGGCGTTATTTCAACAAAATCGGCGTTAAAAATACGCCGGCGGACACATTTTTGCTAATTGAATCAGGCCCATTTGTGTTTTAAATACCCATGCATAGGTGCTCTAAATGGCTTTATAGAAATAGAAGAACTAAACAGTTTTGGGGGGTTTTTTCGGGCTTTTTTTCTGTTTTTTTTTTTTTCTTCTAATTCAAATTCTGTAAACTTGATGAATATAAAATAAACATTTTTCTTTCACAAAAATAGGGCCTGAAAAGAAATGGCTCAAAATCATTTTGCACTTAAGCACAAAAGATTTTTTTTTTTGGCTATTGAACTAACAAAAAATCATTAGCCAAAGAGCAGTCTTAAAAGGTTAAAAAAAAGAGTAGACATGGTGTTACATACTTGGCATCTGCTATTGGAATTAATTTTGGCCTTTTTTTTTTCTTCCCTGTCTTTCAAGGTCAGTGAAGCAGGTGTCCATCGCCCTCATGTTGGAGGAATCCATGGGCGCAGCAATGATGGAGCATACTCTCTTGTATTAGCAGGAGGGTTTGAAGATGAAGTGGTATGTGTTTGGCATTTTGTGATTAACATAAATTTTCTGTACTCTTTTTAACAAAATAAAGACATTTTTATTTTTAAGGACCGAGGGGATGAGTTCACATACACAGGAAGTGGTGGTCGAGATCTCTCTGGCAACAAAAGAATTGGAGAACATTCGTTTGATCAGACATTGACTCATATGAATAGGTAAGTTCATTCTATTTATATGAATAGGAAAGTTCATTCACATTTAGTGGGCAGTTAACAGAACATTCCGGAGAATTTCATAAATAACTGCACTGATTGTGGGTTCCATACAATGCACTACAGTAAGCAGTAGGGCATCAATTATGTAGGGGGAGGGGCTTGCTCTCCTCTATAGTAGCGTATTCTATTTCTGAATTTTTATAACATAGAGGACAGTTTTGTTTTTAATTGGGAAAATATATTTATTTTGGTTCCTGTATATAGATTATAAAATGTAGTCAGTGGGTGCCTATATTTCAACATAGCTCCACTTTGTATATTGGCCCTTCTAATTCATGTAACGCCTTCAGAAGCAGAATAGCCTTAATTTATTTCTGTATGACTTTTAGAAAAATTTTATACAGCATTACCAGATTCATCAAACACCTATATTCATGAAGTTTGCAGCCAAGAAGAAGAAATGAATGGTTTGTCTTACATTACTAGTTGCTCACTTGTGATAGTGATTTATACTTCACATAATTTAAAGTTGTACTAAAGATGTTCTGCTAGAAATTAGACCACAGCACAGGGGTGTTTAACATTCTTCTGAATTATTATGTAAAATGTAGCATTTATCAAACTAAATATAACTTGAGATAAAAACATACCCATCTTTTAAATGTATGTTTTACTTTGTAATTTGCTTTTTTTATGAATAAATAAATGCTACCTATTTTATGTTTTGATTGTGGTGGTAGGAGCACAGCTTTACTGTGCACATACATCTCCCAAACCAAAACTATTGGTTACAAGTTTGTCCCTCTTTCTGGTGATATATGGTTAAAGAAAGTGACAGAGGACCGGATCCAGACTTACTAATTGTGGGCATATTCTGCTATTTGCGATGGCAAAAAGCTTGTATTTCATGGCCATGCAAGCACACAAATATGCTTCAAGCGCAAATCTGGATCACTAGAATCCAGACGTCATACTAGAAGCCTTTCTGATGGGATGGGGTGGGTTTGGACTGCAAGTACGATAAGGGAGAGGAATTTACATTGTACAGTAAGTGCTAGGTTGGGGATGGTTTGGAAATCTTAAGGTTGGGTCCTGCTAAGTAGAATCATACATGCAAAGGGAGTAGCCTCTCCTTGTCTAGACAAGAGTTAGGATACAGAGGTGTGGTCCAGCTTTGGATCTTGTGGCAGCGGAGGTCTGGATCCGGTTCAGAATTCTTTATATTTTGCGTTTTTTGTTGTTTTTTTAAAATATTTTTTATATTTAACATTCTTTTAGTTAATGCATTTCTTTTTAAAGAATGTCTATGAAAAAATGAAGTAGAAATAAACATGAAATGATATAAATGTGAAATGTAAATACAATCCATTATAAGTGGTTTGTTTTGTTTAGAAACGTTTCTATATATCTAGAACCATTTTACCTAAACAAAATGTCTACATGCCATTTATAAACATATTATTTTGCTTGACAAAGGCATGGTTCATGAACTTTAAAATTATACCAAAGTATAGCCATTCTGAATGCAGTTATAAAGTGATCACATGTAGATATCACTTTCCTCAAAATAATTGCTAATTATTTTATTACCAAGTTTTAAACAGATAATAACTCAACATAATCAAGAGAGTAGTTACAAATGTTTTCTTCCTGCTTGACAAAATGTAATAAAGCGCAAGTGTAGTGTCTACTAATACAGTTTATCTCCGGCTTCCTGCTTGTTTATTTCAGTATGTTTGTTTATGAGAAATTTGCTTTTGGTAAATGCTTAATAGACACATTGATTCATAACACTTATTATGTACTTACCTTGTTTAACCTTCTAGGGCCCTGGCCCTAAACTGTGATGCAGCCTTGAATGACAAAGATGGAGCAGAGTCTAAGAATTGGAGAGCTGGAAAGCCTGTCCGGGTGATTCGTAGCTCAAAAGGGCGCAGGATCAGCAAATATGCCCCTGAAGATGGAAACAGATATGATGGCATTTACAAGGTCTTCAATCCCAGGGGGATAGGCACTTGAATTATTTTGCATAAAGTCACCTTTTCGAGTAGCACAATGAAATGTATTTTATTTTCTTAAGCATTTAACAACAAATAAACAGTTGATTTTGTGGTTATTAATACTTCTATGAAAGTACCCAATTACTTTTGGGTAACAGCTATATATGCACCAAGCTGTAAATTCCTTATTTTAGGTTTGTTGAATCCTTAGGGCCCCAAAGATCCATATATACTGCTTGATTTTTAAAAAAATTTTTTTTTAATTAGGTGGTTAAGTATTGGCCAGAAATCGGCAAGTGTGGATTTCTTGTGTGGCGCTATCTTTTACGGAGAGATGATGTGGAACCTGCACCTTGGACAGCAGAGGGCATAGAACGCTCAAAAAAGCTTGGACTTACTTTGCAGGTGAGATTATTTAGACATTATTCAGTTGCCATATGTCACATTTAATATATTTAACTGATATGTCCTCACTAAAATGTGGCATGTTTTATTTTTCTTTTTAAATGAAGCAAGTTCTAAGTGTTAATATTTATTGGAATTTAATTTCATTTTTGTATCCAACATAGTTCCCAGAGGGCTATCTGGAAGCCATGGCTAACAAAGAGAAAAAGGACAAAGTTAAAAAACAACCAGTGAAATCCGAGCCTAGTAGTCCAGCCTCTCCTGCCAATCAAAATGTCCGCAGCAGTACTGGAACCCAGAGCAAGCAGAGTAACTCGGATCACAGCCATGCCACCCGCAACAGCTCAAAACATTGCAGCACCCAAAGCAATGGAAATCAGAAAAGGCCAATTGAGGAGGAAGGTACATGGCAATGAAATTATTTAAACAATAGTTATATATACCTGCTTTTTGTTCTTGGACATCTGAAATGCTGTAGGTTGCAGAGTGGCTTTTTTTCCCTGTAATTTTGAATTGTTTTAAACCGAAAACATGCAGTTATACAGAAACACCAACTTAAAAATGTGGATTGGTGAATGTGTAGTGCAGAAACATTACATAAGACATGGACAAATTTGTTGGTACCCTTACAGTTCATTGAAACAGTGCTTCATTTTTGGAAGGTGATAATTGTCTGATGTATAACTGCATGTCTTTTTGTCATAAAATAAAGCACTGAAACTGAAAGCAATTACCCCTAAATATTACAAATAATTGTATTTTAGCGATAGTTCAAATGACTTGCTTTATTGAATCAGCATCACATCTAATATTTTTAAGCTGTCATTCAACCTATTTAAATGATAGTTGCTGTGCTGACACTGAACATGGACTAGTGAAAGAATAATGAGGGTTGTCTGAGAAGATCAGTAAGAAAATTACACACAAGCATGTTAAATGTAAAGCAGCTTTGTTGTTCCTGTGAGTATAGTTGTAAATATGATCAACAAGAGGAAAATAAACCCCAGTTTAAACAGAAAGATGGTGAAGAATGGTAGAAAATGATCCATGGGAAACTTGAAACTGAACTCCAATGTAAAGGTACTTAATTGTCTAATCTCACCATCTGACACTTTGAGCAAGACTCAGGACTCCACTTTTAAATGAACAAGAAAAATTGCCAGACTGGAATTTGCCACAATGTTGGTAAAATGTTCTTTGGTCAGATGGGTAAAACCTTGCCCTAAGACTGAAAAATGAAGCTTTCAAAGAAATTAACACCATACGTACTGTGAAACCAAGAGAACACTTACTTTTTGTTTTTGTCACTGCTATATGTGGCACGGGGTGCTGTGAGTCTTAGCAGAGCACATATTCTCAGTTTCAGAATGTTCTGTCTTAGTTGTAGGGCATGAGTCCACCAACAACAAATTGACCCAAACCACACAGCTAATTGCATCCAAGAGTGAATAAGAACAACACGTTGGACTGTTCTTAATTGAGTGTTCATGGGCCCCCATTTTATCATACATTCAGAGAAAAAAAACTGACATATGCAATCTGAAGAAGGAACCCATCAAACCGGAGATAGCTGGAGCTGATTGCTTAGGAAAGGTGGGCAAGAACTACTTGTTGACAGGTGAAGTCTTATTGAGAGCTACTGAAATTACTTGGTTGCAGTGAATACCGCTAAAAGTTGGCCAACAAAATATATTCCATCATTTTTTTCATGTCATTTTTATTAAAATATTATATATAAATAATATATATATTTGTTGAATATTATTTTAATAGTCTGATGGAATAAATAACAATGAATATCAAGTTGTATCAAGAAAAAATGGCATCTGTTTTGTTTATTTTTTGGAGAAAGAGTACCAGCAAATTTGTTCAAGTCTTTAGTAACAATCCTTATTTCTGTATTGTGTCTATATTTGTGTGTTTGTGTTCAAATCTTCTAGCATTAACACAGAAATATTGCTTTATTTGAAGATGGCAATCTAGATCTGCTGTTTGTGGCATATTTGAAGGAGAGATACTTTACCTGTGCAATATATTGTATAAAACAGTTAGATTTTTCACTCTCGGGTGTGTTGTTAACTAATTGTTTATTCCTGAGCCTGCATTTTACGTATTCTTTCAGATGATGTAAAAGAGGTGTTGCCAGCACCCAAATCCATGAAACTGTCAGAAGAAGCACGAGGAGAAACATTTCAGCTCACACAGCAGCAGCATTGGCTTATTACAGAGGATTCCCTGAATCAGAAGCTGTGGGATGAGGTTCTCTCTTCCATCAAGGAAGGCCCGGTAAGTACAGGAACTGCTACTTTTATGGTTGTTTATCAAATTATATGATTACTTTCATCAAAGCTGCAGGGCATGAGTAAGGTTTACTTAGTAATGATTTATCATACAAGTCATAATATTGGCTGAAGCTAATATTGTATAATAAATTAAACAAGAAAATAAGCGCTTAGGACATGGGTGGCCAAGCTCGGGCCTCGTAAGCTACCCAACGGTCCATGTCTTCCAGGTCTCCTTGTTGGAGCACAGGTGTGTTCATTACTAACTGACACATTCAAAAAAATCTACAGTTGGTAGTGATTATCTCACCTCTGACTCTCTGAGGAGACCTGGAAAACATGAACCGTTGGTAGCTCACGAGGCCCAAGCTTGGCCACCCCTGGCTTCGGATATATTAAACATCATAAATATATATACTAAAAAAAAAAAAAATCAACCCCAAAATGTCCTCCTGAAGTTGTTGATCAGACATCTAGATGTTGGATGGAGGTAACAAGATGATTTTGAATATATAGGTAATAGAACTCTAGTTTGACTGGTGGTGTAGCAAGCAAATCTTCAGTTTGGATATAGACATATAGAGTAAATATATTTAACTTTCAATGCAGTAATCTTCAATAGGTATATTAGCAATAATGCTTTTCACAGATAGAGCAGAGGAGAAAAGCTAGCAGCCTCTATATGGGGACCTCACTCCCAAACACTTCACCACTAATGGAATAGAATTCACCTGCACACTGCAAACTATGGGCCAGATCCTAAACTACGTACGCAAGCCATTTTACGCTAGCCACTGACGTAAAATCGCCCATTAGTATTTACTGCGCATGCGCACTTCAGATGTTACACCACGTGACTCTGAACGTATGTACCAGCCACTTATCAACAGTGAAACTACGAACAAAGGGGCGTGACACCTGTAATTACTGTACGGAGGCAGGGTGAGGCATTTAAATCGTACAGTATGGGCGTGCTTAGGCATTTACGTACGTGTATATACTTATGTCAGTAGTTACGCTGTGAAAAGTTAAGGCAGGGTTTGGCAAGTGTATAACGGCCAAATTACGTACGAGCGAGGGGAGTGCATAGAAAATACGCAAGCGTAAATACGCTACACGATGAAACGTAACAAGGACTTGGCTCTGGATCTACCCCTATATTTTTAACAGGGGAGTTCTCATTTCTCGCACAGAGGTCTGAATCTAGGCCTTAGACCAGGGATAGGCAAACTGCAGCTCTCCTGGTGTTGCGAAACTACAATTCCTATCAAACCTTGTCAGGTACCAGCTATGCTTTTGCAGGTAAAGCATGCTGGGAATTGTAGTTTCGCAACACCTGGAGAGCCGCAGTTTGCCTATCCCTGCCTTAGACTCCAACAATAATAGGAATTCTTTTGTTGATGTTAAAATATACTATAACAATATTGTATGAGAAGTTATATTTGTTTGACTGCTTTAGTGTGTGGCATGTGGAATAAGGTTTGTTAGTTTGTTTTAATACTACTAAATTGTTGTGATAATTATATTGACATAAAATATTAAATACTTTTGTATATTCTAGAATTTCCTGAAAAAGGTTGAGCAAACTTTCATGTGTGTCTGCTGCCAGGAGTTGGTTTACCAGCCAGTTACAACAGCATGCCTCCACAATGTTTGCAAAGTAAGTCAGTCATGTTCCTATTACATTAAAGTGTGTGTATTAATTACTTACATAAAAGGTTTTGTGGAGGAGAATTTGTTTTATGAATTTGCATAATGGTTAAGATTAGTTTACAAATTAAAACCTAAAATTACTTTTCTTTATAGAGCTGCTTGCAACGTTCCTTCCGAGCTGAAGTCTACACTTGTCCAGCATGTCGCTATGACCTTGGAAAGACTTACACTATGGTTCCTAATAAGGTCTTGCAGACACTGCTTGAGCAGTTTTTCCCTGGTTACAGCAAAGGACGGTGATTTGTTGAATTCCCAGAGTATCTGCCTTTTTTTGACTTTTTATACATAAACAGACTTGTCAAATCACAACAAGGATAGTGGACCAACCGGCACCATGGAACTCAGTACAATCAAACACCTTCTTTTACCCATGTTTCTATTACTTCTTTTCTTCTCTCAGTATCCAAGGTAGTTTTGTTCCTGAAGGCAGCAGATTGAGAAGGATCCTTCACAACATACTGGTCAATACACCGAAGTCTGAATTGTTTTCTGTTAACTACCTCAGGATAAAGAAGACTACATGGGGACAATAACAGATAAAGAACGTGCTTGGTCATCTGATGTTCAACAACAGATGCTGCCTCTGGAACATTACATTTTGTGTCTAGTCCATATATATTTTTTGTTCCTGTGCCAAGGGTCAAGAGTGTGTTTCAGAATTAAGGCTTGTAGACTCCTTTCAGGACTGAAGGGCTCGATGTACACTGACAGCACTTAGGATATAGGAGATGTGTTAGGTTAAAGAGCTCAGATCTTTCTTTTGTAATTTTTTCTTCTTACATGGTTTCCATTGTAGGTGATTTTTCTTTTTTACTATTTGGGGGGGTATATTTTTTCTTTCTTTCATTTTTTTTTTTCTTTTGCAGAACTTACCATTTATTACCGTGAGCTTTTTTCTGCTTTATCATTTGTACTTTTTGCAAGTTGACTACTAATTACTAATGAGAACAATATGTATGCATTGTTTCTACATTAGTGTAATGTGATCAGTGTTTTTGACTTTCATTTTTTCCTTTGCTCTTAGAGTTTATCAATACACTCTAGAAATTAAATTTTTTTTGTCTTTCCCCTTTTTATTTTCCATATGTCTCATCACGTCTACATTAGTGTGAACTGGTATGCTTCAATAGAACTTTGTATCAGTTGTAATACAATTCTGCAAAGCATTGCAAATGGGTGACGGTAATAGCTTGGAGAGGGTCTAAATAGCTTCCTATTGTGATCTCAAATTTTATACACAGTATGTTCCCTAAAAATATACCTTATTAAATATTTTATCATTCTAAAATGTTTGTTTTTTTGCTAGTCTGTACTGTGTAGCTGTATTTTCTTTTTTATATAAACAAAATGTTTTATACAATGGTTTTATTTTTTATGAAAATGTCCTTTGTGGTCTAGTTAAGTGAGGTTGTGTGTGATTATTGGCATAAATTTGCTTGTGTATATATTGTGTGCTTTATTTTTTATTTTTTTTTAAATATATAACTTTAAAAGAATATAATTTACTGCACTTTACAGCATTTTTAATCAGGTAATGTTGCTCTACTCTATCTATCTATCTATCTATCTAGTAATAACTCTTCTTGATTCCTATATGAATCCATACCCTGAACTGAATATGTCCAGTTCTATTTCAGAACCTTACAGATCCTGGCTCAGTGTGTAAAGGTTATTCCCAATCTGACATAATATGTTGGTCTTTCAACACATGTGTAGCTATGGTGGCTAAGACCAGAGTCTTCCCTTGTTCTTGGGGGAATGGACAGTTGGGACTAAATATATGTGTGATGGGTCTGCAAATTGGTCAAAGGAGAAAGGTGTTCAAGAAATTTATGGGGAGTCAGCATGCTGGTTTTGCTCCAGTTCAGCATCAGGAACACTTGTCTAAAGTCATGCAGGTGCTTGGATGAACCAACGGTTTTTCCTTTCACAGCAATTTGGTTGTGTGGTCCCAATTTTTAGTCACCATGGTAAGCTGGCAACAGGTTTTTTTCATGCGCTGCTCTACATTGGTTTTCAATACAACTTGCCATCTGTTGCAGAGGCAGAAGTCCCTATTTTTCTTCAGAAGTTACTGAGTCTGATTCAGAGCTACACTTGCACCTTAAAAAAAAAAAAAAATAGGTGTAAGCAATACTTTGTTAAACTGCAAGGAGAGGCACATTTAAATTGTGAAAATATAAGTAGAGTTGGGAAGTAAAGTTTTATAACTCAACTCTAGATTAAACAAAAAGCTATGCAGTGTTGGAGTTCTATGTCCAAAAGTGAAGTATTTTCCCTGCATGCAAAAGATTTTAAATTAATTAACACCCCTTACATAGCAAAAGTAGCTGAGCTGTACACTTGCACCTGTTTGGCCCTTAAACTCCTAGGGCCAGAAAAAGTGGAGATGTTGCCCATAGCAACCAATCAGATTCTAGCTGACATTCTCTAGTATGTAATAGAAAAGTGAAAACTAGAATCTGATTGGTTGCCATGGGCAAAATCTCCACTTTTCCTGAACTCTGAATCAGCCCACTGTCTATTTTGTCACCTTTTAAAGTCCTTTTGTGATTTGACCTCTGAGGTCAACTGGAGGTTAAAGTTGTAACATAGTAGGTAGCATTCTTGATTTCTTTTGTTAACATGGAAAAAAAGAACTAAGGAAAACAGACATGCCATAATTAATTAAGGTCTCTAAACTTAATTATATAGAGCAAACTACTTGTGGCTGATTCAGAGTTGCAATTACACCTTTTTTTTTATTTGCAAGTGTAGACCTGAGCAATACCATGTTGGATTGCAGGGGGAAGCAATTTTAAATTGTGAAACCAGAATTAGAATGATGTTTCTTAGCTCAATAGACTAAACATAAAGCTAAATTAATTAACATCCTTTAATTAGAAAAATGGTTTAGCCGAGCTGTACACTTGCGCCTTTTTTTGCCCTTACTCCCAAACTCTGAATCAGCCCCTTTATGCCATATAATTTGTACTTTAAAAGGGTTGCAGCCCAAAGCTGAACATAGGGCCTCCACCTAAATGAAAGTTAGAACATTGACAAACATTACTAGAATGACATTTAAAGTCATCCCTTATAGGTGCAGGCCAATAAAACAAGGGTTTTCACATACTTTCTTCTTGGCTGTCTAATCTGATTTTTACATTTTTTTTTTTTCACATTCTTATAAAACATACTATGATCACTACATAACATTTATTAGTTTAACATCTGTAAATTTAATGTAATGCAAACAGCTTGTAAAAAAAAAAAAATAACAAAATTCAGAAATGTAATAATACAAATGCAATATTAACATAATACTCAACTGTCGATATTTTGACCGGTTTGCAATTAAATATGTTGACATTTTGACTGTTAACATAACCACAGGCAAGGTAACAGACCGGGTTATGCCCATCGTTTTACAGATTGCCGTGTTCACTAATTCCTGACTAGCATATATAATTACACGTCTGAAGTTTTTTGGGTTTTTTTTCCCCCTCAAGCTGCCTGCATTACATTAAGTTTAAAGATGTTACTAACAATAATCAACTATTGACATTTTGACTTGTCTACATTTTCACCTGTTGACATTTCATACCAGACCATACTAAAGTGCATAAAAATTGTAAATACCCCTTGGTTGTCCAATTATTGGCAACAATGAAAATTTATCATGGACCATATGGACCATTTTTTTTTGGGGAGAAACTATGTGTTTACAACTACACGTGGGAGACCATGGACATTCTGAAGAAAATTTCAGGAGTTATTCTTAATAATGACATATGTAACTTTACACCTTCAATATGGAATCATTATATACTAGCATCTCACATAATATAAAAGTCAATGCTTTGATGAATTTGTATTATTGCTGCTGGAATTTGTACTTATACGCAATTGCTTTACAATCAGTACTTTTATTTACAGATGTGGGTAGGGTGTGGTTTGTGTGTTTAATGAAAATGAGAATTATGCCTAACATTCTTTTGTGGTTAAGATGAGTGTGGGTCCCCAAGAAAGTTCCAAACTGGCTGGGATATCGATTGCTTATGCCTCGATAAGGCATAGCAATCGATCCCTGGAACGACACACACACAACACAACACACACACAACACACACACCTTAACCCCAAGTTCCCGGAGAGCGTTACTCATCTCTCCGGTGGTCTGGTCCGGCGACTTTTCCGAAAATGAATGGATGAGTATGCGAATCGCATACTCACCCATTCATAAAAAAAAAAAAAATTCTACAGTGTAACACATTCAAAATAGGGACAGCTGAAAAGCAACTTTTGGCTGTTCCTATTTTGCAATGTGAAACATTGCAGCCGGGACTCGCAACTGGTTAAAATACATTTAAGACCTATTTATGCTTGGAGAAATTTATTGGTGACCTAAACTTTAATAGCTCTAAAATTAACCAAAGAAATCCGTAAGATGGAGGACAATTTTTTAGACCTAACAATTAAAATATCTGTACTTAGAAGACACATGTTCAGAAAAACCACTCATGCCACTTGTGTACCCTATCCGGCTCCTATTTGGGCTATTCTGAAGTGAGAATTCTACAGAACGAAGATGAACTACTCTAATGATCTGGCATATGATAGGATATCATGAGACTTGGCCACAAGGCTTTCCTATAAGTTATTTAAGCAACAAGTTGGTCAATCAAGCATGCAGGCTACTTACCCCTAAAATAAGATCTACCTGGGATGCTGATAGGCATACTTTGTTACCAAATAAAACAAAATATTAGAAGGAAAATTATACCATTCTACAATACCACTGGAATGTTTTATAGGGTGATCCCACACTACACAATTCTCACGAATTGTATCCTCATTAGTTAATGGAGAGCCAACATTATTAAGGATAGGTTAGACAGCAATAAAAAGAAAAAAAAATCGATGCTAGATATGGCAAATAGAGAATAACCAAAAATAATATTAATGTTACTAACTAAACCAGAAAGCAGCAGCCAAACAGAAAGGAGTAGTTGCCACAACCCCACAAACAGGAACTCAACAAAACATTATATTATATATTTATTAAAATGCAACAAATAATAATTTGTTCTATAATACCCTCATATTGACAAATTATCTAAACAATGCACCAAGTATATAAAAGTCCAAGGTATTGGATATGTTCCAGCAATAAAAAGCGATTTGTAATGATGAACAAGGCCACATGCAGTCTATAGAAATCAAAGGAGCTTCCAGTCCAGATCAATTTAGATGACTACTCAATGTGACAGATGTGTGAACATGCAGTCCACTCGCTGTGAAGAGATTTTGAAAGGGTGTAGCCACTCAAAAGATGATTTGAAATATTGTAACTTTCCAAAGAAGCTCGCTTTGGTAAATGAAAATTATACTGATTGCACAAACCCAGTGGGAGTCTAGTAGGCAGAAACGTTCTCTCTGAGAAGCTGTAAGTTCAGAGTGGGGGAAGGAATCTTACCAGTGGAATTCAACGAAAATGCTTTCCACAATTGCACGGACCCGACAATCGAAATTATGAGCAGATAAACTGCTCTCCTGTAATCAGCAGGTGCAGATTTACCAAAGCGAGCTCCTTTGGAAGGTCACAATATTTCAAATCTTCTTGGCTGATCATCAGTGGCTACACTCTTGCAAAATCTTTTATTACACAGTAAGTGGACTGCATGTTCACACATCTCTCACATAGAAGGGTCGTCTAAATTCATCTGGACTGGAAGCTCCTTTGATTTCTATACACTACTTGTGGCCTCTTTGGCTCAACTAAAACGTACTATTCAGAGGTGTGTGTTTCTAAGAAACGCGCACCTCAGAATTGGCCGTAGAAAAAGGTGTCCTATTTGAAGAAAAGAAAAAAAAAGCAGTCGGAGCCTTATTTGTGCCGACCGCATGGCTTCCTTGTTTTATTTTTAATTTACATTAAAAAAAGTTAACCCCTTTCCACCGCCACCCCCTCTGCCGCAACCTATTAGAACTACAAGCGCAAGCATGCCCTGCTATCCAGGGCACGCTGCAAGAAATAGCGGTACATGGCCATTCTTAAAAAATAAAAATAAAAAAGTGCCCCCCCCCCCAAAAAAAAAAAAAAAA
>WWET01001776.1:64731-87236 GCA_011038615.1 Limnodynastes dumerilii | reverse complement strand
GCTTTACTAGGGGAGTGTGAGGGGCGTGCATGTTTTTTTCGCACGGTCGACCGTACGCATTCGCCCGCCGTGCAAATTTTCGTAGCTCTGGATCAGGCCCATTGGCCTTATTTTTATTATTTATATATTTAATTAGCACAGTATGTAATTTTTTTTTTTAGGAAGGGGACAGTGATATTGGACATATTTTCTTTATTTGGGGGTGGGGGGGCACAGGTGGACATTTTTTATGTATTTTTTTTTTTATGAGGGCAGTTTTTTATTTTTTATTTTTTAAGAAATGTCATGTGCCGCTAGTTGTCGCAGCGTGCCCTGGATAGCAGGGCATGCTTGTGCTTGTAGTTCTACTAGCGCAAGCATGCCCTGTAGGCCCGTTATTTATTTATTTTAATAGGTTGCGGTGGAGGGGGTGGTGGGGGAAGGGGTTAACTTTTTACTTAAACTGTTTTTTTGGGGGGGGTTTACTTACTTTTTTTTCAGCTCCGATGAGCTGCACCTAGTGCTTGTTAAGCAGCCACGGACCGCAGTGGCAGCAATATTTAAATGACAAAGCAACCCTTTTCTCATTTAAATATCATTCCCACAGGCGCAGGCTGGTCAGATGTGATCACAGAGGGATGGGTAATTTTGCACCCATCCTTCTGTGCGCGCTCCCGATCTGGGCATGCGCAGTTGACATTTTGACTGCGCTTCTGTCTGCAAAAAAGAAGGATGCGCAGCTCTGAATCCGGTCTTTTATCATTACAAATTGTTCTTTTTATTGCTGGCATATATCCAATACCTTGGACTTTTCTATACTTGGTGTACTGTTTAGATAATTTGTCAATATGATGGTATTATAGAATATATTGCCCGAGTTCTATGTTAATAAACATACTAATATATATATATTTTTAATGTGGTTGTGGACATCTGCATAATTGATTTGTGTTTATAAGTTTTAAGTCTAGCGCCACAGTATAATTTTTTTATTTTATTTTAAGATGGGTTAGTAAGGAGCCCTTTTGATAACACAAAAGGGAAACAAAAAGGGCTTTTAAAAATATAATGGATTAAGGAACCTCATATACTGACAGATAAAACATAAATGCAGCAAACACATTTATTGCAGCACCTTTGGCATTATTTATTGCCTAAAAAAGTATTTGCACTCTGAAATATGTAGTACAGAATAGCAGCAACTTGCAGATTAGTATGATACATACCTTTATTGATTTTATTTCTACCAAATACAAGTTGTGTTTTATATAAATATCCCTATAATCACTTACATTCTTTCAAAGGATGTCTTCTCTTGATAATTTGTTTTCCCACTTGTTTTGCCATATATCAACATTCCATTGGTCCACATGACCCCTTTAGGACACTTATCTCTACCTATTTATTGCATATGTACATTCAATTTATCATATTGTTGATTAAGAGGTGAGATGACCAGACACTGGAGCGATTATCAGCCCAATTATCTAATTATCAGGTGATCAGGCAAATAATCGCTCTAGTTAGCGGACAAAATGAATTTTTCAAATGCGCTGGAAAATGCACTGGAAACGCTCTTGTGACATAGTTGATTTAAATTGAATAATTTTAAGAAACCAGTAAGCTTACTGAATGGCTCCCTCTTCTTTAAGTGCCTGCCTGTTCTGCCAGGATTATTGGTCACAGAAGGAGGTGTATGATGCCGATAACAGGACATTTCCCTCACTGGAAATAGTCTCTTTCTTTTGGGACACCCCTTGCTGCAATCAACAATCGATCCAGTCTATTACCAGCTTTAGATATATTTCCAAAAAGTACAAGAAAAAGCGATAGTTCACCAGTGTTGGTGCTTAGAATTAGCTCCTAATAAATATAATACTTGGATATAATTATATAGATTATAATAAATGTAAAAAACAATTATATTTTTTTGTATATAAAAAATGGGGATTTGGTAGATGCTGCTTAGTTGGGCTGGTTAAGCCCAAAGTGAAATATAGAACTAAAAAACAGAAAGCACCAGCGCTGGCTACCAAAGCTCCCTAACCAACAGATAAGTGGGTCTGTCCCTTATAGCTTATGGTTTGCACACTTGTATAAAAATCACAACCTTCCAGTGGTTCATACACCAATAAAATACAATTGTAATAATAAATTACAGTTTAGTCACAAGGGGCCTGATCCAGAGCTACGGCGGCCGTAAGCGTTATGCGCATGCGTCGGGCAGATGTTGCCCGGCGTCACTATGGAAACGCTCGATCATAGATCGGGCGTCTATAGTAGCGCCGTAGGGACGCTGGAGGGGACGTCCTCCAGCATCCCTAAGCTCACGTTACTGCTGGTGGGCGGGGGGAGGTAAGTAAATGAGGGTGGGGGGGCGTTCTAAGAGGCCATACGCTCCTGTGCGAGCGTATGGCCACTTCCTTACGCCGGCCGAAGTTAGGGGAGCCTTCAGCCGGCGTAAGGAAGGGGCCATACGCCTGCACAGGGGGAGAGAGCAGCGATGTTACGCTGAGCGCTACAGCGCTCAGTGTAACATCGTAGCTCTGGATCAGGCCCCATGTCTGGTACCAGATTAAAATAATAAGTAAAACAATCAACAATTAAATATACTATTCACTGCCAATAGTAATTAGACGATAAACGGAACAATTTAGGTCCATATATAGTGTAGACACTAATACAGGACAAAGATATTGGTAGTCCTGCACAGTGTGAGTCCCGGTATTAATAGTAAAGATTATTTTCCTGCTCACGTGTAGTTGCAAATAATAGGAATAGAATTAAAGTGCTGCTTGTAAATACACATATATCGGGAGTAGTCCGGAGCTAGGTGCAATTTCACACACGTATAATCTAAGATCAAGTACTTATCTGGCACTTGCGACGATGCCGGAGATTCCTGGGACGTCGGTACAGTCTGAAGGAGGAGGCGGGCGTCCCCGTGTCCAACCGCTGAGACTCAGTATGTGTAGGCGGTCCTAATTCCTGTTCAGGATAACCCCTCCGTGCTCTGCACTCCAAGAGGAGAATCGGGTCAAGGCTGTAACAAGTGTAATGATCGCCTGGGAGAGCTGGTGTACAGGAGTGCTCCAAATCTTGATGGTTAAGTCCCTCCGAGTTCACTAGGAGGGCTCGGAGGTAGGAGTTGGTATGGTGGTCGGCACTCGATGCGGTGGTGAGGGGGTAATTACCCCAATCCTCAGACTCTCTCCATGGTGGTATGTGGTTAGACACTTGAGCCTGCTGATCCAATATTGGATTGTAGATTAACAGGCTGGAAAGTATCGACGTCCCAGGAATCTCCGGCATCGTCGCAAGTGCCAGATAAGTACTTGATCTTAGATTATGTGTGTGAAATTGCACCTAGCTCCGGACTACTCTGATACATGTGTATTTACAAGCAGCACTTTCATTCTATTCCTTTTATTTGCTACTACACATGAGCAGGAAAAGAATCTTTACTATTAACACCGGGACTCACACTGTGCAGGATTACCAATATCTTTGTCCTGTATACAGGGCAATTATTAGTGTCTACACTATGTATGGACCTAAATTGTTCCATTTATCATGTAATTACTATTGGCAGTGAATAGTATATTTTATTGTTGATTGTTTTACTTATTTAAAAAAAAAATTAAATCTGGTACCAGACATTGTGAATAAATTGTCATTTATTCTTACAATTGTATTTTATTGGTGTATGAACCACTGGAAGGTTGTGATTTTTATACAAGTGTGCAAACCATAAGCTATGAGGGACAGACCCACTTATCTGTGGGTTAGGGAGTTTTGATAGCCAGCGCTGGTACTTTCTGTTTGTTAGATATATTTCCTTCTCTCATGGCAGCACAGACTTCTGGGTTAATCTAGTCTGATTATAGCCACAGATAAAAAAATAAAAAAATCGAGAACACCAGACAGTGTAGTGGGGTTTCCTTTCTTTAGAGAGCTTACCTGCTGTCCAGATGAAGTACCTCCCTGCCAGCACTGCAGCATCAAGGAGGGGGTGAAGGTGAAGAGCCTTATGGCTAAAACCATGGGTAGCAGACTCAGTGCAAAAGCAAGCTACTGACTCCACTGTTCCAAGTTGGTTACTTGTTTGGACAAATATTTGTGGAAATCATAACCAAATCTTTAGGAGGCAAGTCACTTTGATTGGCTCAAAACAAAGGGGCTGATCAAGAGCTGTTCTTACACTTTATTTTTTTTTTTTTTACAGGAGCAAGTGTAAACTTAAGCAATATCTTGTTGAACTACAAAGGGAGGCAAATTTAAGTTGTGAAAGCAGAATTAGAAAAGGTGAAGTTTTAGTTCAATTCTAATTTACAGAAAAGATATAAATCTATGCAGTATTTGAGTTCTATGTGCAAAAGGAATGTATTTTCTCTGCGTGCTAAAGATTTAAAATGAATTAGCCTTGCATTGCAAAAAGGTTTAATAAGCTCTACACTTGCACCTGGTTTGTCCTTACTGCCAAACCCTAGATCCTTAAAGTGTCAAGAAGGTGGTCATTGAACATGTGTTACAAGTCTAATCCCTAGAATTCAGAGAAACAAGAGCATATAGACTAGGCCAGAATTTTAAAGATTATAATGGTCAACTTTGACATATAACTTTCATGCCCAAAGAGGTAAGCGCATTAGGTCCACCTTACAACATATTTCCCAGTGGCACCAGAGAAATCAGTCTGGTTAGAGGAGGTGGAAGAGATTTTTAGACACTTGGATGAATTTTGCCACAGACATATGGATACTGGTGATCATTTCAGAAAGGCAGACGCTATAGTTCCTAAACCATTCAATAAATTTCTTCCTGGAGTCTACCCCTACAGTAAAATAAGAACTTACGGCACTCAAAACAAATTTGTTACACATGATACAACATCAAGTGGCAGTAGAGGTCCCACCTACAGAAAGATTAAGGATTCTATTCCTGGTTTTTCAAAGTAAAGAAGCCATCATAGACTTAGAAAACCAATGTGAATCTGAGATTCTTCAATAAAAAGAACTATCAGAACAGAATCCCTAAAACCTATACATATACAGACAAAAGTGACAATTACACAAACAGGGATTATAATGATGCGGTATTCAAATACATAAACTTTTAAATAAAGTTGGCCGCATGTTTGAAGCTTCCACTCTTCTTCGAAAGCTTTCCACAAGATTTTGTAGAGTCTGTGTGAAATTGTGCCCATTCATTCTGTATAGCATTTATGAGGTCAGGTATTGATGTTGGACGAGAAGGCCTGGTTCACAATCTCCATTCCAGTTCATTCCAAAAGTGCTCAATGGGGTTGAGGTCAGGCCTCTGTGCGGGCCAGTCAAGTTCTTGTACACCAAACTAAAACCATGTCTTTATAGTCTTTTTTCCATCAATTTCCCTACTACTGATGTTAGACTCACTGGTCGGTAGTTTGACGCTTCTTCCCTACTTCCACTTTTATGCAGAGGGACGACATAAAGAAGCCATCATAGACTTAGAAAACCAATGTGAATCTGAGATTCTTCAATAAAAAAAAACTATCAGAACAGAATCCCTAAAACCTATACATATATGGACAAAAGTGACAATTACACCAACAGGGATTATAATGATGCGGTATTCAAATACATAAACTTTTAAATAAAGTTGGCCGTACGTTTGAAGCTTCCACTCTTCTTCGAAAGCTTTCCACAAGATTTTGTAGTGTGTCTGTGTGAAATTGTGCCCATTCATTCTGTAGAGCATTTATGAGGTCAGGCATTGATGTTGGACGAGAAGGCCTGGTTCACAATCTCCATTCCAGTCCATCCCCAAAGTGCTCAATGGGGTTGAGGTCAGGCCTCTCTGCAGGCCAGTCAAGTTCTTCCACACCAAACTAAAACCATGTCTTTATAGTCTTTTCTTTGTGCACTGAAACACGTGTGGAATGGAAAACTTTGCCACAAAGTTGGAAGCATAGGATTGTCCAAAACGACTTGGTATGCTGAAGCATTAAGAATGCCCTTCACTGGAGATAAGGGAACTAGCTCAGACCCTGATAAACAACCCATACCATTATCCCTCCTCCACCAAACTTTACAGTTGGCATAATGCAGTCAGGCAACATTCTGCCGGCATCTGTCAAACCCAGACTCACCCATCGGACTGCCAACTAGAGGGGAGTGATTAATCACCTCACAGAACACGTTTCCACAGTCCAGTGTCTGTGTGCCTTACACCACTCCATGCAACACTTGGCATACGACTTGGTGATGCAGCTGCTCAGCCATGGAAACCCATTCCATTAAGCACCCACCGCACAGTTTTTGCACTTACATTACCAATTCAGAAGTCTTTGGTTCTGGAATCAGCAGAGCATTGGCAACTTTTACACACTATGCACCTTAGCAGTCTTTAGCTGCTCCGTGGCTTAATTGCAGTTATTCCTAAACTCCTTTCCTTAATATTTCTAATAATATCACTCACAGTTGACCGTGGAATATCCAGTAGGTGTGACATTTCTCAAACTGTCTTCTTGGTAAGGTGGCATCCTATCACATTACCACGTTTATAGTCACTGGAATCTTTAGAACACCACATTTTGTTTTACAAGTGTTTGCAAATGTAGACTGCATGGCTAAGTGCTTGATATTATACACCTGTAGCAACAGGTCTGATTGAAACATCAGAATTCAATACATAACAGGTGTGACCAAATACTTGTGTACATATTCTATATCTGGCCAACTTAACCTAAAGCCAGCACTCAAAAACAAACAATAGTAAAATTAAATGCAATATGTGCATGGATTTATTCAAAGTAGCAAAAGGACATCTGTGTCCCACAGAAAGGAATTCCTATTTCATCCTAATTTACATACTTACACTGCTAGTTTTCCCCAAGGTGCAGTTATACCGCTCCTTCCCATAGTTTTCTTGATACACAGGTAGGGAGGAAAGTTGTATCAGGAGCCAATGCTGGAGACTTTTTGCTCCTTTAATTATTCCATCCATTTTTGTATGACTATTTAATACAGTTGTATTAATAAACTGAGGGGTATACCGAAAAGCTATCAAACCATCACCATATTTTAAGACATGCTTTATTATGTTAAAATACATGTTAACGAAAGAAAACCAAAAACCCACAAACAATGCAGATAAAGTAGTCATATACAAAAGAAATACACATTTACCACTGATACACAACAGATATTGTATCATTTACTAAACAGAGGTTATAGGAAAATAAATACTTTGTTTGATCCCTTACTGTTCTAATTTTAGGTTTGCAAAAAATCTGAAAACCCAGATAGTTTTCTACAACATCAACACACCTCAGAAACCGGCCCAACCATTTTCCTTCCCTCTTGAATCATGAAAGGAACAGAAATGTTTCAATAGATATGCCAGAAAACATACAAAATAAACATACAAAAATGTCAGTCCTTTATGTTTGATTAGATTCCATTGCAGAGATGGGGACTGGCAGCATGTAATAAAACCTAGACATGAATTCAACACACAAGTATAGACAGTTTTTGAAAGAATAGGACCACGAAGAAAACCTGTACATCAATAATAATAATAATAAAACAAAAAAAACACACTGTTCAAAATATTT
The DNA here is from genome assembly GCA_011038615.1 of Limnodynastes dumerilii. Taxonomy (NCBI): domain Eukaryota; kingdom Metazoa; phylum Chordata; class Amphibia; order Anura; family Limnodynastidae; genus Limnodynastes; species Limnodynastes dumerilii. The sequence goes on along the minus strand of WWET01001776.1, from coordinate 79,663 downwards.
ACCCATGAAAAGACTTAACTGCCACCATGAATTTCAATGCACAGCACATCCACTAAACAGGTCAAAGAGAAGAATCATCAGCACTTTGAGTGCTGCCTAAAAGTGAACACATGGCATCCAATCAATTTGGTCATCAAGTATCGAAAACGTGTAAAACTGCTTGACCCAAGCCGGAAAAGGGCACATGCTGAAACTAAAAGGCGGTTAAAAATGGCACTACTTTGCTATTTGTGAGCAACTAATTCCATTTGAATTGCTTTTCTTCTGTCCAAGGATTCTATGTTTTTAGTGGCAGGTTGTAATAGCATTAAAAAATATATATATAATTTACAATAATTATTTTTAAAAAAACCCCTGCTTAAATGCAAAGGCTAAATGGAAGCTTGTAACATTATGAAGAGGCTCTCTTCTGTTCAGTGAATGGAGATTCGTACACCTCCATAGGAGGACAAGAGCAAACCAAATGTTGGTCACCATAGATGTCATCAATCCGAGCAATTGTAGGCCAGAATTTGCTGTCTGGTTTTACATAAGGCTGTAATAGTGAAAAGAAAGAATATATATTATTACACATTTTATAATGTGTAGTTCATTTTAACACAAGCTATGCTTATTGTATTTGAAAAGTGTACATGAAATAAACATACAACAGCAGCCATATACAGCCAACAGAGAATTGCAAAAAAAAAAGTATCGAAAGTTCAATGGGAAGGAGGGGGGGGGGGGCGGGGTAGAGCGGTCTATTCGGTCTAATCAGAAACAGGTTGCATGGTAATCCTGAGGATGTTTGCAGATGTGAAAAGAATAGCATGAGTTTACATAAAGAACTGATGATACGAGTCTGCCATCATACAATATTATCTTAAACACTGGATCAGACTATATATTTTGCCAGGGGCTGAGTGTAAGGAAAAATAGGTGCGAATGTACTCATGTTGAATGGCGAGGTAAAGCAATTTGAACTAATTTTGTTTTAGTAGTTTCAGAGGTGAAGTGTCTATCTGAACTCTGATTTACAGATTATAAAAAAAAAAACAATAAAAAAAAACCACATTGCAACATGGTTTTTACTCTTGCACCTGTTTTGCCCAATAAAAAAATAAATAAAAATATGGTGTAAGTAAGCAATATGTTTCCATTCTCAGTATATAAAGAGCAGCTGCTTCACTTCTTCCAGGTGGAATGGATCGAAGCACTTATGAATTGGGAAAGGAAAGCAGGAAAATTAATGGCTGCATGATAAAACGCAGACCCTCCAACATGAACCATTCCATTAGGCATTTAATTCACTCCTGAGCTTCCAACTGTCACTCACTTGGTTTAAATTAATTAACTGATATTTTAAAAACTTTTTTGTACCTAATGGAATGGGTCATGTTGGAGGGTATGAAAACATATACATCTACATTGCCTCTTAACACCCACAATAGTTTATGTGTAGTAAACACCATGAAATATTTTTAATGTAGGTGATCCTCCAATGTTTGCTGAAGGGGAAAGGTGATTGATGATGCTGTTATGCTACCCCCTAGGCTCTTTTTGGTGTTTATGAATAACTTCCTGTTCTACAATCTTGCACATGTGAAATGTGTTTCTTCAGACTGTTTGCCTAGGATTTAGAATTATATCATAGGCAAACAGTATATTAAAGTGTTCAAAAAAAGAAAAAAAAAAAAGGACTTTTTTGAAAGTACAGCACAGGATCACACCCTAAGTTCTTATGATTAAAAACAAACAGGTGCAAATGTAGACCTGGGCCAAACCATGTTACAGTGTGACGGGAACAAATTCATTTTACTAGCTTTAATGCAGGAATAATACTTTGATTTTGCACATAGAACTCACATACTGTATAGCTGAATGTTTACATTGCAACTTATAAACTAAATTAGTTGAGTGAAGAAGTTTCCTAGTTTTAATTCTATTTGCCTTCCCTTGCATTTCAACACGGTTTTGCTCAGGTCTAGACCTGCACATATTACACTTACTTCCCAGCTCTGGATCAGCCTAGTCATGTGCTAAATATTTGGCATAGATTAGTGTCTCTGGGCCGGATCTAGACCTAGTTAAGTGCTTGAACTTATCTACACCTGGGCTAAACCATGTTGATTTCAGGGGGAGTCAGGTGAATTGTATTCTTTGCATGCAGGGATATATCTTTGAATTGCTCACTGCACACAGATACTGACCAGCTTTACTATCACACTGTTATTTAGACTTGGGTAAGAAACATCGCCTCTCATCTCTAATACTGTTTGCAACAGATTAAATATGACTCCCCTAAGATCAACATGGTTTAGTCCAGGAGTAACTAAGTTCAAGCATTTAACTAGGTCTGGATCCAGCCCTTTGTTTTTCTTGTAAAATATATTTAAGAAAAAAAAAATTTAAGACGGTTTGGACTTTTTCAACATTCTTGATCAAAGACATGCATGTAGAGAAATAGTAACCTACATGGAGGCTTCTTAAATTAACATTTTCAAGTCTTCATGATTTTGAGATGAATTGTGTGAGGTTCTAAAATTGGTGTTAAGAACACAAGGTGGAAATACCTCCATTTACAGGCATTCCAGCTGAATTATCCTCCTTTAGACAATTAAGATAGCTCTGTACTGTACCACTATCAGAGGACACAGAAAACCAAAACTGTGAGAGGTGGGGCATCACACCAAAAATATGAAGAAGTCAGTCTTTATCAGAGATCAAGTACAATAACCTAAGCAGCACTCACCAAGGGGAATGCAGCTACTTCTCTGGAATATGGGCGATCCCAACTGGAAGATGCAATACAAGTCAGTGTGTGTGGGGACATCTGAAAGAACAAACCAAAAAATAAAAAAAAGGGCAACAGATTAGAAGTTAAATCACTCAAAATATATAAAAATATATCAAGCATATTAAGTATCTTTAAACCATTTGTGCTAAATTTGTTCATACCTTTAGAGGATTAATTCTGGAATCCATTCTACCTTCCTCAACATCAGCAATTTCCTGCCTTATACTAATCATTGCATCGCAGAACCGGTCCAGCTCGGCTTTATCTTCAGACTCCGTTGGTTCAATCATAAGAGTTCCTGCCACAGGCCATGACATAGTAGGAGCATGGAAACCTGGGGAAATACCAATAGTAGAAAGATAAGGATAACATACAAAGAGGGGGCAAAAATATTAAAATCTTCCATAATGTTCTTTCAGTGAGGATTTAGGAGCACATGTGTAAATTTTAAGTTACCATAGTCTTGAAGCCTTTTTGCAATATCTACAGCCTCAATGTTTGCAGATTTCTTGAAGGGTCTCACATCCAGGATGAATTCGTGAGCTACATATCCTATGAAAAAAAAAAAAAGTGAAATAAAAACTATTTAACCATAAAGCAGTGTGACAAAATAATTATATCAATGTAAGGTTTGTTTGGTCCAACATATGAATTTCATATTAAGTATTAAATCCTAAACATTTAGAAAGTGAAAGAAAAAATTATAAGACATGTGTAACACCCCACTTTGAGGAGCCCAGGGTAGCATGGTGCAGCAGGCGCGAGGGAAAGTTGTGTAGGCGGCACATCGTGGTTGCTACCACCAGCTGACGAGGGACGCGCTAGCTAGCGCAAGGCAGCTCTAGAGTATTTCAGGTGCGCAAGGAGAGAGTGGGAGAGGTTAGTGCTGGTTGTGAGGTGAAGGAGAGATGTGTAGTTTGTGTGAAGAACAGCAGAAAGAGGAAGGTGGTGACAGGAAGCAGTGTTGGACAGAGAGACGGAGGGTGACTGGTGGTGGCAGCAGAGGCTTCAGGTGAGAGCTGGAGGGTGAATGGCGAAAGGAGGAGGAGCGGAGTAGAATGGCTGAGGCGGTCGGGCAGAGTTGGATCGGAGTAAGCGACAGTGACAGAGCACCAGAGGGGAGAAGCCAAGGTGACAGAAAGATTTGAAGAGGCGATGAGCGGCAGAGGACCAGAGGGAAAGCTGAGGCGATAGAGACTAAGGAGAAAGTATTGAGAGAGATAACAGAGGAGAGAGTCAGCTGTGGAGAGAGGAGAGAACAGTCCCAAAAAGTTGGTACAGTGAGCTGTAAAGCACCAGAGGTGCTGATTGGGGAAAACAGTCGTAAAATGGAGTTGGAGGCAGGTGGAACAGTAGGGACATAATTGAACATATAGGACAATTTTATGAGCTAGTGTCGAATTGTTCCACTAGTGAAACTCTCTTGTTTGTATATACATATCATACGTTTATTGTATAGTAATGTTTATTTAGAGACATTGCAACAGATTTATCAGAAGATAGATAAGCTGTAATTGTTGAACAAAATTAACTAGGATATTCTAGCACGTTGTAATTAAATTTGATGGTATAATTGGCTAATATCTTTTAGGATTAAATAGAAAATGAATATTGCTTATTGAAATATTTAATCTCCTTAAGGTTGAAATGCTGATATTGATTTCATAACTAAAGTGCAAGTAAAATAATATTCATGTTGTCAACTCTGATAGCCTGTATAACTTTCATGTAATCTATTCTTGTGAAATAATCTCTGTGACTGAGTTAGAAAGATAGATTTCTGTAAATCAAAAAAGATCTTTAACATTTCTCTCAGTCAAGAAAATGTATTTAGTAAACTTTTGATCAGTTTCCTTCTCTGTAACACTACTCACTGAAGACATTTCGCTACAAACTTTACTACTAAACCGTGACAACTAGTGTAGTTTAGTAGTATAGTGTTACACATGCCTACCAATTAATTTTGTATATGCATTTCAGTACAAAAGAAAAGTCTTCCCAATGCTTAAGTACTGAGCACAGATAAACTTGCATTAAGTACAATGTCAAATTAAGCTTCTCACATTCTCAAACTGCAAGTTACTAAGGCTATAAAGTGAAACGCATAGTAAACAGCATCCAGTTTCAAGACTTGCCTTTAGAACCTTTGTACAAAACCTTGTAGTACTTTTCTAGTCTCTTTGCCATATAATTTGCATTCAATATGGCAACCTCTGTAGCGTGCTTGAGCCCTTTTGCACCCATCATCTGTGAGATTGATAAAGAGTGAGAATTGTAAACACTACCACTAAAAATATTAATTCTCTTGAAGTCTGCACAGTCCAATACAGCGGTTCCCAAACTTTCTCAGTTCAAGGCACCCTTAGGTTCTCCATATTTTTTTCAAGGCACCCCTAAGACAAAAATACAATAGAATACAATAGGAAATAGAAACACTCCGAGGCACCCCGGTGAGAGCGTCGCGGCACCCCTGGGAGCCGCGGCGCACAGTTTGGGAATCACTGGTCTAATATAAAGTTAAGGGCCAGATTCTAGCTCTCACTTTCCTATTACATACTAGAGAATGTCAGCTAGAATCTGATTGGTTGCTATGGGCAACATCTCCACTTTTCCAAACCCGCAGCTTAGTAAATATGGCCCAGATCCAGAGCTACGTCTGCTAGCGTATTTACGCTAGCCGGAGACATAAAAACGTCATTTTGTATGTGCTGCGCATAGCAGATGTTTCGGCACGTAACTCTGAACGTACGAACCATCCTAATATCAAGACTATAACTATGAACGGAGGGGCGTGCCAGCCATACGACTCCCGTAATTACGCTTCGTAGGCGGGATGAGGCATTTAAATCGTACAGTAAATATATACGTTACGGCCGACAGGAATCACGCTTTGAAAAGTTAAGGTAGGGTTTGGCAAGTGTAAAACGGTAAAAGTACGAGCGAGGGGTGTGCATAGTAATTACGATAGCGTAAATACACTGCTTTGAAACGTAAAGGGAACGTAGCTCTGGATCTACCCCTGTGGCCCCAGGATTCTCACTAGAATCCATACAGTGTATCTGACAGCAGTGAAATCTGATCTGGAGACAATCAAAAATTACAGTACAATTGGAAGCACAATACCAGAGGATCTTTTGTAAATGTTACTTCTAGAAGTGATCTAATTTTATAGTCATTTGCTTGATAAAGAGTCTATTACATTTACAATACATTCACAAAATGTAACAACTTTATAGGTCAATAATCATCCTAAAATGTTTTGTAGAGAGGTCATACTGTCATCTACAGTTCTTCTCTCCCATGATTTAAATTGGTCACCATATTAATCAGTACTTAAAATGTGTATTATAAAAGGTGTAAGACAGGTCTCCGTGCCAGGGCCGCAAGAAGAAGTGTGCAATAGGGGTGGCCAACCCGAGACGCAAATCTTTGCGGTGCAAATAAGTTAATATTGAAGCTTAAATTGGTGTGGAATTCAGGGTCAAGGGGCGCCATTTTTTCTTTTTTGCCCCTGGCGCTAATATATCTAGTTACGGCTCTGCTCAGTGCATCATATTACACTCATAAGCACCAACAGTACATACTGTAGAAATTCAGAATCTATATCAAGTTATTACCTTGATATAAGCCCATGAAATCGGTAGAATAGCACTGGAGCCCCATGGGGCTGCACTGATAGTGCCCAAGGGCCGAGCATCAATGTCCTGTTGCAGGGTAATAACTGGGTGGCTTGGTAAATAAGGAGCAAGATGCTTCTTCCTGTAGGGGGGGAAAAAAAAAACCCATAAAAACTATGATTTAGCCATAAATCAATTTTCCAAATTTAATATTTGCATAAAAACAGTGAAGTGCTCCTTATTGTTGCAGTTTTTAATTCAGATAAGACAATATCTATTCAGTTTTAATTTATCTTGGCATTTGAAAGACATTTAAGCTATCCACTTTTTAAAATATCAATGATTAAATACTTACACTCCTATAGGTCCCATTCCAGGTCCTCCTCCACCATGAGGGATACAGAATGTTTTGTGGAGGTTTAAGTGAGACACATCAGATCCATAGTCACTGGGGCGGCACAATCCAACCTAAGCGACAATGTAAAAAAAGCATGATAATGAACACTTCACCTTTGGGGAGGTTGCACACTGAATCAGTCTACTGAAATAGGATTAATGTCAATAATCAGATTATACAATGGTCTACAGTTTACACCTGGTGGTTAGTTCCACCACTGTAAAAAGAAAAAACATTTTAAATTATGATTGTTGTAACAAATTCTATAGATTATGGACCTCACCTGGGCATTCATATTTGCACCATCCAAATAAACCTGGCCACCATTTTTGTGAATTAGGTCACATACATCCCTTACGTCTTCCTCAAATACACCATTGGTTGATGGGTACGTGATCATTATAGCAGCCAAATTGTCCTTGTGCTTATCCACCTGCAACAAAGTATTTGGCCTTTACTCAAAATATAGAATATTTATTAAAAAAGAAAAAATAATTAGGACCAAAACCATTTTTATAGAGCCAGATAAAAATTCCAGACGTCATATTATGACCTACTGTGTAAGTTAGAAATAATTAAGGCTAAAGCGTTATTGTTGGAAAGGGCAGTAAAGAACTGGAAGAAGGTACAATAATAAATGAATACTTTCAGAATTTATTGGTACCATATATTTTTTCAATGACATACCACCAATTTGCTTTAGTTAAATATTATGGATGAAAAACTTTACATTATCCATATGGAAACAGCAAAAGCTTGTGTCTGAGAACTCACCATCGCTTTCAGATGTACTAGGTCAATGCTCCCATCTTTATCAATTTCCACAGGCTGGATTTTCATTCCGGCCATCTGTGCACTTGCCGGGTTAGTTCCATGTGCAGATTTAGGGATCAGACACACCTACAATAGCAGCAGGAAGATATTAGAATATTAGATCTGTAATCTCGCTCTGTTATTTAAAACTCTTATTCTTCCTTTACACCAGTTATTGTCTATGGCTTTGTAATTTAAAAAAAAAAAAAAAAAGTCATGCTTTAGTAGATTTTATTACCAAAGTGGACATTTAACTAAAACAATGTACCAGTTCCCTCTCTTAAGCTGGCCAGACACTGGGGATGATCCTCAGGAACAGGCGCTAGGGGAATTACGCTTGCCGATTGCGTAATTCCCTCATCAAGAAGGTTGTGCGCATGCGCACAACCTTCTTACGCTAGCGTAGTACCCGGCGTACAAAACATACGCCAGGTTTTATGTAAAACCTCTTTTATGTTTGCCGTATCTCCACCATATAGGCATTTAAATTAGGGCTCAGGGCGGGGGAAGCAGCATTAGGACAAGGTCGTAAGTGTTAAAGTAGGAATCTGGACACACAAGTGTCCAGATTTTACCACCGCCCCGTGCACTCCCCGCTACCAAATAATTGTACCAGAGCGTTTCTGGTGTGTTTTTTGGCATTTTAAGAATTGATCCTTTCCACTAGATTATTTACCCAATCACCCGATAATTGCAGATAATCACTCCAGTGTATGGCCAGCTTTAATGTGGGTTTATTTCATTTACATGTGTTAAGTGAACAAGGGAGATGCCAGAAACTTCAATGTTATTTCTATTACTATAGGCTTACTTACAGTTCGATGAGGTTCACCTTTTCCACTTAAGTAAGCTTTTATTGCAGCCAATCCAGCATATTCACCCTGAGCACCACTGGAGATTAAATGCAAAAAGAGACAAGAATCAGTATATCTCCACCTTATTAACTTGTATCAGGTCTAGAATAATTTATTCTTGATTATTAAGCAGAGCAACAAATAATGACTTTGTTTACCCACAAAATCTTATGATTTCAATTGCAGACAACTATGACAGCTTGTTTTTCTTACCTGTTAGGCTGGAATGAGATTTTGTCATATCCCGTTATTTCACACAAGTCTCTCTCAAGTTCTCTAAATAGCTGTTGATATCCCTGAGCCTGGTCTATAGGCACAAATGGATGAATATTTGCAAATTCTGGCCACGTAATTGGCTAAATAACAGGGGAAACAAATAATTTGGAAAAAAAGTTTTACAATTAAGTTACACAAATGCAGAAACCTGGGCACTAATCAGATTTGGACAAAACCGGTTACACTGTCAGCAGACTGTAACTAATGTTAACCTCAAGGAAAACTGCACATTCATTCATGCTTGCAAATGATTCAGCAGATGTGACTTTCTCCAGAGATTACATGGAGATCCATAGCGGGAATTATTTAGTACATTACTTTGGTGAGGAGAATAAAATAAAACAAATCTAAGAAATTGTAGCAGATGTCGAATATTTGTCAAACCTAATGCATTAAAAAAAATAAAAAAATCTAGAAAAATTGTGGTGTGTTATTTTTACATACATTTAATAAAAAGCCTTTAGCACTCAACTTCAGTGAATCCTGACACACATACAAGTCTTTTTTTATTATGTACATTAAAAAGAAAATGTAAGATTTTTTTTATTTAAAAAACAACAGATTGCCAATTTCTCACTACAGTAAAGATATCTGAAATACTCATTACAAATGGCTATCAAGTCTCAATATAACTAGACGTAAAAGGCAAAAAATATATAATCACTGGAAGATCGGGGACTCAGAAGAGTTTTACAAAATAATCTTATACCTGGTATAACAACTGTATGATCATTTCTGCTGCTCCTGCACTAAAAAGGATTTGCTTAAATGCTGAATACAGGTGCAGACGGGAACCAATGCAGTAGCAATACGACCATGCTTGGGGACATAAGTATTTTCCTTACGACAAGGCAGCCTACAAAGATGATCTCCCTTCCAGTTATGCCTGTAACATCCTTATTTACAATCATAATAACTAAAAGGGAAAGGACAACAGGCTTATTACTTACTGTAAGCTCAGAGGAACTGTTCAGTTTCATAGTGCATGATCCCAGAGGAATCATACTGTGCACAAGTGAAATATCCTTGTTTTCCAGTTTCTTCATATAACGAACAATATTCGTTTCTGAATGGTAACTGATGATAAAAACGATGCGTTAGAAATTCATTATTTTATAATAAGATAATAAGAGAAGATGGTGTGGGTTCTCAGGTGCTGGAATTACCACCAGAGAGGGGAGTGCCAGTATAATACTTATGTAAACAATGACCCAAACAATAATGAAAACCACTGTCCCATATACCAATCATAAAATAAATATATGATATAACCACCAGATCTTATCATCCAAGTTAGAATTCAGACAGAATCTCACCTGTTGAACACTGGGTGAATGAGAAATTTGCTTGTCCGCTTAAATACTGTTGCTAGGATGCCTTTGTTCTCCTCCTCCATGCCTTCAGCAATCAATTCCTGCAAAAGAATAAACAACCCGATAAGTTTTAAAAAACACGCAAGAAGCAGTAAGAGCTTTTCACTTCTGAAACTGGTATAATTTGGGGTGCAGAGACTTATTTTGGATAAATCCCATATTATGTTATTACTGGAAGACTATAGAACAGAAGTGATAGTACACAAGTATAAGACTTCCACCATCTAAACTGTAAAACAGCTTGAAGATAGCAGACATAGAACATTATTTGCTGTACTTACTGCAGATGACTCACAGCCAAACACCCATAACAGATCATCCAGATCCTTCTCTTTTACAGTTTCATCAATCGATACTCCAAGCTGGCCAAAACAAAACATAAAAGATTAGAAGAATGGTCCTGGAGTCATAATTCTGACAAGTGTTACATGGCGTTCCAAAGGTGTCCGACCTCTCAAAAATAATACAAGGCTTAATGGCTGAGATTTAACACTGCGCTTTCATCCCTGTACTAGAGAGGTTGCAACTGCTACATCATATTATTCATAGGGTTCGCTCATTTCTCTGCAGCAGAACAAACTAGCATAAAAAAAAAAATCAAAAGTAAACTAATTAAACCTAAATCACAAAGCAGAAGAGGAAAACACTGCAACTTACGGAGCCATCACTGTAAACACGAAGGTTTATCTGACGCTGTGACGCACGATCCAGAATATCCTTCACTGGACATCCACACTGAATCTTCACTGTGTCAAAGAACATATCATGATGTAACCTATGCCCGGCTCTTTTCAGACCTAGGGGTGGTGGAGAACAATGGATAAATAACTAACGTTACTATTAACATAAGCATAAACATTAATTGTGGAAGAAAAAAAAAAAAAAGGAAAATAAATGACACCCAAACATCACTAGGAAAAAAACTAATTACATATGTAACATTGTTTTTTTTTGTTTTGTTTTTTTTTTTATTAAAATGGAAGAGGAAAGTTTACTTTAAAGGACTGAAGAAAAACAACATTTTTTTCCATTAAATGGTAAAGACAAACAGATTACCTTCTGCAAGTATCAGTGTGGCATTATGAACTCTTCGTGCAATATGCTTCAAACCATTGGGACCATGATAAACACAAAACATAGCAGCCATGTTTGCCAGCAGAGCCTACAGAAAAAGTTTATTACATGAGTATCAGTTTATTGAGCATCACAGATAGCTAAATTTCAACTTCAAAATGCCTCTTGAACATTTAATGATTTAGAGTGAGAAAGCTTATTAAGTGTTTAACAGAAGTGCAAGTCAACCGCTTTCAAGAGAGGCTGTGTCTACATAAGGTTTTTGTTTGGTTCCACTACATAAGGGATTCATCTTTATGTAAAAATTAGTCTTGCCTTCATGTTATTTTGACATATCTTGTTATGTGTTGCTTTATGGTTTTATATCCCCAATTGTGTGCCTATTTTTATTGGAAATACTGCAAAACTGTATTGTACGTACTGCCTTTTTTTTGAGCCAACGTTACTATGATCTGTACTACTTGACAATAAAACAAATAAAAAAAAAATGAAGTACAAGTCACCTAACCTGAGCAGTGCAAATGTTGCTTGTGGCTTTATCCCTGCGAATATGCTGCTCTCGGGTCTGCAAAGCAAGCCTGTAAACTTCCTTTCCAGCTGCGTCTCTAAAAAAAAAAAAATAAAAAAAAATAAAAGCCAAAAGACATGATATAATCAGTCATTTCTTTATAATATACAAAAAGTATATTTATATAGTAGCTAAGGAATTCAGCTTTCTAAATGATCAATCAGGCCTCTTACAACTTCATTCTTTCCAAAAATAAAAAAGGTGCAAAAATGAACGTGGGCTAAACCATGTTGATTGCAGGGAGTTCAGTTAATTGTATTGTTTGCATGCAGGAATAGATCTTTGAATTGCTTACTGCACACAGGTACTGACCAGCTTTACTAACACTGTTATTTAGGCTTGGGATAGGAAACATCACCTTTCAACTCTAATACTGTTTGCAAAAGATGAAATATGACTCCTCTGCAATCAACATGGTTTAGCCCAGGAGTAACTAATTTCAAGCACTTAAGTCTGGATCCAGCCCAATATGTGAAGCCGTGAAGCAGGTTGTTCCCTTTAGAGCAAGGCAACCGGTAAAAACGTATCATTGCGAAAGGACTACATTTTAATAGAATGTTTGGACAAGATGTTGACTTTTCCTATGTAACCTCTAGTCAGGTACATTATAAAGTGATAAAAACACAGCTAATTTACCATACAGAAAAGGAGAATTTTTAGTAACAATTTCCTTTATAAAATGTTAATGTCTAACACAAATTATAGCTTTGCTTATATAAATTGCTATTCATGTTATGAAAATAATCATTGGATCCAAACAAGGACAAAGGGAGGATTCCTTTACATGTGATATATTCTAAAGTAAATATTTTGCAGTAGCAAAATAAGTCTCTATCAGTGGTAGTCATATTCCCAAAGAAAGAAATCCTGGACTTCAATTTCCTGAACACTAAAATCCAGACAAGGAATACACCACACAAGTCATAAACCACAGTCTGCCCTAAAGTATCAGTATAACACCATCCACCAAGCATGGAGTTATTCATATACGTGACCCCACCCACGTATATGAATGACATGTGGCATACTCAATGTAAAATCAAAGCACTACTAGTGTATAAATACATAAATAAATAATGCATGCTGGTGGTTGGAATAAGGGATTGAATAAGTAATTTAAATTTGTAAAATAAAAAATGCATGCTGCATGGAGAGAAGACTTCAAAAAGGCAAGTACAGTAGTCAACAGTAGTAACATGATGGGGAATACTGGCAAGGCTGTAGAGACATGATAGAGACTACTGGGAGGCTGGAAACACATGGAGGATACTGGAAAGCTGAAAAGACATGATGGGGAATACTGGAAGGCAGAAAACACATTAATTATAATATATATGTGTATTGTGTGGTATTTTTTATGATGAAGTGGAAATTGTATAGTGGAGACTAGGACACTGTCTGTATTGTACAGTGGTGACTTATTGTGGTTATAAGATTGTTTTATGGCGCTTACACGATTACTATAATGTAGGATGGTCACTAGTGTTAAATTATTAACTGGAAGGGTGCAAACTTAAAGTTTGTGGGGGAGCGCTGAACATCCTAGTGCCAGCCCTATGTGAGGAGCCACAAATGCCAGGATACCCTTACACACAGGGCCTGTTGCACACTGTAAAGCCCCAACAAAATACATGGTGCCAGCCCCATTCAAAATAAATAAAATCATTAACTACATAGTTAAAATAGAAGGGGGGAGGTATTTGCAGTGAATGTATATGTGTATGTGAGTGTATGTACGTCAGGATTCTTGATAGTCAGATTATTAGAATGTCAGAATTTTTGTTTGTTGGGATCATTAGCATGTCAGGAATGTTGTGTGGCAGGATTTTTGGTGTCTGGATTCATACTGGGTCAGCATTATTACAGTCTGGATATCTTCCGTCAGGAATTCGTAGCCAACCCCATCGTGTACTGGTTCACTTCAATTGAAACTTCAATTGCTGATGTATAAGTATGTAGACAAGACATGCATGCTCAAATGGCAAAATATAAGCACAATAGGACTAATCCAGTTACCTTGTGACGCCAACCATTCTCCCAGGAATAGTCCGAATCAACTTTTCTCTCACTGCAAAAAAAGCTGCATGTGGTCCCCCGTAGCCCAGCGGTACTCCAAATCTTTGGGAATTGCCCAGAGCTATGTCCACTCCAAACTCCCCAGGAGGCCTTAAGATGCATAGTGCTAATAGGTCAGTGGCACAGCATGCTAGAGTCTGATAGATAGGGCAAGAAAGAGTGATAGAGCTAGGACATTAATAAGAACAGGTACCTGTCCAATGTTATCTTATTTAAGAAATGAATGCAATACTACCAGAAATGCTTATTTAGAGACCATGAGTTCAATTACTTGTGTAAAGGTGGAACTTTATGACTAAAGGGCTTTTCCCATTGCAAAACATGTATAACCATGCATTACATTTAAGGGGTAAATAAATAACCCGTTTTTTTAGGACAATACTTCAATCTATTACTTATTAAACTGCATGACAGGATCACGCCAGTAAAGTTACTGCCAAGTCAGAGTAGTGACAGTCAGTTTACTAGAAATGGCTGAAAATTGTTATCCTATTTAGTCAAAGATATTCCCCTTACTCCATTTTGGTGCGCTCTGTCAACCAACTCCGTGAAGTCTTCCACCTTCCCATTAGTATCTGGATACTGAAACAATACGCCACTGACATCTTTCCCTGTGAAGTCCATCTCCTGTGGTAACATTAGCTCTGTAGTGACACCAATGTAGCTGGAAACGGAAAAGGAAAGTTCAACAAAGAGGGAACAGTCATTGAATAACACAATCTGGTGACTAATGTTGACATTTAAATGAATTATTAAAAAAAAAACAAAGTTAGCTTAAAGACACTGATCATGCAGATCAACCTTACCAGCTGCAACATGCATGTGTGGCAAGTCCTTTGTTGCCCTCCTTGGCACCGATCCAGATCTGAGCAAATGCCAGCTGGTGCAACGTTTCTCTGCATGATTTGCTACTGCAAATCTTACATACTTAGGGCAAAAGAGCACGCAGATATGTCCCATTTAAATCATAGCACAACCCTGGCATTCAGGGCTTACGATCTGAGGGGCATGTGGAGGAAGGGAAGGGGGTTGAGGGATGTAGTCAAAGTACATTAAGTGTGTGCACTCAATCATGGTCCGAACTCAGACATAAAAGGAAGAAAATTTG
>WWET01001776.1:30161-64667 GCA_011038615.1 Limnodynastes dumerilii | reverse complement strand
AAGTGAATCGTACCCCTGAGCTTAATTGTTGTTCAGGAAATTATATTAAACGGAACTGGAATCTCTGCAAGTGTATTGTGTTTTTAGGTTTTTATTTTATTCATATTTTACTGTTATTTTTCCATTGCTTTACAGCACAAACACTACAACTGCAGCTTACATACTAATGGTAACAGATTTTAATCCTTCCATACACATTCTTCTTCCCTGCATTTGCAGTGTGCAGTTAGAGACCTGGCAGTAAAGTGGCTGCACACCATGTACCCTTATTTACTTTCCATCCAGAAGTCCAGTTTACCTGCACATGTGGATTGAATGTATCAACCCATTAATCAGAGCACAAGTACATTATGTGGCAGCATTTGCACTTTGATATGGATCGGGGGCCCTTGAGTACACAATGGGTCTTAGGAGAAACATTTAGAATGAGCTTTTTTTTTTAGTAAAATGGTCATTTTAAGAGTAAAACTAAAATTATCAAAGCAAAACAGCATATTCATAAGTAGCCAACAGCGCTGTGACCAAACACTATATGAAATATACATCTAAAAGTTGTACACAACAGGGGTTCATTTTTATTTCTTTCAGAGCATGAAAATAAATTTAATCTTAAATATTTTCTCACTTGGCTCTTGTTTGTACCACAGCTATGGTTTGAGGGTGGCATCTGCTGTCCACATAGAATTTCCTCCTCTTGTTGTGTCTAAAGGGGAAAAACAAAAAACACCCCATCAGTAACCTGCATAACCAAGTATTAACCCAAAAATATATGGAAATACTGCGATACTTGCTCCTGTACATCCCAAATTCTACCACAGAGCAGCTATAAAAATAGAAGCAAACAAGGTTTCGCACCTGTGGCATAATTGCATTGCTTCAGCTGCAGCCGTTCCTTCATCCAATAAAGAAGCATTGGCTACTTCCATTCCAGTGATATCACAGACCATGGTTTGATAATTTAATAAACTCTCAAGTCTTCCCTGGGACACCTCAGGTTGATATGGAGTATACTGTGTCACCCTATGTAAATAAATCACATCAACACATGGTTTTGTAAAAATTGGTCCTAGATACACAAAATATGACATATGCAACATTAATTCTACTTTACAAAACTGTGATTATATATACACACACACACACAGAAACAACAAGCAGAGTACTGTAATCTTAACAAAAAAAAAAAAAACCAAAAAATTTTAGTTCCTCTATCAGAGGAAGAAAAACAAATAAAAAAAACAAAAACAGAACAAATACAAGTACACAAGCAATTGAAATATGCCATAAAACCATTGCATACAGAAAATAAAACACCTGCAAGTTTTTGTTACTCATTTTACAATATTTGCTTGTTAACAAGGTTTTCCTATACAGGACAGATTTCCTTGTACACTAAATTTACAGTACTTTTCTAGAAGTGTTCACTCTGTTATTGTCAGATACCATTCTACCCTGTTATACACTGCAACATCAGAAGGAACATACAGTATAACTTTGCTACATTGTTTTATTGCTTTGTCATTTTAACCATGTTTGAATAGTGATGTGGAATTCAAGCACGTGTACAGATTTTGGGAAAAATGGAAATAAATTAAAAAAGCCAACAAAAACCCTACTGTAGTTGGCTAAGTGCAGATTTATTTCAGTGGCTGTTCAAGCCTTTGTCTTTTATTTTCTTCTCACAATCCCTGGAATTTGTTAGACCCGTTTCCAAGGAGACCAGATTCCAAACAGTATTTTTTTTAGAAGCAGTTTAGCAGTCTCTTCACAGCCAATATTAACACTTCCCTAACCTGCTTGGTCTGGATTGTGTTTTGTGAAAAAACAAAACAAAACAAAACATAAATTCCTGATATTTTACTTTGGTAATGTTATATATATTCATTTTATATTAAAAACAAGCAGCTCATGCAAGAAGGTCCTTAGCACAATTATAATTTGATAAAAGTTAGGAAAAACACTGATGTTTATACAACTACTCCTGAAATTTTCTACAACCGTTAAAAGAAGCTCTTTGACACAACCAAGTATAAGATGCAAATAGCACTAATGCATCATTTATAATATCATACAACAGTAAAAAGTCAGTTTAGTAATGTTCTAAACCAACCAGCCAACAGAATGAAATTTAAAAGGGATTCTTAAAGAAAAAAAATCAGTGATTTTTTTTTGTCTTTTCAGACAGAAATTTAGTATACAAAAAATAGTGACATTCCACTAATATAATGATGCATAAAAACCATCAAATTATGGGCAGATTAAAATTGCTCATTTCTTTGCGTTACAAATTTTATTTTATTTTTTTTTTTTTAAATCATTTTAATTGGATTTTCCACATTAACAAAAAATAAAATATATATAAAAGTCTTATATTGACAAGGGTTAAGGCAATATCTGAAATGGCACACTTTTATAACAAAGTTTTATTCAAAGTCTGACAATTGAGGTTACTAAATAAGGCCCCAGAAGGCCTTATTTTTGTTTACTTCCTGAAGAAAAGCACAATAGACCCCTAGTATCTCCTTGGATACCAAATTCAAAACAGGAGATTGTGTTCCTGGTATGTCATGCAGTAACCTCTGCACAGAGTTTTAATTATTTCAAATGCCATCAATGAACAGCTTAATCTAGATTTACACCAGTTAGTCAAATAAGCACATTGTATACCCAACGTGACCATTTATTTTTTTTCTCAAAACGGGACATCTACTAATTTTTACAGGGGCCCACCACTAAGTCAATGGGTGTCATCAAAAAATCATGGCCGGAGGATGGCTGTATCAATGAAACAAATAAAATAAACTGTGTATAATCTGTTAAACCCACAGACTGTTTCTGTTTCAACAATACACATTGCATCCTAGTTATCACTATATAATACACATTTTATCCTAGTTTACAATACAGATATAAATACACAAAACATTTTACTGGGTTACATTCAATAAAAGCAAATTTCTGAAAGTATTCGTTAATTCCTCATATAGTTTTAAAGTATAGAAATTTACACATATTAAATATACCTCCATCCAGCCTTTCTTGCGCGTCTCTAAAGCCATCCAATCTCCCTCCTGTGTGTCTCTAAAGCCATCCAATCTCTCCTTTCCTTGTGTGTGCTTCCACAGTCAGCCTTTCTGCCCCTTGTTTTTGTGTTCAGTAAACCTTATTGCCCCTTCCTGTGTGTGTCCAGAAAGCCTTTCTGCCCCTTCCTTGTGTGTGTTGGACCAGCCAGCCTTTCTGCCCCTTCTTTTTGTGTGTTCAAAAAGCCTTATTGCCCCTTTCTTGTGTGTCCAGTTAGCCTTATTGCCCCTTCTTTCTGCGTGACCATTAAGCCTTAATGCCATTTCTGCTAGGTGTCCAGTCAGCCTTATTGCTCCCCCTTCTGTGACCAGCCAGCCTTTTTGCCCCTTTTTTATTCTTTTCAGTCAGCCTCCTGTACGCCTCCTGTGTCCAGTCAGCTTTATACCCTCTCCTGTGTATTCAACCAGCCTTTTTCCCCCCCTCCTTCTGTTTATCCAGCCAGTCTTATTGCTCCCTCTTTCTGTGTCCAGCCAGCCTTTTTTCCCCCTCCTGTTTATCCAAGCAGCCTTATTGCCCCTTTATCTGTTTGTCCAACTAGCCTTATCGCTCCACCTTCTGTGTCCAGCCAGTCTTATTGCCCCCTCCTTCTGTATCCAGCCAGCTTTATTCCACCCGCTTTAGTTGTGTCCAGTCAGCCGTATTTGCACCTTTGTTTGTCTAACCAGCCCTATTGCCCCTCCTGTGTCCAGCCAGCCTTATTGCCCCCTCCTATTCCCATTCAGCCTTACTGCCTCCTCCTTCTGTGTCCAGCCATCCTTACTTTCCCCCTCTTCATTAGTGTCCAGTCAGCCTTAGCCCCTTTTTCTGTTTGTGCAACCAGCACAACCCTTCCTTCTGTGTCCATATAGCCTTACTGCCCCCTCCTATGTCCAGCCAGCCTTATTGCCCCTTCCTTCGGTGTCCAGCCAGTCTTATTGCTCCCTCCTGTGTCAATTCAGCCTTACTGCCCCCTCCTATGTTCATTCAGCCTTATTGCCCCCTCTTAATTTTTGTCCAGCCAGCCTTCCTTTTCCCCCTTAATTATTGTCCAGCCAGCCTTCTTTCCCCTTCCTTCTTAGAGTTGCCTCTTTAGTGTGTGCCCCCTCCATGCTATGTAAATCCACACTCCCCAACACAAAATACCTTCCACCAAAATAATCTTAGGGACATTTCGGCGTCCTGAAGCTGGGCACAACCCGTCAAAAAACGGGACTGTCCCGTTCAAAACAGGACGTATGGTCACGTTATGTATACCGTATTCCAATATATTGCAACACACTGAATAATTATCATATATATTTTAAACCCATAACCTTTATTATTGTGAGTTAGAGTTCTAAAGACTTCCCATGGTAAACTGCTTAAAAGTGGAAAATATAAAACACTAGGCTTACAAACATGTTTACTGTTAACAGAATATTTGTTTTGTCTAACTTTGACCTAGCAAAGGCAGACATTTCACTGGAGAACAGACCATTGTTTCAGAAGGCATCAGTGACCTCAGTAAAGCTGGCCACACACTAGAGCGATTATCGTGCCGATTTGCCAATTATCGTAGATTGGACGAATTATCGGTGTAGTGTGTGGTGCCGATAATTTCCCGAAACTCACGATAATCCTCCCAAAATGTCCGCCAGCAGATAATTGCATTTTATGGGAATACCAATTGATTATCGCTTGCAAAATCGTGCAGTGTGTGGCCATTTACAGATAATCTTACAAGTTAACTAACGATTTTTATGTTTTTCCACACCCCTGCAGGGTGTGTCTATCTTGATGTACAGTACATCCTTCCTGTTTGTATCACATGAGCAGTAATGCAAGTGCCATTATATAATATAAACCTGCAATTAGCCAGCACACAATGCAGTTAACAGGAAACGACGATATTTTACCATCCGGTTCCGGCATGACTCCTAAAATGCTTCTGTCAATCACACTTGGATCTGCCCCTTATGTAAAACATGTGACGATTCCCCTTATGTAAAACATGGGACGATTATCGCATAGGTTGTGGCCACAAAAGATTTTATGCACTACGATAAAAGCACTGAAAAATCGCTCCCTTTTTTTTTTTTAAATCAGACGAATTATCGCATAGTCTATGGCACCGATATCGTTACCTCTCTAGCGGGAAAATTGGGACAATTATCTAGAATCTCACGCTGTGACGATAATCGCTCTAGTGTGTGCCCAGCTTAAGACTCAGAGAGCCTACAAAACATTTACAGAATAGCTGCTTACCGTCAGATGCATTAAAAAAAAAAAAAAAAAAAAAAAAGCCGTAACAAATTATTAGGTAGCACTTGTTCAAAAAGACCTAGCTTATACAAAATGCATTTTTTGTTTACAGATGTGTCACACTTTGATTGTCCACAAGGTGTCAGTAGACTCACCAGAGCTATTAAAACAAAAATGCAGTGTTGTGCACTTCAGGACCATGGACCGGATTCAGACCCCTGCACATTTTCCGTGCGGGTGGGGGTCTGTAATTAAGCGAGCAGGGAGTGCAAACCATCTATCACTCTTCTCTCGTGTGCGGGCTTTATGCCTGCATTGAGTGTAGCGTGCGGATCAGCGGTCCGTACGGCCGCTAATCCGCTGCAGTGTGGGAGTCCCCTCGCACACTGTACACATAGCATGCTTCTCCCCCCCGCTCGCTTTAGCGAATTTGGGCCGTAAATTAATTTAGAAACCAAAATAACACAAGCTTCACATTGAATTGATTAGGGCTCCTTGAGTCTAGAAAAACAAGACACACAAAATACTACTACCCAGGAGATGCACCTCACAATGAAACCGTTAAGATTACACATACCAGCCCGAGTTCTCCAGTAAGTTTCTTAAGATAGCCTGGGGCACTGAGCAGTTGTAGTATCCCATGCCAATATAGGACCTCCAGATCTTGTTCTTTTTTGCTATGTTGTGGAGGGTTTCAAGAATTTCATTTTCGCCTATGAAAATAATTTGTCATGGTTAAAGTAAAAGGTGAAACTCTGAAAATACTATACAAACCATTATACTTTTTTTTTTTTGCAGACTAAAGTTTTATTGTATATATATATCTATACAATTTAGATTTGTGTCTTTTTCTTATTAGAGACCAATGTAATCTAGGTTGAGACCACATAAGATTTCAGAAAATGGTTAGCTTGTACCAGACATTTTAGAACCATTTTACAATCCCAATTATGAAGAAAAAGGTAGTTATGACGTACCGATGATACATTACACGTTTTCAGAGGTGCTGCAATATAGGGAGTCATTCATCTTGCTTTAAGGTGTCCTACAGAACACCATGAAAGTGGTGGTTGGTTCGTCTACTTGCAAATCTTTATTTTACAGACAATGGGGTAGATCCAGAACTACGTGTGTGCGTACGTATTTTCGCGGTGTGTATTTTCGTACATGTAAGGTCGCTACGCTCCTCACGGCACACCCCTTGCTCGGACATATTTTCTCTAATTACGCGACCCAAACCCTACCTTAACTTTTCCTAACGTAACAGCATACGTCCACTAACAGGCGTACTGACTACGCGAACGTACGCAGCTTAGCACGCCCATACTGTACACTTTAAATACCACCCCCCGCCTACTTCACGCAAAACGCATGTATAGTTCACTAACGTAAATTTGGCACTCCCACACGTAAGTATTTACGTTTGAAATACGTGAATCACCCATACGTTCTAAAATACGCTACGTGAATGTGCGTATTTTCGGTGGTGCGCATGGGCAGTGCGTACAAATCTGCGAATTTACATCTCCGCCACACGTAAATTCGCGGAAACGCGTAGTTCTGGATCTGCCCCAATGACAGATTTGTTACTAGTTAGTTCACTGTAGCATCTAAGTGGAACGTTAAAATGTTATTAGAAGCATAACCTACAGTGGGGTTGTCCTCCTCTATCCAAGGAGACTTTTTGTTAATGGAGCCAGAAATCACAATTAATGTAGGAGATTAACTTGATGACTTTGAACTTGTGCATCCCCACCCCTCAGGAATTTGCTGCATAAGAAACGTCAATAAAGTAACTCTCCTGGTCACTTCCCAAAAACAAGATCATCATCAGGCACGAGCAGTTAACTTTGCACAGCTGAAATGCAATATGTAAATTTTGCCATGATATAACCAACATACTTTTGACTGATCATGCATTAGCCTCCAATATACCATAAGAAATACATTGGCTATTGCAACTCACTAGCTAGGGTCTACCATCTCTGAATTCAAAATGAAACAAAAACAATTTATAGTGGAATATAGGTTCATGGAAAACCTGATGGACCACCTCGTACATAGAAAAGGTAAGATATAACAGTCTCACAAAATATAGACAAAAGTTAGAGGCAGTTTATTCAAAGCATGTCATGTGTCTGTGGTTGCTAGGAAGCCCTTGATTCAGCTAGGGGAAGAATAGAAGGATGGAGGAATAGTAATACTTCTGCCATTTCACGTCCTGGGTGAGAATTAAGGGAGAAGCATATCGGCTCATAATTGTATGATATTCTTGTGTCTGTGAACAAGTCTCTGTGCAGTCAGTTAAATGGCGGCTGTATTATCGTTCAAAACCATCTTAAAATAGAATTGCTATTGGGAACAGGAACCTATTTCCCCATCACCAATAGCTACAGGCTGTGGCTGGTAGAATATTAGGCTTAGGCAGCGGGCCATGGACTGTTAGGGATGAAAATAGTGAGGTTAGGGTTAAGCTGTGGGAAATATAAGGTTACAGTTAGGAAAGGCTTAGGGGTGGGATTAGGTGAAAATACTTCTGTTTTACTAGATATTTCTTTGCAACTTAAAGAATCGCAACACCGCCACTTTCTGCGATGGAGAGCAATGGCAATTGCTGTGCTGAGCCTATAACGTTNGTGTGGTGAGCGAGGGGGGGGGGGGGGGGGGGGGGGGGGGGGGGGAAATCAGCCAGTGGTTTGGTAGATGATATCCTTGGCTATCAATCCATTTTGCCAGGAGACAAGGAATTCATGCTAGTGTGTACATAGTTTAACTCCTGAAGAGGTGTAGTCGTGCCAATGGCGTCCGCCCTATTCAAAGAGGTCGAAAGCTGTCACTGAACTGTCTCACACACAGATAAGTGTTAGAGAGGTGCTCTATATTATAAAAACAAAGCCAGGACATATAAATAGTAGTAGTAATAGTTTAATAATCAATTACTTAAAATTCTATTTCATTATTTAAAGCTTGCTGAAAAGTATGCTTTAGGCGACTTGTATCAAAATATTTTGCAAGTACAGTGTACAAAAGCAAACAAAACTAAATAAAACCAAAACATCCATATTATCTATAGAATTACAAAAATAGATTTTTGTTTTTTTAATCAAATACTAACTAGGACTAACTTTTCTTTAAATGCTGCTAATGGAGCTATAATTATTACAATGATTATTCATGTATTGGCCCTAGATAAGATAAAATTACTAGGAAAGCTAGTATGCTAAATACAATGACTTGCTTTTCTTTCCCACCACTTGGTTTCCTATTTCCCTATTATCAGAGGAGACACAAACAGCTACAGAGTGTAAAATGTATCTCAGTCAGGCAGACAAAGAAAACCCAGTGGCATGTTCCCTCATATAAACCTCTTAGTGCAGTAGGGGTGTGTAATGCATTAGACTTTCTGATGTGCTCTGCTGCATCCATTCTCTGATGTCATCCTGAACCAACCAGATTGAACTGGTCGCTTAGTTGACATAAGCAAAAGCTGTGTAAAGTTTGTACTATTGTATAATGAGCTTTCTAAGCAATTACACAGAAAATGAACATTAGCAAAGATGTATCTCAAGTGGGAATTAGGATGTGGGGATTATTAAGTAGTTTGTCTGGTACACAGGTCAAAAAAAATATAAGAAGGACAGATGACTTGTACCTCTCTGCATATAGAGATAAATAATCTATAATGCCACATTATAGAAGTACAACACAAGCATATAGTGACAATTTGAAATTCTAGTACACACCAATTTCATGTGTAGACAGTTTACACACCTGTTAAAATATGAAAGCCATAAATTAACCTCAAAAGTAAAACAACGTCAAATGAACCTTTGTTAAGAGAATTATGTGTATAATGTGTATGAAAACCATGATTCTGGTAATAAACAAAACCTGCATCTAGGGTACAGGTAGCCCAATGGCATTGCTACCCTAAAAAATCATGAGATACTGTCTGACAAAGTCACAAAAGGTCAATAAGGCAACAGTATGCCATGCAGGGGGTGAAGAAAGAGGATAGGGAGGAGGAGGTTAGTATAGAACACTATTAGGTTCAACACTCTCAGACTACAGTTAATCATTTACATCCCCAAAATGCAGATATACTCCAGGCTGGTGTAAAAAAAATTTAAACGGGGTGAATATTCATTGTTGCTTGCAAACAGTGTGACAATTTTCATTGTATTATGGAGAGTAATACAGAAAACAATCTAGTCTCCTGCAAAAAGGGTTTGTTTTTTTATTTCCTGGTGGGGTGTCTGCAGGTCATATCAGGAAAACAGTGACTTTCTGGAATGTTGTTATGGTGCTTTGCAGGCAAAACAGTGAAAGCACAAGCAGATGTTTAACTGCTGAGACATATATACATTTATGTAGCTGTTGCAACATATCAGTTGTTAATTTAAACAGGTTTTAAAGAGCCAAGCAAGATTTGCAGCATGTACGTCTGGCTTTACCAATCAATTTATACAGCTAGTCTCCATGTAACGGGGCATTCCAAAAGAAAAAAAAAACCAAAAAAAAAAAACCCTTTTGCTTTGGCCCATTTTTTAGGACAAAAAAGTTTTTAGCCTAATATTGGTTTTTCTTTGATCAGTTTGCCCACCAATGTGCCAAGTGTTCAATTGTCCTTCCAAATAAGTAGTTTGTAATCTAAATTAGCAGGTTTTTATATAGCGTTTTCAGATTATGCAGCGTTTTACAGAGAATATTTCACTTTCATATCAGTCTCTACCCCATTGGAGCTACATTCTAAGTTCCCTTATACACACACAGACTAGGGTTAATTTATTCAGCAGCCAATTAACCTACCAGTATGTTTTTCGGAGTGTGGGAGGAAACCCACACAGACACAGGGAGAACATACAAACTTCACACATATAAGGCCTAGTCCGGGAATCAAACTCATGACTTTAAAGAGTTTCAGAAATATCAGATAAACCCACCATAAACATGGTTTTCTAATGCAGGCTCTATTTAGGATGCTCAGAAAGATTCAACCTACAGTTTTAGAATGGTCTAAATGTGTATTTTTTCCCCCTTGCCAGTCTTTCAGGTATTCTCAAGTAAAGGTTTCCATGGTTCTATAATGCCTCCCACCCTAGCATAGTATATAGCACCATGTAAAAAAGTACACCATGTAAAGTACAGTCCTCAACTTGTCCCACATGTTCTTAATATACCCCATAGTCCTCTCCTGTTATTTCCACTATAGTAGCTTACTAAGTTTATAATATACCCACAAGTATTGCAACAGATTTCTTGAGCAAGAGTTTTCAGATTGTTTATATATGCCCAAAATTCATATTTAACGTTTGTGCAATGTCCCCCACCATTCGAATGCCTCATTTTATATCTAAACCGTAGTACACCACCAACTTAATCTGTAAAGAATAATGCCCATGGGAACTAAGCAGTGGTTTGTACATCAGCACAAGGAATATTACCAAAGACTTGCAAATGGTCAAATTATTGAACCAAATCAGAGAAACAATTCATACTGCATCTAAGCTTTCTGACATAGCTACTGTGCTGCTATGAAAAGCAGCTACAGAATATAATGACTATGCCCCATAGTTTTCATTTCTATTGAAATAGTAAGAAAGATTATGCAATAAGAACTAGCCACCATAACGTGATTCTTAAATACTGCAATAATAAAAGTGGGAAGGGATAAAATAATCTTGTCCATAGTATTTGCAGACTTTTCTAAATATTTATTTGGTTAAGCGTCAAACTTACAAACTGGCTTATCCATTTTCAGGGGTCTTGACAGGCGAATGCTTGGAGGTACAGTCATATCAATCAGGTCCTGAATACTCTAAGTTTAAAAAAAATAAGTCACAATAAGAAATCCCATCTCCAATAGATAGACACCACTTTATTGCAGGTTCTTATATTGATTAAGGTAACACTATGTGCTACACATGAGATTATCTAAATGCATGGAAGCTGTGTTCCCTGTTATCATTGCAGAATCAAAACATTTTGTCCTTGCCTTGCAAATGAAAAGAATATTTATGATTGACATTAACATACAAGCACAACACGATCGTAGGGGTCTCCCAATTGTCACACAACTCAATTAAAAATAATTCACCAAGTTGTCTTGTATGTAGCCCCCGTATAAACTTTATTAATATGCAGATCAGCGTCATTCTACAACATAAACGACCACAGAGCCCTAACGAGAAACATTACCCCTGGTAATGGCAGCATATACTTTTATAGACAAACTCCATGACCTATTGAAGAAGAAAAACCTAAACAATAGGGATGCTGAAAGAGATCAGAAGACTCAGCTGTAATCTACTTTAGACCGGTTTACACTCGTTCAGCCACAATGAACTTACCTCTACACCAATAGTTTGCAGCATCTCCCGCTTCTCCTTATCGCCGGGTCCTATGTGCCTCTCGGAAAAGTCATCGTGCCGAGGTAGCAGGAGCTCGATCTGCCGCTGGGAAGTGGCGGGTGATACTAGGGCTGCTGCTGCTGCGGACACCCGGCTACTACTGCTGCTCCTCATCACTCCCTCACTCTGGCTCCAGGCAGCCCTTTTGCTGTATCCAAGCACTCTGCCCTGCAGCCGCACCGACCGGCATAGCAGACTCCATGATTTGCCACAGCTCTGCATGGTGGAACGTATATGCGCCTTATGTATTAATTTGCGCCTGTCTGGTCCCTGTGCGTGCAGACAGTGAAGCACTGGTGGGAAGATGTATAGCTCAGCTCCCCCTTGTGTACTTTGACATAAACTTGGTCTGTGCCAGCTACCTGCGGATCACTTTGTACTGAAGTACCAGAGATAGCTGCACACGCCCCCTCATTATATCCCTCTCCACCAATAGGTGTGCACGGACCAGATGACGTACAGCCAAGCCCCCGTGCATATGCAAGGCAATAAACCAGAATAGGGCGATAAAGTGGTGGAAAATGCATAGCTTGCATAATTCCCATCAGACCTTCCATATGTCAACATGTGCTGATGATATATGTGCGAGGAGCCGGAGTTTTCTGGTTGTATAACAGACAGACAGAAATAACAGCTCCCTTGATGTGAAATAGAAGGCTCCTCCTTCGTGCTACCTATAGATGATGACAGCTGCAAGTTAGATCATAAGGATATGAGATTAGTTGGGACATGGCTGTATTCATGAGTTTGATTAATATGTCCAGGTTGATATAATACTATTCATAAACCGTTGTTACAAGTGAAATTAATATTGCCACTCAGGTACACAGCACTTATACTGTCACTTTTAATTAGTCAGCATTATCTTTTTAATGTCAGCTTACTACTTTCCATAATTTCTCTCCCTCTAAATATTTTTAATTAAAAAGTGAGAAACAGGTCGTTTTCACACATTTTTGCCTAAAATAAGTCTAAGGGCTGATTCACATTACTGTATGGGACAGAACCCTGATAACATTCACAAATATTGAAAACACAATGGGCAGGATCCAGATTTAATAAAGATAGACAACTTACACATGCAAGGTGTGTAAGTGGGCTAAATGGACTAGAGGGCGCAATGTAAAACACTAACATTACTACCATCCAGGGGTGTAGGAACCGGGGAGGGGGCAGTTTCCCCCACACGCATGTTACAAACAACTCTGGATCAGGTTCTCAGTCAATATGCGCAAAAACAATCCCTGGGCTCAGGGATGTAGGAACCGGGGGGCAGTTGCCCCCCCATGATTTTTGTTGGGGGGGGGGCAATTACTGTGTTTTGCCCCCCCATGAACAAAGGTGAGTGAGGATGAATGAAGTGAAAATGGGGATGAAGCAATAATAGCTTTATTTGAACTCATCAACTGTTGTCACTTCTGTTCAAAAATAAAGTTGTCTTCATGTTTGTAGCAGTAGATTCTTCATGCTACTTTCTGAACTTTTTTAAAATATAGATTGTTATAACTACTAAATGTTCTTTAATAGCCTTAGTATATTAGATTGATTGATTGATTAATTTGTTTATTAAACAAATGCTAAATGTTCATAAACATTTATTAAACGATTTGTATTAATGAAAAACTATTCACTTTACTTTTACCCTAAATTTCATGCGGTGCATCCAGTATGGACTTCACAATAAATAAATACTAAAAAACAAACAAACATGAGATTTAGGTATTTAAATTTATAGCACATACCATAATGTATAAATACATTTTTATAGTAAAATAAACAATTAAGCTGGGTTGGCCAACCCCAGAAGCACTGACAAAAATTAACTTAGGAGTCTATGCCTATCTACAGTCACTGTCACAACTGCCAAAAATGACATGCAAAACATGAGAAAAGGGGGCTCCAGGCCCTATAGTCCTTGGTCTCTTGCCCCCCCCCCCCACACACATAAAATTTTTCATTCCTACGCCACTGCTACCATCGTACAAAACTTAGTTCCGTACAATGGCATTTACATGGTAAGTGGCTGTGCTTCCTTTCCGCCCGCTAAGGTGGGTGGGGGAAAGCATATAAATTGTTCAGTGGGGGAGGTTTTCCCCACTTACGAGCAAAGGCTGCCTTATTCCGAACTAGAGAGGAGAGTAACAGGGGGAGTTCCCTCAGACGGACAGACTCCTGCACGCAATGCCGGTGTGATGCACTCTGCGGGGGGATGTGGTGCAAAGGCGCTCATCCTCCTGCTCACCACCGCTTTGCAGCATCAACATAGTGCTTGCAGACAGTGACTGTGACCATGTCATTGTGAGCGAAGGCGGCATCCTCTATATAGCGGTGTTAGTGGCTATGCATGTGTGCTATACCTGTCACATTTCCTGTGTCTGTAACAGGCTGCAGGCTGGGCCAATCAAATGTCTGCCCCTCCCCTCCCTTCCTCTCTATTACAGCCTCCAGTGCCCACATTACAGAACAGTGCAGGCAGCTCCTCCTCCTCGCTCTGCACAGTCCTCCTGTAGCAGGTAAATACATTGTAGGAGCCAAAAGGGGAATATTGGGACCTGGAGAGACATGATGGGAAATACTGGGGAGGCTGGAGCCTGGGTACACCTTATGGGGAATACTGGGGCACTGGAGACACTTGATGGATAATCGGGGGGAACTGGAGACATGATGGGGGATTACTGGGAGCTGGGGAGACATGATGGGGGATACTAGGAGCTGGAGAGACATGATGGGGAATACTGGGAGCTGTGGATAAATGATGGGGGATACTGGGAGCTGGAGAGACATGAATTATAAGATATATCGTCTGCATTGTGTGGTGGTTTTTGATGAAGTGGGAATTGTAAAGCGGAGGCTAGGGTGCTATCTGTATTGTATAGTGGTGACTATGATTTATTTCATTTATTGTGGTTACAAGATTGTGGTTTATTACACTTATCATAATCTAGGATGGTCACTGGTGTTAAATTGTTAAACAGAAGGTCGCAAATTTAAGGTTTGCAGGGGGGTGCTGAACGCCCTAGCACAGACTATAAACTTAGTGACCTCTGGTTGATGATTCTTTACAATATACGCACACAGTTTCAGTCTGTGGTTACCTATATGACAAACTGTACTAGTCTTCTCTGTGATATACATTGTAATTGACAACTAAACAGTATGGACCTGTAAAATTGCAAACTTACCTAAATATACGCACGTGAAAAATCTGCAATACCGATTCAGAGAAAAGAAAGAACCCAGTTAACCACTCCCCCTGTGTTGGAAGTGCTACGTAAGGATGTAAGTCTTTCCTGCGTATAATTAGGTAAGTGTGGACTTTATTAGCTGTGAATCGGACGTGCGTTTAGGTGCTTAAAATTGCTTATGATTTAAAGATACATAATTAAATGCACTGATTAGGCTTTGGAAAAGTAAAAAAATGACTTCTAATAATAATTTAATTAATATTTCTAAAAACAGCAAGTACTCTCATTAACATATGTAAATTAAATTAACCATTAAAAATACTACTGAATCTGAGCTAGAATCTGATTAGTTGCTATGGGCAACATCTCCACTTTTCCTTTTCCACAGATTGGAAAATCTGGCCCAATGGCTCTCAGTGTATTTAAAAAGCTGTCCTAAGGGTTTAAGCTGTTACATAGTGTACCTTTTATGAAAAATATTTAAAATGATTTATTTATTTATTTTTGTCTCATCGACAACTTCTTTTTATCTTGTGCTTGTTTTTCTTGTAAGACTGGAAACTGTTTTGCATTCATACATAACTTTCACTACTCTGGATGCCTCAATGGAGTCTATACAGTCATTGTTTACGTACAGTTTAAGCATGGTAATAGTCACTTGAAGGAATGATTGCATTTTAATGACTTTCAGGTCACATGTTTTTTATATATATTCTTTATTTATAGGGTTTAACAATAGTATGAAATGATGCTGATGATCAAGAAAGTTGAATAAATATAATTAATTCAACATATGAGATACAACCTAACAATAGTTTTAATGGTTAAGGAAGCCTAAGAATGATCTGTATGCTCAATGGGCAACAGCTTAACAGTGATGGACAGTTGAGTCCTAGATATACATATGCTGAAAACCTGAAAACCTGAAAACCAGGTGAAGATGGTGAGAGCTGCAAAAGGATATGTACAAACAAACATAGGGGAACAACTAACGGGTTAAGAAGGGAGGTTATGTGACCTGGGTCTTGGAGTCGGGGGGCAGATGGGGACACTTAAATTAGTAGTTAGTGCTAAGGGGTCTTGCGTCATGACTGAAGTGTCGCTCATTGGTAGGGGAAAAAACTTAAGTGCATGTGAGTAACCATCAGAGGATATAAATTCCAGCCAATAGAATTAGGTTGATTTAAAATGAAATGCTAACTCCAGGGTTGAAAGCAAGGCATCTTCCATTGACATGTAATGGTCAATGCTTGGGAACCAGTCGCTCATGGATGGTGGCAATTGCAACTTCCTTTTTAATGGAATTTGGAATTTTGCGTTATTGTTAAGGTGTCTAAGAAATTACTTTTTGTAGTTGGAGATTTGGGAACAAGGAGAGGAGTCAGAATTCTGGGGAATCAGGTATATCTAAACCTGCAATATTCTTAGAGATGCTAATGACCTGGGGCCGTATGCAGAGCTCCGTAGATTACGTTACAGAATTACTGCGCATGCACAGTAGAACATATCGGGAAACTCCGGACGCATTTGCAATGCGGCCGGAACTCTGCATACGGCCCCTGGTTTCATTATAGAGTGATATGGAAACAGGACAACCAAATGTGAAAGAGTACCAGATGCATAACTACATCACCAAAACGTTTCTTGGATGCTTTGGGAGATGTTATGGAGCAGCGTTGGAACTCGGTACTACCTGGTTAATAGTTTGTATTGTGTTTCCATCATTGCTATGCTGGACGAGCACACACAAGTAAGTCGGAAGACCTTCAACTATTCGGCATCTGTGAGCATTCTAGAAAGGTCTCTAATCCATGCTGCCACAAAATTCAAGGTGGAGGTCAAAAGTATCTCAATCAGAAATGTATAGTGTCCAGATTATATAGGTTGGGGCTAATGGTGAGGAGCACATAATTTCAAAAAGGGAGTAGACCCAGCTTATATGGGTATTATTAATAGCATGTTGTGTCGAAGCTGAAGATATGTCCAGAATCTTTCTGTTGGTGTGAGTGCTTCTGAGAGAGTTCCCGGAAAGAGAGGCGAGATCCATTACACATCAACTGGTGGACCCAAAAGAAACCAACTTAAGCCCATTTGAAGACCTATTTGAGGCCTGGTGAGAAGTCTTTGTTGTGGATAAAAGGTGTGAGTGGGGAGATAGGGGAGGAGATGTCAGGATGAGAACAGAGATTTCTCCAGCATTGTAATTAGGTCATATGTTGTTTTGATACACATTAGATAGCTGATGACAACAAAACTGTTTTCACTTTTCCTATTTCCAAAGGTAATTAGCTATCTTGACTATTATCTTATTTCTTTTCAACTGAAGGAATAGAGACTTTGGACCAGATCGAGACCCCCGCACGTTTTCCGTATCTGCGAAGGTCTTAAAGTCCGCACAGAAGAGGAGAGTGAACTCCCAATGTCACTCCCCTCTGTTGTGCGGACTTTATGGCAGTGTATGGCAGTGTAGGCTGCCTTAAAACTGACGTGTGGATCATCGGTGCGTACGACCGCTGATCCGCGCATGGTAGTAAACCCAGTCCATATTATATCATTTACAGCTCCCCCTGCTCACCTTGCATACTTTTCTGCAGATGAAGGAGAAGAACCACCCCGTTGGACAGATCTCCTAACATATGGAACTGAGTTCCCTACAATAAGAGATACATGGTTAAAACACGTATAACATCTAGAAGGTGCATTTGCCCTCCCCTCCAGACACCCCACTTATGCACTTTGCATGTGTAAGTAGGGTGTCGTGCTTAACACATGTCCAATTTATGGCCAGATGAAGAAGCCAGTAGATCCTCTTTGTACATGGGAAATGACATTAGTACTGCTTGGGCTAGAGTGTAATTTTCTTCTCTACTTGCTGTTACAGCTGCCACTAGACTAGGTACTTACTCTAAACTCCACTGTAGACCAATAAACCTCTCAAACTAGTGTGACAAAAAATACATGAGTCACAGAACACAAAACAGAGCTAAAAGCTGTGAAAGGTGTAGACAGCAGTAATGTAAGACTGACTTCTTTATATATGCTGAAAATAAGTTGCCAACACCCTTAATTGTTCAGACAGAGACATGGGAGTGATCAGACACACAGCCTGACATTTATCAGACTGTAGCAGAACTGAAAGATCACTGTTAATGAGCTTGGGGTCAGGGTTTTAAGCTCTTTTGGAGAACTTTGTAATACTGTGCAATTAATTGCCACAACACTTCTAAACTCTGCTGGTAACTTGCAACTATGAAACAGCATTCATATTATATTTAAAAAATTAAAAAACTAAAACCAATACAAAAAAAAACTAATAAAAATGAAACTAAAAAAACAAAATATAACAAATTAAGGGTTGTTTTTTTTTTATTTGTTTAGGAGTGTTTTAAAGATTAAAATCACATTACACTATTTTTGAACCTTTAATGGTGAATAGACCAGTGGTTCCCAAACTTTCTCAGTTCTACGCACCCTTAGGGTCAAAATATTTTTTTCAAGGCACCCCTAAGACCAAAATAGAATAAAATAAAATAGAAAACAGAAACATTCCACGGCACCCCAGTTATAGCGTTGCGGCACCCCAGGGAGCCGCGGCGCACAGTTTGGGAACCACTGGAATAGACTATATATACATTTTTATACTTTTATATGATCTAGCTTAAGTATATATTTTTTATGTTACCTTAATCTGTGGGATGTTTCCAAATACTTTTTAGCTTTTAATAATTTGCTCTGGAGGTATAGACATAGATGATTAAATGGCACATTATTTTTTTCATTTACTAGCCTATGAAGTTCATCAACAGTAGACTGAAACTCATTTAAACTCCACTTACCTGTTATTCTTCTTTTATGACATACAACACCCCAGCATTATAGAAAATAGTTCTCACTGTACACAGTGCACACAGCTAACGTATTCATGTATATGAGAATGTATGTCTGCATGGCATAAAATATTTGTGCCCTTGGTTATCTCAGCACCATGGACAGGGGTGATATGTATGCCAATGCATGCTCGTGCAGGGCTAATCACTGACATAAGAAAATGAGAACATTGCTTCCCAGCAACTCACATACCTTAAAGTTAGAGACAACAAAAATAATCTTAGCTTTATCATAATGGATCTGATCCAAAGCATCTGGAAATGCAAACACAGACCCGCTATATTTACACATCTGAGCGAACACACTGCTAACACTCTCCTCACACCCGGTTACCTAAGTTTTCTGACACGTGCAATTGTAAAATGGTGGCAAATCAGAAATCTGGATCAGCACACAGGACCGAATTCACAGATACGATTTTGCGTGATTTTGCGTGCATTTAATTAGGAGAGGATTAACTGCACATGCGCAGTAACTTTTTCCACGCAAATTACGGAGTACTTACGCACATAAGTCCTTTAGGCAAGGACTTGTGAAGTACACTTAGGGACATACGTACGGAGGGGCGTGGCTGTCTTCCGTACGTTCGAAGTTATGTGAAAGTGGGCGAGGGGAGGCATTTAAATGGGCTTTTGAGGGCGTGGTTAGTAAGATATGCACATTTGTAAGTAACATACGAGCGTAAGTGCACACGTAGAGATAAGGGTGCCCTATGGAGGAGTAAGTCACCGAAAACCTGACCATGGTAGGGGAGTGTCATGGGTGTTGCCTTGCTATGTGTGTGCGTATATTTGCGTACTTTAGACACACGCATCTCTGATGTCATTTAGTATGTCTATAATGTGCATTGTAAAACCAAGTTACACCCACTTGCAAACGCAACCCACCCCCCTATAGGAAGGTGCCAGAAGTGTCATTTTAAAGAAGTCCAGATAGAGGGAATTGCATACCAATCAGGTAGCACAAATGTAGTAGCAGCATGCAAAATCAGACATAATAGGATACAGCTGCAAGAAAAAAAAGAGGAAAGTGCGACAACTGGATGTGATTCATTGTATTCACAGTAAAATCACAGTGACATGCAGTCTTTGTTTCAATGTTTTATATTAAAAGAAATTTTAAATGGTTTACATACTACTTACAATTATTAGAAATAAATAAACCTCTGTAAAGTGGACTTGTGAAGATATTTAAATATCAGTCATTACAGTCGCTCAAGTATCTGACATTGTAGCTCTCAGACACTAGAGTGACTCTAGTGACCCAGGTTGCTATCAGGGGGGGAGGAAGGAGCCCCCACATAGGGGACGGGGTGCCGTGGCCCGGCCCAAAATGTTCTGGTGGTGGTTCTGCTATCGACTGTTATTTACATAGATGGAGCTATGTCGACAGGCTGCTACAGTGAGAGCTAAAAAGAATACAGCTGCGCCTACTGAGAAGAGATACTATAGAAATAGCAAATAATGAAACCACACTTTGTCACTTGAATTATAATAATAACATAAATAATTATTATAAACATAAAAATAATATTAGTAAATGATAAAAAAATATTTGAAATAACATAGAATATCAGACATACAGATATTTAAAAGCATATATTGCACCACTTATGGTATTAGTAGGTTTCTTAAAGAGCTAGTAATAGACCTCCAATAAAGAAGGAAACTAATCGCAATCCCCTAACCCAGCCCTCCCTTCCTAATATCCCTCCCTCTCCCCGCTGTAGTTACGGATGCCAGATCCAGAGCACCCTGATAAATCGATTTCGCCGGGCAACATCTGCCCGGCGCATGCACAGAATGGCAGAAATGCCGTTATTACGCCATACAGCCGCCGTACGTAATCAATTTTTCAGGGAGCCCTGGATCGGGCATCTGTAACTACAGCGTAGTTACGGACGAAGGGGCGTGCAGCACTGTAAAGAAAGGCGGGGAGGGAGGGAAATTAGGAAGGAGGGCTGGGTTAGGGCCTTACGATCCTGTGCCTGGCATAATTACCCACTGTTACACCGGCTGAAGTTAAGGTAGTCTTCAGCAGGCGTAACAGTGGGTAATTACGCCGGCCACAGGGGGAATGGAGCGCACCAGAGCTACGCTGGCGGTACTTACGGACAGCGGCCCAGCATAGGTCTGGATCAGGCCCATTGAGTATAATTTGCAGACGGGTGCCACACACCATAGCACTGGCCCTGGTCATGAATACTTGTTTTTGGAATTTTTTTTTTTAATGGTATAAAAATCTACATTTACATGCCCTTATAAGAAATATATATTGTTTTTAATTTGAAACATTTTCATAATATTCCACACAAATCCTTTGTGAATGTAAAAATATATATATGGATAAATTTAAGTTATCTTGAACCTGTAAAAAGCATCTAAAACTAAAAATCTAAAATGATAATTTAGTGAAATCTCTGAAATGCTACATGTAAGTATCACTGTAGCTATTTTGTAAGAAAGGAAAGCAATAGTACCTATACATCATCCAAAAGGTACACAGGAGAATAGCAAAGTTGTAGACATGTTCTGTTATCATATTTAATCATATACATATTTTTACCAGCAGATCATGGGCCTGATCCAGACTTAAAAGAGATTTCTGCACACAAGTGGCTAGTGCACTCTCATGACACGCCCCTCTCATGGACGGATATTACCTGACTTACATGTCCATAACCCTAACTTAACTTTTCTAGATGGATCTCTGTACACTGATGTACGGAAGCCCATACTGTACAATTTAAATACCTCCCCCTGCCTACAATGCATATACTCAAACATATGGCGGGCTGTCACGCCTTATCGTATGGAACACTGAACATATGGAATTGTGCTGCGTAAAATCATAGTGCCAATGCGTAAACCCTGCCGCGCTTATGTGCAGAACGCTCTCACAGCACGAATAAGCACGCAGCTTGCATAAAGTGGCTAATGTTATTGGTTCTGGATACGGTACCATGCCGGAGCTTCAGGCTTTTTTAATGTAAATTATTTTTATTGGTAGTTATAACACATTACCAAGAAAGAATGGTAATGTAAAGGAAGGTATTTATCATTTAACATAACCGCATTATATACATGTCTACAGAAACACATTTATACATATATAAACTTATACAGCAAAATGTGTGGCAAGTACCTTCAGGTCCACCTCTGTGATTAGTATTGCAGTGAGCCAATGGGCTATAAGGGCCAGATTTACTAAAGCGTTAGGCAGCAACATCTACAATTGCCAAGGGGCGCTTTGCGTTGGCAATTTATAATCTCTAGTGATGTGTGGCGGTTTGTCAGAGAGTTTTTTTGTTTCCTAGGGGTATATTTACTAATTTTCGAATCGATTGGTCACGCCGTGATTTTTTTGTTAAAATTGCAGGATTCACTAACAGATGATTTTCTCACGCAAATTTCAATCACCGTCGATAAGCATCGATTTTTCAAGGGGTAAATCGCTGTGCTTTTCCATTCGGACACTAGAGGGCACCCATTATAGAAATTATGACGACATAA
Organism: Limnodynastes dumerilii; assembly: GCA_011038615.1. Classification (NCBI taxonomy): domain Eukaryota; kingdom Metazoa; phylum Chordata; class Amphibia; order Anura; family Limnodynastidae; genus Limnodynastes; species Limnodynastes dumerilii. Next base: position 42,371 of record WWET01001776.1, on the reverse strand, counting down.
ACACTAGAGTGCCCACTAGAGCCCAATAATGTAAATGACGTCATCATTTCTATAAAAGGGTGCCCTCTACTGACCGAATGGTCATTAGTAGCGGCGCCCAAGAAGAGGAGGGAAGCATGTCGTCAGGGTAAGTGCCAGAAGAGGCCGAAGAGCAGAAGGAAGGACCGGAACATCTTCTTCAAGCAAGCAGACAAGATTCTTCAATCAACAGGAGAAGATTAACTTCAAATAAAGAAAAAACTACAAGCAACTCTTCCCAAGAATGATGACAGCTAAACGGTGAGTCAAAAATAATTTTTATTTCTTTATGCAACACACTTAAGTTTAAAAGAAGTTGATTAAAAAACAGTGTAGCCACCAGTATTATTTTTACATGTTAGGGGGCAATATTCTAGATTGTAAATTTAAATTTTATTCATACGTCTGTAAATGTTTATTATGTATGTTTCTTTTTCACCGGCTACAGCACAGCATGCTTGGAAGGCTTAACATGCTGTTGCTGATATTAATACAAGGCTCAGCAATGCTGAGCTTTGTAGTTCTATCAGCGCAGCCATGCTAAGCATTCCAAACATGCTGCGCTTGCCTTTGGAACAGAGAAAAACACATGTCAAATATATTGACATGTGTTTTTCTGGTACAGTGTGGGGCGCTTTCAATAAAAGCACCCCACACAAAAGGCGCTTTAATTTTCAGCGCTTTGCCAACGAACTAAAGGCAATTTAGTAAAATCGCCTTTAGTGAATACAGCAAATTGTATTTTTTATATGGCAAACATCTGGACGATTTTTGCCCAGCGATGTTTGCCTGGTCGATTTTGCTAAAGGCTATAGTCCCGGGACTTTGCCTTTAGTGAATACGGCGATGGCATAATCGCCAGCAATGTCCCAGGAGTTTAGGTGCTTTGAGCAAAATCGACCTTAGTAAATATACCCCCTAGAGAGTATAAATTGGGATCAAATGTGACACACTGTCATTTGCCTCAAGACACAGATGGAGACAACCCGGGACTCCGCATCATTTTGTTAGAACCACCAGAAGATGGGCACGAGCACCCAATGTCTGCAAGAAAAACCAAGGAAGAAAGAAGACTGCAGAAATGTGAGCAGGAAGATTTTCTTTTTATTATTTTAAACACTATTTACAGCACTATTTTGAATAAACAAATTTATTGGGTCACATTATTATGGGGATTTTTTATATTACTTGCGGACACATTATAAAGGGGTTAATAAATCTTTATTGGGACACATTATTATGGGGTTAATGATTATTATTAGTGGACATAATAATATGGTAATTAGTAGTTGGGGCCATATTATCCATTAACACTTGGCATACTAACGCTTATGGTACTAAAAGTGACATCATGCCTTGCAACACATGGACATGCTGTGCCTTCTAGTACTATATGCAACAGCATGCTAAGGCTTAATAGCATGCTGCGCTATGCGTTTTTACATGAGAATTTGTTTACATTTAATTTCCCCCATTTTTAAGGTTTTTTTTTTTATTCCTAAGTAACTTTTGTTTTTACTCGCCCGAGTATTGGGCAAGTTTTCAGAGAGTTTACATATCTCTGTTTAGTAAATATAGTAATTTGTATTCTCTGACTTTTCTACATCGCCATAGCAATTTTAAAAACAGCAATTTAGAAAAGGCACCATTTTTGCTGATTTCAGGATGATTTGCCTTTAGTAAATCCTGGATTTACTAGACAGAACAGGCTGGATCCAGACTTATAGGCGGTATAGGCGGCCTCCTAGGGCCCCACGGTTCAGGAGTCCCTAGAAGGTCCCGCCTATTCCGGACCGTCACCCGCCAGGCTTACATGTATGCATCCCGGCGGCACTGTACTGGCTGCTGCGTCCCCGCGCGGGGCCTTTATTTCGTGGACACTGTATTGCCACATCCACAGTTCCCGGACTGCAGCGTCCAGGCACTGTGTATGTGTTGCTATGGCAACACAGCGCCATTTTGAAAACGGTGCTGTGTTGCCATAGCAACACATACACAGTGCCTGGACGCTGCAGTCCGGGAACTGTGGATGTGGCAATACAGTGTCCACGAAATAAAGGCCCCGCGCGGGGACGCAGCAGCCAGTACAGTGCCGCCGGGATGCATACATGTAAGCCTGGCGGGTGACGGTCCGGAATAGGCGGGACCTTCTAGGGACTCCTGAAACACGCGGTGCCCTAGCGAATTACAGAGGGACGATGCACAGGGATTCCTGAGCACATCTGCATTCTGTAGTACAGCCTGTCAGGGATGAACAAAAGTAGGAATCTCACTTGCCGTATATTGCTGATTCCTACTAGCATCTGTATATCTATCCACAAGTGTCCCAGACTGACAGAGAGGGGAGCCCAGGACTCCTTGACCCCCTGATGGCGGCCTTGTTTGAGGGTAATGTATGAATTCCTGCTCTAGACTAAATGCAGGAGGGTGACTGCTCTCCCAGGAGTCTGTCTGCAATGCTCAAATGCCAAGTGGTCCAAAAATGTCTCTAATCATTTCAGGCACCCAGTTGTTTGGTTTAAGCAATATTCACAAGAAAGCATCATATAAATGCTATAATTTAAGAGAACATTTTCCACTAGATTATTCATGTGCAATGTGGTCCCACACACAAAATTTACTATTTGGGTGAAAAAAACTTCTGATTTCTTTCTACTGGTTAAAATTAGTAATGAAATGACATTGTGATGTATAATTATTTTCTCTTGGTGCCTCAGTTTGTGCTTATATGTAAGACAGAAGAGCTCAATGCCATGGATAATATATTCAGGGTTCCTTTAAAGATTCTCATCTAATATTTATAATTAGAATTTGTGACAGAACCAAAAAGTAAACAAGTTCCAAAAATAAATAACGGGGGACGGAAATCATTAAGGGATAAGAAGGGAAAAGAAGGGTGGTCTCATTGTACAGAAGCAGTGATATTAACAGTCTTCCATGGATTATCCAGTGTATGCTAGAGCGACAGACATAGATGGGGATATGAGCTCTATTCTATATTTTGAAAGTCAGAGGTAACTGAGGGTGGATTCATTATGAAGCTCTACTTTAGTAGTCCTAATCAATAGTCATGGCATGTGCCAAGAAATAATCATGCTGGATAAGATTAACCAGTTTATTAATGTGATACTAAAGAAGGTTAAATCTCAATAACAGAAAACAAATATAAGTAGCATAAACAACTAGGGACAGGGAAAGCGTTGGAGGAGAATGGAAAACAGCAATAAATAAATAAATAAAAGGATATATGAACCCAGAAAATAAAAATGGACAATGAGAATAAATATATGCAAATATATATATATGAAAATAGCAGCAATGAATACAGAAATATAAATCAATCAAAAATAAATATGTACACAAATGAATATAGGAATGATAAATAGTGCTCACAAATAAATTTCTAAACACATAAAAAGAGCGGCATATGGGCAGAAGGTCCTTATACAAATGGAAGTGAATCGAAACAGTCCAGGAAATTCATAAACAGCTTCAGATATATTTCAGAAGAACGATTGTAGGTTCCCAAAGAGATCCATTCTCAAGTATCCGTAGGGAATATATGCCCCAGTAGATGGAAAAGGTAACAGTCAGGGGAATCCGCAGCGCGTCCAGCCGGGACGTCTCACACAGCCAGGGCATGCGCTCAGGTGCCGCTGACAGTCTCAGGATGCCGGAGGAGAAGTGAACAGTCAAGTCCTCTGTTCATCTGGATCCGCTTAACATGTTTCGGGTAAAAGCCCTTTTTCAAAGTGATGAAATGTAAGCAGCAGGCAACAGTAATTAATAAACAAAATGTAAATGAAACTGAGGGCATATAAACACCTGGCCTGCACACTGTCAATCACTATGCACCACTATCAGGTAGCCTGGGGGAATGGCTAGAGTTGGGGGTTAATGGGGAGTTTTTAAAGGTTTGCAGCCATCTTGTCAGCATCGTCTCATTGTTTTAAGGGAAGGCTGAGTATTACTGCGTTATCTGTGCTGATAATTTGTGGTTTTGTCGTTCTATTTCCATTCTTAATTCTCTTTACTATATTCTATCCCTTTGATTACTTTGTCCCATTTGATAACTTTTTCACCCTCCTTTCTCTTATTTTCTTCCCCTTTGTCTCTCTTTTTCACCTACCTTACCTATCCTGCTATGTTATCATTTCCAGGCCTGTGCGGTCCCGTTCGGCATCCCTCTGCCTCAGAGATGCGGCGGTGGCCACGATGTCTGGTGTCACTTCCGACACGTGGTCCTGCCACGTGATGTCACCAGAAGCCGTGATGGTGGTGGACTTCTTGGCTCCAGTAACCGGCGGATCAGGTGAGCACGATTCCAGCCAACGGTTGGGAGGTTTTGTGGTGTTCTCGTGTGCTATCTTGAACGCAGGCCCAGTGAACACCTGGACCTCTGGAAATATCTCTGTGTGATTCAAGACGGAATCAGCACAGCAAAGGCTGGTCTGTGAATGATCTATGACGAGCGTTTCGGCCAAAAATTTGACAGCCATAAGAGTATCGCTTTCGGGTCTCATGACATGGAATCCTTGAAAAAAGGGCACAGAGTGTGCCTGAAACGCGTTGGAAAGGAGGTTTTTATTGTTTCCTACATACATTAGCAGCAGGGAACCCTCTTCTCACTTATCTTCGGCCAGGGAGTGGGCCCATAATTTGCTGGTTTGTTGTATATAAGTGTATACCACCTTCAGAAGAGAGGTTCCAGTGTTTAGTCTAAGGTGTAGTTTAATATCCCCTCACACGGAATTTGAAGGGGATTCCCAGAAACTAAGAAAATTGAACCGTTTTATATGAATTTTTATTGTTATTTTATTACAGTTTTTGGGAGGATTTTACCCCTGACTAGGAGTGATGCTTTGAGGTAACACTGTACGGATGGTTGGCAGTTAGCTTCCCCGCCGACGGAGGATACGGTGTTCCCTGGAAAAGAAGGAAAAATTTGAAAGAATTCAATAAGAGCCATATCGGAGAAGAAGTGTGAGTATTCTACTTACCTTAATTACAGCTGTGCTAAATGATATTCACCCAGGCCCGTGCCCTGGTTTTCTCTCTTTTTTGAGATACGAAGGGTGCCTGAAGGAGCAAAGGATCAATTTATAAACTTTTTTCAGACTCTTCCCCCCTGATTTATTTATTTATTGTAAATATAGACACGTTAGCTTGTACTGCAAAGCCCCACATCCCGCTAAAAAGTGCACTTCTCCACAATCCTTCCCTCTCAGACCCCCTCATACTGGGCAGCAAGCCCTCCTTCCTCCCAGAATGTCTGCCCAGGGCTCCATCTCCAATTAAGCTTCCAGCTATGGCACCCTGGCTGGACATTTACCCTGATTGGCAAGCAACATTACTGTTACAACATGGTTTTAGTTCGGGTTTTAGGTTGCCCAAAGGCCAGGTTGTAAGACCAATTTGAAGTCAGACAGTTTCCTGATGTGGGCCTAGCCAAAGATATAAAGGAGGTGCATTTAGGTCGCCCCATATTCTTAACTTAATTCTGTCCCCGGTAGGGATGGTGCCTAAGAAAACCCCTGGGAAGTTCCGACTCATCCAGCACCTGTCATATCCTGAAGGGTCGTCAGTGAACAATGCTATTGACCCGCAAGCATATTCTGTTCAATATCAATCGTTTAAATCGTCGGTAGCGATGTTATGAGAAAATAGGCCTTACGCATTTATGGCCAAATTAGACATCAAAGCATCTTTCAGGTTGCTCCTACTGCACCCTGAGTCCTTGAAATTTATGGGTTTTCAGGGTGCCACAGGTTAATTGCTGTTTGCCCATGGGCTGGGCCATTACATGGGCATTTTTCGAGAGATTCTGCACTGGTGGCATCTTTGGATATCTGTACGCAAGCTCTGTTTTTAGCCAGATCTCTGTTTTGCCTCCACGGCAGATAAGACGTAGGGTCCAACCACATGTATATCATATCTTGGGATAAATATCGATACAGTGGAGTGGTCCTGCCAGCTTCCTACGAATTAAATCAACAGGCTGAGACTGGCCTTTACCATCTTACATTCTTGGCGGCGCTCCCCTCTCAAAAAGTACAATCAGTTTTGGGACTGTTAAATTTTGCCTGCAGGGTATCCCTATGGGTAGAATTTTTTCCAGGCATCCTGAAAAGGCTACAGCCTAGGTAAAATGCACCCATCACCTTTTTCATCTTTCTGCGGGAATTAGAGAGGTTATAGTGGTCTGGTTACGTTTCCTAGAGGATTTTAATGGAGTGTAAATATGGATTCCTCCCATGGCATTGAATTGCAAGCTAGAACTGTTTACCGATGCATCGGGAGCTAAGGACATTAGGGCTTTCTTTCAAGGGAAGTGGTGCGCCTCCCCTTGGCTCCCAGATTGGGAGCTAGTGAGTCTCACTGCCAACTTGCTGGTTCTCAAGCTGTTCCCCATTGTCGTATCAACTTTGGGCTTCTGCACGGTGCAATAGAGACATTCTCTTCTGGTGCAACAATCTGGGTGTAGTTCAGGCCATCAACAAGCAGCAGGCCTCGTCGCCACCAGCTATTAGTTTAATTAGGCATTTGATTCTTAGTTGTTTACATTTCAATATTAGGTTTAGGGCCCTACACATCCCGAGTGTTGAAAATTGTATAGCTGACGCCCTGTCCCATTTTGACTGGTCCAGGTTTAGGGGGTTGGCGCCGCAGGCTCAGTTGTCTGGCTTGTCATGCCCATGTCTCCGCCACGCGTAAATTCGCTCACAAGCGTTGTTCTGGATCTGACCCATTATTACAAACTCTACGGCCAGGATCATATCACCAAGGGCTTTTTCATCGCCCACATTTTGAAGGGCTGGGCGTGCAAACGGCCAACTGAGCAGGATCCGCGGCAGCCCATCAATTTGCACTACCTTCGATGGTTGGCTCAGGTAACCCAGGAAGTGGCCAGGATCAGTGCGGCAATTTCCACAGCAGCCGAGGGCCACCCTGCAAGGGCAATTATGGCCCTGGGCAGGTGGAAGTCCCAGGTTTATAGGAAGTACATAAGGTTAAGTTAGTTTTCACTCAAAATTACTGCGCATGCGCAGTAGCACTTTTCACAGAACTCCGGCCTCAATTGCATTGCAGCCGGAGCTCTGAATCAGACCCTTGGTTCTTAGTTGTTTACGTTTCAATATCAGGTTTAGGGCCCTACACATCCCGAGTGTTGAAAATTGTATAGCTGACGTCCTGTCCCATTTTGACTGGTCCAGGATTAGGGGGTTGGCGCCGCAGGCTCAGTTGTCTGGCTTGTCATGCCCGTGTCATCTTTGGAAGGTCGGCCAAAGGGCTCTAGTGGACAGCTCCCTGGCAACGGCCATGCTTTGGGCCTACCAGCGTGCGTGGCAGCAATGGTTCTTATACAAAAAGGCTAAAAAGCAGCAAGAAAGTTGGCTAGAGTAGTTCTGTTAGAATGGCTTTGGGGGAGAATACCAGACGGGCAGAACTCCAGCTTCCATGTCCTCTCTTTTGGCTGGCGTGTCATATTATTACAAACTCTATGGCCAGGATCATATCACCAAGGGCTTTTTCATCTCCCACATTTTGAAGGGCTGGGTGTGCAAATGGCCAACTGGGCAGGATCCTTTGCTCATCATTCAACAGTTGGTTCAGGTAACCCAGGAAGTGGTCAGGATCAGTGCGGCGATTTCCACAACAACCGAGGGCCGACCTGCAAGGGCAATTATGGCCCTGGGAGGGTGGAAGTCCCAGGTTTATAGGAAGTACATAAGGTTAAGTTAGTTTTCACTCATCTTGCCCTTGTCTTTTGCCCTCCTTTGCTCTCTTTTCTGATGATTAGGATTCAAATCGATTGTTGGGTTAGCTTCATTGTGTAGGTTGTTAGGCAAATTTTATATTATGCTGGGTTCTAATTGTACAGTCGGCACTCTATTTGTTTTGCAAGTATGGTTATCCAGGGCCATTGGGCCCATATTATGGACCACTCTTATATTCACTGGGATTTATATTGGCTAGGCGTTAAAAGTATGTGCTGGGACATATTTCTGTGAATTTGCTATGCGACTATTAGCAAGTATGGTAAGCCGGATTACTTGCTCACACACCTCGGGGGAAATGATTTAGGCAACATTAAGTTCTGTGTGAATGAGCAGTTAAGAAGGATCTTTTGGCTGCTCATGCTGTGTACCGCAGAGGTCGTGGCCCGGTCCAGGTTCCATTCACACAGTAGACAGGGTTCATAAAAAATCAATAATTCAAATTGCTGGCGGAGCTTGGCAGTAATGAAAATCAAGTGCTTTTTAGGAATGACGTAGTGCATTTTTCCGTTTAAGGCATGATGCTATTTTTGAAGATGGGGATTCTTCTAGAGGTATATGGTGGCGGGTGAGGGTACTGGTGGGTACCTCACTGTGGCAGTAGTGGTGGGGGGGAACAGCAATTTTTCTTGGTGCAAGGGAAAGGGGTCTTTAGGTATTGGATAGGTACATTCCTCAATGCTTGCCTGAGGCCACGCCAAGTGGTTGGGTCTCCTGCTTCCATTGTGGGGCATGCACTTTGATGGGGGTTAGTACCCGGCCTTGATTCTGGGCAGGGGATGAGTTGCCTTATTCCATCTGCTGCCTCCCACCTGCCATTTCCACCACCTCTTATAAAACTACATAGTCCAATTACAATCACAATTAATAAATCTGTGCCCCCTTATTAAATCCAATAAAGTGGTGCGTGTCTTATTTTAAGGACATGTGTATGAATGGTGTATGCAGTGTGTCGGGCTGGGTAATTTAATGAAATTGAGTGCTGACTTAAGCAGGAGGGCATATAAACACCTGGCCTGCACACTGTCAATCACCATGCACCACTTGAGGGGTAGCTTAACTTTTAGCCCATTTTTGCAATTTTTAAAACATTTTCAATGTGTGTGTGTGTGCGGGGGGGGGGGGGGGGTCGCTAGGGGTGGAGGTTAATGGGGGTTTATAAGGGTTTGCAGCCATCTTGTCAGCATATTTTCATCGTTTTTTCTCCCTCCTGTTGCCTTTAGTCACATATGTTTTTTCTATGAACATGTTTTTTCTTTACAGTCGGGCCATGGATTGGCAGTAGCATTGGGGTGAACAGCAATTTCACTTGGTGCAAGGGAAGGGGTCTTTAGGTATTGGATAGGTACACTCCTCAATGCTTGCAGAAGGCCATGCCAAGTGGTTTGGGACCTTGCTGGCGCCGTGGGGCGTGCACTTTGAAGGGGGCTAGTACCCGGTCTTGATCCTTTACCTGGGTGGAGCCTGGACAGGGGATGCCTGTCTTTTGAGTTACTTTATTTCATCTGCTGTCCCCCACCTGCTATTTAAGCCACCACTTATAAAAAATCATAATCAAATTACAATCACAATGAATAAATCTGTGCACCTTTTTTTAAATCCAATAAAGTGGTCCATGTCTTACTTTATGGTATGTGTATAAATGGTGTATGCAGTGTGTCAGACTGGGTAGTTTATTAATACATTTTTGTGAATGAGTCCTCATGTGAATTAAATCATGTGCTGACTGGTGCCAAAAGGTCTCTCTCTCCTTCTTGGGCAATTCTGTGAAACTCAGTAATCACTAATCTTTTATTTGTTACAAAGAACAAATTCTAACAACATGTTCTGGCTCACAAAAAAACTGTGTCAAACAAATTGCATGTCAGTAAATAGTTTTGTGGCCAAAACACCTCCTCTCAAGATAAACATTAATCTCCTGCACAGTAGAGCAGTAATATACTGTAGTTTCCAGTTATGGAAATTACTTTTTTTCAGGTTACACAGACACTAAAGCAACCTTCCAATGCTAGAATAGTACCTATATTACACAGCAGATCATTCTGATATTTTGAGCAAGAGGGCAAGAAAGTGTAACCGATTCTCACAGTTAACATAAATGTAGGGTTTTGATTGTGTAACAATCTTTCCATTGAAGTGTCATTCCCTTAGTGGTGGGGAACCATATGATGTGGGCAGAAGGGGGCAATGTTTTCAGTAATGGTTGTTTGGACTGCATAATATGTAATGTTTGGGTGTTGCTGCTAAGTTACCTGGAAACATGTATCCTTACACTCCTAACAGTTTTAGAATAAAAAAAACCAAAAACAAATGGTTTATTCAAAATAGAAACCACTAGATCCTAATTTCCTAATTTTTAACTGTACAGTGACAATTATAATTTTTGTAAACATATTGGACCGGATCCTAAACTATGCGCAGATGTACACGAGACAGGGCACTCCCTCTGCCTCCCTAATTGCGGATGTGGTTTATGTTCCCTGGACTCTACCTTAAGTATTCCGCATGGAACTCAGTCTGTGCAATACTGAATTATCTTACTGTATGATTATAATTCCTATGCCCACCCACCATGAATGTGTACGTAATGCAGCATCTGTTGGCTGTGTTCCAATGTGGAATTGCATGTTCTGCGCATTCTGACCGGGGACTTACACACCTAGCATACATAAGCCGCCTGTCCTTAATAGTTTTGGATTTGGCTCATTGGGCCTGATCCAGACCTACGCTCGGATGCGGTTTTACGCTGATCGTAAGTGTAAAAACTGCCATTTGTACTTACTGCGCATGCGTGGGGCAGATAATATGCTCATGTTACGGTCTGTAAATCTTTGCGTATGGGCCTTAAACGTAACCGCTTCGTATTACCGATCATGGGGGCGTTCCTGCCATACAAAAGCCGTAACCACGCACCATGGCGTGGTGAGGCATTTAAATTGTACAGTATGGGCATGCTAAGGGTCGTTAATACGCAATTAACGTACGGACGGCCGCGGGTACGAACACAAAAGTTAGGGTAGGGTTTGCCGAGCGTATGGATGCTAAACTAGGTACGAGCAAGGGGAGTGCCTATTGCCATGCATCGGTGGTATGTTCGGCAATAATACGCTACACAAACCAACGTAGGTCTGGATCAGGCCCATTGTTACAATGTTGGTGAAGTACTAAAGACTTTTGCAGCTAGTAAATTACCTATAAGCATAGTAATAGATTCTAACGTAGAAGAAAATCACTGATCATTTTTATGTAACACGTGTTATCTTTCTTCCCTGTACACCTTGCACTACCCCTCCCACTCCAGTAGGGTCCAAAGTTTAATCAGACAGACAACTCAAGGTTAAAGGTGACCTTGGCTTAGTGCTTACTTTGAGAACATTGCGCAAAGGATTGCCAGGGAAAGTTTGCATTTAATGCAAGATATATGTCTATAATCTTAGATCTAGTGATAAATACAAACAGAAAATGAACAATCATCTCTAGTTATCAGATTAGAGTAGCTAAATAATATGTGACAGAGGTCTTTAAAAGTTTATTTATTAGGCCATAAATTAATTTACTTTGCACATGAATTATGCTTGTGATAAAGTATATTTTACATAAGCTTCTATTCCGCTGTAAATAGACATGTAAAACATGCATTCCAATGTGCTGTCATATACTGAAGAATGCAGAATTTAGAGGGATTGTACATTCTGTCATTGGCTTTCATTTAATACAGTAAACATTATTTACAAACTTCATAAACATTCTAGATCTTCTATAACTCACTTATAGCTTTTTTTGGCTCACTTCTGGATATTTTAAGATAACAATCATCTCAAATCAAATGAGCATCATTATGATAGTGGGGTTGACTTAGAATTTGAGCAAACCAAAAATGTATTTGTGTACTTATGGACAAACACAGGGAAAGTTTTTGCACATAGAATTCAAATACAGCATTATAATTGATTGGTAAAAAAAATTGTTTGCAATTCAGTCTATAAATATAAAAAAAAAATAAAGCTCTTTAACACCACAAAGCATCATCTTACACTGATCAGCCAAAACATTAAAATTACTTGACTAATACTGTGTAGGTCCCCCTCATGCCCAGGGCCGGTGCTAGGTCTCTGGGCACCCTAGGCGAAGTTAGGCCTGTCTTAAACCCCCCCCCCGGACCACTACTCGACCCACACACCCCACCATGCCCCCATCCGAAACCTCCGTTTCCTTACCTGACTATATCTTCTCCTGTCTGACAGTCTTCTCTTCAGTCTCCTGCTCCTCGCTCCTCACAAGATGTCAGGCGGACGTGATGATGTTATGTTATGATGTTCTGTCACGTCCGAACCCAGGGAGCAGTGCGGCGGGGAGGAGGAAGGTCCTGCGTCCTGGAAGGTGAGTACTATTTCTTATTTTATTTTTTATAGTA